>JAMPIV010003218.1:0-212742 GCA_024509875.1 Oreohelix idahoensis | reverse complement strand
TATTAGTGTACTGATTGAGATCAGCTGTGAAGGTCTCTGAAGATAATAAAGTTGGTGTGTAAACAGAGAACCATACTTGCTACCACATTTCAATCTCAATCAGACTTATTCTTGAATTGTATGATGACTTCGTTTAATGTCTAGGCTTATGATAGTGATGGAGTGTAAGATTACAACAACCAGCTGACATATACACACCTAATTTAATAACCACAACAATTTACAACACTATGACAATCACAAACACATAACACTCTAAAAGATTATCTTAAGTAAGTCAAGGGTTAAACTTTTAACAAATGTATTGGCTTTTTCAATATGTATATCCTGATCCTACTACAGTGTGAATCAGGAATCACAATCAAATGTAAGCACAATGTTTATGTACAGAAATTTATACAAAGGATCTTTGTCCAGCCATATAATGTTATTGTAATATGAGTGTGGTGTTAATGTGTATTATTATGAGGTAATACTGGTTTTAAGTGCTAGGTTGTTATTTGTCATCATAACTTTAAGTGTGGTACCCGGGGAATAGGTATATTTAATAGTTCACACTTTCTGTTTTAAACCTTCTGTCTATTTATATTATAAAGTTCAGGGTTGAGCTTTCTCGTGCTGACATGCTCTTAACTTGGAGGGCAGCTGCAGGAATTCTGTATCCTCTGCTCGCTTGCTTCTCAGTTTCACAGTAATGATATACAATGGCCGCTATCTTGGGCAAGTAGTCTGCTGCCAGCCTTCTGGCTCACTCAATGCTCAGACCAGTTGATGCTATATTAACATCAGTACCACGGCCCCTGAAAGTGAAGGATATGTATCCTTCTTACTAACTAGTATACAATATTATTCCACACTGAGGTACATGACAGTAAAAACAAACATTAAAGTTCAGAGCTTTAGGCCAACACTAGCTTTTGATGTGACTATATACACTAGTATTCCTCTTTCCTAATGGTTACAACGCCTATGCAATTCCAGCTGTAATCTCACCCATACAATAGGATAGGTGTTGTGTTCCTAGTTGATAATCCTATACATATATAGATATGTAGTTACACTCCTCTCAGCCAGTCTATCACATGGTGGAGCATCTCTAGGCTTTGCCTCATGTTTGCTACAGTCTCACACATGTACAGACATATAATATCATTTTACATTCAATTTTCATATAAATGCATGTTAAAAATGGCTAGCGTACAACAATTCTCATCGAAAATACACAGTAAAAGATGACTTGGCACAGTTTCAATCTGCGGTAGTATCCAGGCTGGTATAATATATTTATATTTTGATAACACAGCCTGCTCTCATCTCTCACTTGCACACTGTTACAAATTATGGCGTCTCTGCCTAGCTTTCCTCTGCCAATATCCGCTAGATTGACCAATCACTTTTAATATTTCAAACAGATAAACAGGCGTTCAAATATTTTCATTCAACTTTTCCCCCGTTCCTAAGCATATATTAGTTACTCAGAGGTCAACCAATAATCTTTCGTTTAACTACAAAGTTCAGCCAATCTCTGGCCTCGTACTATCTTAGCCTTTCTTTCACCACTGTTTCAAAAAAAATCATGCAATTCCATCTAAGCAGATATGACCAAACCTGACAGTATCTCCGATTCTCTATGTTTTATTACCAATATTTGATTATCAAATGGACTATTTAGACAACTAAGTACATATTCTCAGTCCATAAGTCTCCAGGTACCCGAATATATGATGGTTATGGGGCTAAATGGCTTATTTAAAAAGACTGTCTTTTTTTATGTTAGTTGTTTATTTTTAAACTACCACCTGTTCGCTTCTTTTTGACTGTACTATCAGTATAAAGTCAGGAATCAGGTGTAAAACAGTAGAATGTCAGGTTTCCCAATAAGAGATAAGATTGATTCGGGACCTTTTGTTTAATCTTTAGTTTTTTCATCACTGTTTATTTGAAAATCACTCTCTGTGGTGAAAAATTCTAATACCCATATATAAATTAGAACATAAATGAAAAGCAGAACGAAATAATACAATAGAAAGAAGAA
The DNA here is from genome assembly GCA_024509875.1 of Oreohelix idahoensis. Classification (NCBI taxonomy): domain Eukaryota; kingdom Metazoa; phylum Mollusca; class Gastropoda; order Stylommatophora; family Oreohelicidae; genus Oreohelix; species Oreohelix idahoensis. The sequence continues at coordinate 210,707 of JAMPIV010003218.1, read as the reverse complement.
TGGAGAAAGACCAGTGCTCTCCCAGTATAGATAACGCCTTCGTTGTATAACGCCGTACTAGCTAACACAAGATTTCTACTTGTCCTACTTCGTTTGTTGCTAAATATAAAACTTCTATGATTAACAGAAGTATAGGCTTAAACGATACGGCAATAACAGTAGCTCTAAAAAAAAGAATGTGTAGTAAAATCTTCTAGACGACCTTGATTTTAAAAACTAACATTAGTGCAAAATCGCGCAGAAGGTAGCATTGGAACGACAGACGGGCTTAAAAAGCACAGAGAGATAGACGGACTAAGGAACACAGTCACACAGCCACTCGCAGTGTGTCTAAAAATAAACCAACTCGCCGTGTGCATGGCCTGATTTTTTTTTCAAATAAACAGTGATGAAAAAATTAAAGATTTAACAAAAGGTCCCGACTTAATCTTAGCTCTTATTGGGAAACCTGACATTCCACTGTTTTACACCTGATTCCTGACTTTATACTGATAGTACAGTTAAAAAGATGCGGACAGATGGTAGTTAAAAATAAACACTTAACATCGAACAAAAGATAACATTTTTAACTACGCCACTTAGCCCCTTTAAAATCATATAATTGGGTACCTGAAGGCTAGTGGACTAGGAATATGTAATAAATTATCTAAAAAGTCCATTAGATAATTAAATATTGATAATAAAACATATAGAGAACAGAGATACTGTCAGGTTGGTCATATCTGCTTGGAGAGAATTCCCAGATTTTTGTTGAAACATAGTAGTGACAGAAAGTCTAAGATAGTACGAGGCAGAGTATTGGCTGAACTTTGAAGTTAAAAGAAATTTGATTGGGTGACCTATGAATAACAAATAAATGCCTAGAAACGGAGTAAAAGTGAATGAAATTTTTTGAATGACTGTGTCTTCGTTTGAATATATTCAAAACGATTGGCCAATACACTGGGTATTGGCAGAGGAAATCTTAGAAGGGACGCCATATCGTTACACATTGTGAGAGATGAGAGCAGGCAGTGTTATGCAAAATTAAATATATGATAACAGCCTGGACATACCGCAGATCAAACTGTGCCAATCATCTTTAGTGTGTATTTCCTTACGAATTGTGGTAAGCTAGACATTTTTAATCTGTATTTTATATGAAAATTGAATGTGAAATAATATTATATGTCTCTACATGTGTGGGTCTGTAGCAAACATGAGGCAAAGCCTAGATATTGCTCCACCATGTAAAAGATTATCAGAGAGGAGTATAACCACAAATATATATATTGGATTGCCATATAGTAACATAACACCTATCCTATTGTATGGAAGGGATTACAGCTGGAATTGCAGAGGCGTTGTAACCATTAGGGAGAGGAATACTGGTGTATATTGTCACATGAAAAGCTAGCAGTTGGCCTAAAGCGCTGAACTTTATGTTTGTTTGTACTGTCATGTTCTTCAGTGTGGAATAATATTGTAGATTAGTTATGAAGAAGGAGGCACAACCTTCTCATTTCAGGGGCCGTGGTACAGATGGTGATATTGCATCGTCCGGTCTGAGTCCTGTGTGATCCAGAAAGCTGGCAGCAGACTCCGTGCACAAGATAGCGGCCATTGTCTATCATAGTATCAAACTGAGAAGCAAGCGAGCAGAGGATACAGGTTTCCTGCAACTGCATTATGAGATAAGCGCTTGTCAGCACGAGAAAGCTCAACCTTGAATAAAATATCCCTGAACTGAACTTTATTATATAAAAAGGGACAGAAATTTTAAAAACAGAATCTGTGAATCCTTCAATATTATTTCCACCAGTAACAAACACATGAAGTCATGATGACAAACAACAACCTAGCACTAAAAGCCAGTATTACCTCATAATAATACATCATAACACCACACTCATATGACAATAATATTATATGTCTGGACAAAGATCTTTTGTATACATTCTTGTACATAACCATTGTGCTTACATTTGATTGTGATTCCTGATTCACATTGTAGTAGGATCAGGATATCTATATATTGAAAAATCTAATACATTGTATAAAACTTAACCCTTGACTTAATAAGATAGTCTTTTAGAGTGTTGTGTGTTTGTGATTGTCATAGTGCTGTATATTGTGGAGATTATTAAAGTAATTGTGTATATGTCAGTTGGTTATCATATACTTACACTTCATCACTATCATAACCCTAGACACTTAACGAAGCTATTATTCATTTATTCAAGAATAAGTCTGATTGAGATCGAATGTGGTAGCAAGTAAGGTCATCTGTATTACACACCAAATTTATTATCTTCAGATACCTTCACAGCTGATCTCATTCAGTACACTAGGTCCCTATAACCATATTTATATAATCCCAACTTACCACATATATTGGGGGCTCGTCCGGGATTTGAATTTTCCATAACACCAATTATATTGGGTAGCTCACTTCTGGGATTTGTAAATTCTAAAAATTATAGGAATTTCATAAATATAAAACTAAAAAGATCCTTTTGTGGAAAATAAATAGGGTTGGGCTATCAGTGCTTGTGGTTGTCCTTAGAATATTAGTCATAATTTGGTTAATTAGAACGTTTATAATTTTGCCTGTTAGAAAATGGCAGACCTGGCAAAGTTTCGATCTGCGGCTGTGCAGACTGCTAGGGAGATGCATATGGATGGTCAAGTCTTGATTGGCTATGTGACCTCAGAATGTGATAAATTTATTGCCAGGGAAGAAAAAAGATTAGAGAAAGAAGCTGAAAGAAAGTTAGAAGAGGCTAGGGAGATTAAGAAATTAGAGTTACAGATTGAGGCTGAAAAAGAAGTTAAGAGGCTACAGATTGAGGCTGACCAAGCGGCTAGGGCAATGGAGGCTGAGACTAAAAAGTTACAGATGGAAGCAGAAAAAGAAGAAAGAAGATTGGCTGCAGAAAGAGAAGAAAAAAGATTGGCTGCAGAGGAAAGAAAATTAGCTGCAGAAAGGGAAGCAGAAGATAGGAGATTACAGAGGGAGCATGAGTTACGACTAAGAGAGTTGGAAATTCAAGGCCATGCTCCGGAAAATGGTGCCAGTCCTTTTACCTCCGATGCTACTGCCAGTCAGGCAGCCTCAACTTCAGCTATGGGTTTTCATGTAGATCCTTTTGTTGAGAAAGAAGATGATATCGAAGGATATTTAAGTAGGTATGAGCTTTTGGCTACTACTTATGGGTTAGAGAAAGAAAGGTGGAGCCTAAAGTTATCTCAGGGTCTTAGGGGAACTGCGTATGAAGTGTTTGCCAAAATGAGCAGAGATGACCAAGACAATTACGACATGTTAAAGCAGGCTCTGTTGTTAAGATATGAAAAGAATGGAGAATTTTAAAGAAAAACGTTGAGGAATGCCAAACTACTGTCAGGTGAGACATATCACCAGTTCTCTGCACGGTTAGAGACCTACTTGGAGAAATGGACTGCTCTGGGGAAAACCCAAGATCTTAAGGAAATGATCCTTATAGAGCAGCTAAGAGAGTCCATGGCTCCAGACCTGAGAAAATTTCTCATGGAACAAGGTGCAGAGAGGCTGGGTGATTTACTCAATGTAGCTGAAAGGTATCAGGCAGCTCAAGCAGAGGTAACTGGTAATAAAAAGAAACAGGTAGATAATTTTAAGGCACCACAAAACTTTAATAAGTTTGATCATAGAGATCAAAACAAAGGTAACCACCAGTTTGATAGGCCACGATATGATAATAAAAATAAAACCCCACAATTTGATGAAAGGAAATTTGATGAAAGAAAATCTTTCAACCAAGGAAGGAAGTGGTGTAAAAATTGTCGAATGAACAATCATGACACTGACCGTTGTAGAAGGAATCCTATAGTAATGGCCACCCTTCAGGTCAGGTCGACCTCTAGAAAGGAGGAGGATAATATGATAAGTACCACTCCCGATGAGATGAGGAAGGCGCAGGCTGGGGATAAGACCCTCAAGCCTTGTTTTAAGAAAATGTCAAATTGTCATACACCTCCAGACATGGGAGATTTCTATATGAAAAACAAGTTGATTTACAGGAAGGCCGGAACTAGATAGAATGGTCAGGGACAGCTGGTACTTCCTAAAAAGTATAGGGCAGAATTAATAAGGAGCTTACATGTGAGACAAGATGGGGACCATGAGAAAATAGGTACCTGTTATTCTCTATGTTGTGTAGATTTGGATATAGAGTGGTTGTATCGTGCTGTAATGTTATATCGCGAATGGGTTGTATAAAAGTTCGCCAAGGTGGACATCCAGGTTGTAGTGGAGACTTGTATCATAAGACGTAACGTACCAGTATGTGTGTGTGTCGTTCATCACATTGACAGGAGTAGATGTGGAGTGGATGTAAAGTTGATGTAGGTAGTTCTTAAACATGTCACAGGTATGAAGTCAATAATGTGGGTGAACAACTGTGGACTTTTTCTACCATTTATTAAAGTCACAGTCACAAGACAATGCAGACACATCCATATAATCTTGACATCGAAACATGGCGGACATGAAGACAGTTCACTTGAAATGTATAAGTTGTAAATTAATCAATATTCATATATGTCAGTAAATTGCTGACTCCACATTACTCATCATTTCAAACTCGTAGCAACACCTACTATCTGTTCATCCTGACTGCAACGTCAGATACCTTCTTACATATCTCTCCTTAAATCACTCTTCTTCAGTCGACCCCCAAACATGGCGGGTGACACAAGGATAACATGGTCCATCACTCTAATCGGACGTAGCGTGAAGATCTGTCCTTTCGACGATAGGCTTATAAAACTCCCTCATGTATCAGGCGAGTTTCCTTTTTCAACGTTATCGTAATAACAGCATGTAAACCATCCGGTCTTCCACTCCAGACGGTCATACATTAGGCCTCTGCGAACAGTAAACACTGTGAGTTCCCTCGTGTGCAGACATGGACGTTTAAATACAAGAGCTAGACTTATCGCTAATCATGCGAGTCTTTAGAATAATGTTAGTCACCTGGGTTTCTGTGCGTGCATATAGACTTAACAGTCTTAAATGGCTCCAACGAGCTTAATACATTGCAAATTCGTCCTATCAACCACAGTGAGCACACCTCACCGGTTGATCCAAAAATATATTCAGTTTGCACTGAGAATAAGGAAGTGTAATTATATCAACTCTACCTTGTCATAGAATCCGCACACAACTTTATAGTAACTATCAATAAATAACACTGGGGAATTCTATAATATTTTGTGGAAGAAATTCCATCCCCAAAACAATGCAGAAAACGTCCAGACATTTTTCGTCTGACTAACCCAGGTCACAACATGACGGCTTTTCTTGCCGGAAATCTGCCCCGCACTCCTCGCAAATTTGCCCATGCGCCGTACGCATCAACCTATTCGTCAGCTGGTATATACTCAATATAGGACTTCAGGAGCAGGTAACTAAATATTTACTTTTTCCAAAAGTCAAATTTAGGTATTCGCCCCTTAAATTAGGGTTCCAAATAAAATTACTTTAGACCCGAAATCTTGTTACAACATATTTTCATACATAACAAGTATACAGACAAACTATATTTTTAGATAGCAAAGACTGCACGTAAGTCTTACCACATCTCCCGGGGGAAAAAAAGGTACATTTTTTGTTGTTGAAATACATCTAGGAGCAGCATACAATAGGCTCACAACGCATGAATAATGCGCAGATGAAAATATCAGGAATAAATATAACTCCTAATATGAAGCTAAGTCGACTTATGGAGCGACTGATGAGAATATATCTCATAATCCGAGAGAAATTGTTTCTCTACGTATACATGTTTCCAGGGAGGTGTCACCAACGTATACTACAATTCTGGCAATGACACAATGCATATAATAATTCATACAATAATTTCATATGGTATCATTGTTTGATTAACAAAGAAGAAAAATCATCAAAGAACAGCGGTGAATATACATCAATGAACCGCTAAATAGTGATACGATCATTATTTTACAAATTACAAATGTGTACATATCTTGATAAAGAAAGGAACTATTATAGACTTAGACGTATCAGGAAGTCCAAGACCTAATAGTTATGTGGAATCATGTGGGCATCTAGACAAAATGTCAGCCATCACATTATCTGATCCACGGATAGCTCGTACCGAGAAATGAAAGGGTTGAAGAGCGATTGCATATCGAGTAGACCTCGAGCTCTTCAAATTCTTACTCTGTATAGCCGTAAGAGCTTTTTGGTCGGTTTCTACTATGAAATGTGCGCCTAGAAGGAATCTTTGTAGTTTGAGAATTGACCAAACCATAGCTAATAGCTCACGGTCTAAAACCGAATAATTCCTTTCTGGAGCATTAAGTTTCCTGGAAATATACATTACAGGATGCAGAGTTCCAGAGTACTCTTGCATTAGTGCTGCTCCAATCCCTGTGGATGAAGCGTCACTACGAAGAACAAATGTCTTATCCTTAGTAGGTAACACCAAGATAGGTGAAGTAGAAAACATAGTTTTAACCTTATCTAAAGAGGATTGACATTCTTGAGTCCAATGGACTATATTAGGAGACCCTTTCTTTAGCAAGGAAGAAAGAGGTGACATAATGGAGGACAGATTCGGAATGAATCGTCCATAAAATTGTATTAGACCTAAGAGACTTCGCACTTGCTTTTTAGTCTTAGGAATAGAAATGTTAAGTATCTTACTTATATTATGGTCTTCTGTTTTAGGAAACCATGACCAACACGGTGACCTAAGAAAGATATTTCGCTAAAACCAATACAGGCTTTAGATGGTTTCGCTGTTAGGTTATGCTCGCGTAAGATAGACAATAGTTCGTTTAACCCGTTATAGTGATCTTCCCAAGTATCACTGAAAAGACAGATGTCATCAAGATATGCAATGACATCTGAGCGATGAGATAGGATTCGACGCATCATGCGTACGAATGTTGCAGGGGCGTTCATTAGGCCGAAAGGCATGAAATTCCATTGGAATAGACCCCTAGGTGTCGAAAAAGCAGTAAACGGTTTGGCGTGTTCGGATAGTGGAACTTGCCAATATCCCTTAGACAAATCAAGTTTAGTGAAGAAATGAGATTTCGATAGTCTAGTAAGTAGCTCTTCTAATAAAGGCATAGGTTCAGCATCAAATTTCGTCACTTGGTTCAATTTGCGATAATCAACGCAGAGACGTATGTTATTGTCTTTTTTCCGTACAATAACCATCGGCGAAGAATATGCTGATGTGGATGGTTCAATTATTTTTAACTCTATCATCTCATCCAACTCTTTCTCTACCTGTGCTTGAAAATGTATCGGGATAGGATACGGTCTGACTCTTATAGGATTATGGTCAGTAAGAATAATGTCATGTTGAATGACATCAGTTTGACCAGGAATGTCAGTAAGGACATCCTGAATATGTTCTAACATAGTAGCAACTTGTTTCTGCTCTCCCAGAGATAACTCGGGAGAAACCGTAACATCTTTCCATGATTCGTTAGAATGAAGTGGAATCATCGGAAAAGGGAGATTCACATCCGAGAAACTCGTTTCCGCATCCTGTATTACTGATAGTGATGAGTAATGTCCATGTGGGACTGGTGAATCATCCGTTGCCTGGAAAACAGGTTGTAAATAATCCGGACGTTCATGGAATTCCGTGAGCATGTTGATGTGGAAGGTTTTATGCTTCCCGTCAATATCGACGATATAGTTAACATCGGAAACTTTTGATATTACCTCGTACGGACCTTTCCAAGAAATAAGAAGTCTGTTTTCCCTACAAGGTAGCAAGACAAATGCTTTGTCACCTGGACAAAGTTGTCGCAAGCATCTCTTTTTATTGGCAAATTGTCTTGCCTTCTGTTTCGCAAATTCAGAAGAAGCAGTTGCCAATTTGCATGCTTCAATAATCTTGTGTCTAAGTGCGATGACATATTCATAAGAGGATTTTGTGTCATCGACAATATTATCAGCAGTTATAAGATCATGAAGTAAGGACATAGGACCTCGCGGTTTCGCGCCAAAGACAAGTTCAAAGGGAGAAAATCCTGTATGTTCGTTGGCGACCTCTCTGTATGCAAAGAGAGCCGCGGGTAAAACCCTATCCCAATCCTGAGGATGATCTTCTGTTATCTTACCTAGTAGGTTTTTCAGAGTTCTATTCAGACGTTCTACCATCCCATTGGACATAGAATGATAAATACTACTCAGCGATCTCTCTATCTTAAGAGTCGACATTACTTGAGACATGGTATCCGATATGAGTTGGGTACATTGGTCTGATAATATTTCTGCTGGAAATCCCAGACGAGAAAATATTAGCCAAAGAGCATCTGCAATATCAGCAGTAGTTATGCTCTTTAGAGGAACAGCCTCTGGCCAACGTGTGCACATGTCAACACACGTCAAGATAAATTGGTGTCCTCTAGCAGACTTTATTTTAAATGGACCGATGATGTCTATCGCCATTTTTTGAAATGGTCGAATTGGAATATCTGCAGCCTGAATAGGTGCAGCATGGCGTGGACCTTTGGATTTAACTTCTTGACATACTATACAAGATCGACAATAGATCCGTATGTCCTTGTTCACAAAAAGCCAAAAGAAAGACGCAAGAACTCTAGATTTAGTACGGGAAAAACCCATATGCCCAGCACACTGAGAATCATGAGCGTGCTGTAAGATTTTAACTCTCATATTTTTGGGCACAAGAATTTGAGAATGAATGGACTTAGCGGAGTCTTGTACCATACGTACAAGTACGCCATTCTTCATCGTAATCCAAGATTTCCGATTTGTATCTTTATTCGGATCACCTTTTGTTGCTAGCGTAAATAATTTTTTTTAAAGTAGGATCATCTTCCTGCTTTTTTATGAACGAGTCACGAGACATTTCCAAGGGATCATCTTGGATCTGCGCATCATTATCTTCAGAAGGCGAAGATTGCGGCATGTTAAGAGCTTGAGCCCTAGTGACTACTGCATTAGCAGATTGCATATTATCATTTTCCCAATCAGAAATTTGTTGTGGAGTGCATTCTTTCACTCCATGAATGCGACCGATGATGAGATCAGCGATCGGATTCGGCAGAAGACATGCTTGCACATCTCCTGTAAAGAAAGGAGTAGCAATATTGATAATGGCAGTAGAGTACTTCTCCAATGTGCCACCAAATGTTACTCATTTGACTACATTGCCTGTGGCTCGAGAAGGATTTACGAGTGACTGCCTCACTCCAATGGTAGTGCACCCCGAATCGAAAAGAATTGATACCGGAGTACCATCTACTAGACCTCTATTGAAGACAAGAGCACCTCTTCCATTATGCGCGACTGACGCAGGGAGAGCGGGAAGAGGATGACCACAGCTTAAAGTAGAAACTGTGGTTGGATCGAATAATGTTTTGCATTGGGAACACTGAGATGCTCTACCAAAATCGAAAGCTTAACATCCTACATTATTAGAGTCTTTCTTATCATTATTTTGATTACCGGCTTCATGAAACTCTTGTTGTGCAGAGTTAGCCTGGTAATGAGATTTACCATGACTTTTGTGTTGTGATCTACCTCGGTTATAATTGTCTCTGTTATTATTATTTCCTCTGTTATAACCCCTATTTGGGTTTGAATCATAATGTTCATGATCGTAATCATCATACTCATTATAATGAGTATCCCTGTAATGTTGGTTTTGTTGTTTCCATGAAGAACGTGGGTAGTTCCTATAGTTACTCCCTTTGCGGAAATTTCTATAATTATGGGCACCCCTGTATCGAGGACTGTCAGCCCGATTCCAGGTCTTCAAAGAAGAACCCTGATTTGAGTGGTTACCTTGGTTTTGATAACTATTCCAATTAACCTTTTTGTGAGATTTATCTTGAGCTCCTTGGGACTTGTGTGAGTAATTATTATTGTATTGTGTTGCTGAAGCAACTGGCATACCCTCTTTAATGTTAGTGTTGCTCAGAATCATGTCAGGGTGTGCCGTGACATATTGGTCACAATATTCTTCCATTTGTTTTAATGTACCTGGTTTACGCTCATGTAAAAATTCTAGGAATGGTTTATTTACCGAAGACATGATCTTGTCTCTGAGTAATAAATCCGTAAGAGCCTCAATTGTTTTCTGTGTTTTGGATACTTCAATCCAACGTGAAAGTGTAAGTCGTGCTTTTGAAATGAATTCAGAGAATTCCACACCTGTCTCAGGTCTCATTGTTTTAAACAAAAGACGGTAACCCTCCTCTGACAGCTGATATTTCCTTATCAAGGCCGACCTGATAACATCATAGTTATCCTTGTCGGCCTCTTCAACCAAACTTAACTTAGTCAGAGAATCCCCTTTTAGATTTTCAGACAACTGATTTACATACTGTGATTTATCCACATTATGAGCTCGACATGCACGTTCAAATCTATCAAGCCAGAATGTTATATCATCACTGGCAGAATTGAACGCTGGCACCTTGACCTTATAAGTAAAGGGTTTACCACTAGATGACTGATTGACATTACTCATATTTGTCAGTTTTAATTTTTCTAACTCAAATGCTAAAAGTTCTTTTTGATGTTCATGTTCTCTCATTGCTTTTTTCTCCTCAGCTTCTCTGTCTAATCTTTCTGTTCAAACTCTCTTTCTAATCTTTTCTGCTCAGCCTCAGCTTCTCTTTCTAATCTTTTCTGTTCAGCCTCAGCTTCTAATTTTTTTTCTTCTATTTGAAGTTTTCTCTCCTCAGCAGCGGCTTGAAATTTTCTTTCCCCAGCAGCGGCTTGAAGTCTTTTATCTTCCATCTCAACCTGGAATTTTCTATCATCAGCTTCTGCTTTTTTTTGTTCAGCTTCTATTTTCAATCTTTTATTTTCCTCTTTTTGTTTTTTCTCTTCTGATTTTAATACCATGGCAAATTGGGCAGTTGTCCATTCTTCTAAGTCTTTACCAGACTTATCAAGGGATTTCCCTTGTGCAATGAAAAAATCTAATGTAGACATGATGTCTAACAATGATACTAATTACTTGAAATAATAATACTGCAATATATATTTCAAAGTAATGTAACCACAAGCTCTTAATAATTTGATTAATCAGCTCCTTATCCCAAACTTTGTGGGGAAACAAGCCTTTAGTAAGGTCTTGTATAATCAACTGTGTACTAACCAATTACTAAAAATCATCAGTTGATTTTTTCTCATAAATTCATATGATCAAATATATTTTAAATAGTGTATGTCGATCAAGAACACAACAAAACAATTATACAAGAAAACATGAAAACATTTGCAGAAATCAAATAAATCAAATAGAAAAAATCAAAGGAAATGATCACAGAATCTGTGATGATAACTGCAATAGAATGAACAATACAAATAACGCCACCGTATATAAATATAAATTGTGTATAGAACTGAAAGATAGCAAAGGGTAGGCCTACAAATACAAACAAACCAAAACAAAACTAAAGAACCGAAAAATATTACAAAAACAACAATAAATTCAGTTTTCACAGCTAACAAAAAATAGCAACAGATGTTGCATGCAAGTTTCAATTAAGAAATTTGCCCCTACAGAACACTAGTACAAGACCAATGTGACTCGGTATATTTTGTCCTAGTCGCCACCCAACCAGGCCCGCAGACATATAAACTAATATAATATGCAAACAAATAACATGTAAACATAAATACATATAGCATATGAAGGGTGTTGTAGAGAAGGCTTAATTGCAGCTTAATTATAGTATAGAGTACTGTTTACAATACAGTTGCTGGTTACTTTTATTTCACAGTTTTTCAATATCTAATAATAGTCATTCATCCAGATGATGTTCCATCGATGAAAAAATGTAGCATAGATCTTGATTCTTCAACTGTTGCGATGGTATACTCGGAACTTGTCCTTCGAAACAATACTACCAACGTTCAAGAATCTTGGCCTTCTAAATGTAAATTACTGTAAATACTGTGATTTGATGGGCAACGCCGGGTACTTTGTAAACTCATGAAACTGATATCGTCAAGGTTTCATATGCAACGCCGGGTACTTTGGAATCTGTGAAGATGAGCAATGCCGGGTACTTTGTATACTGTGGAAGATGACGTCTGTGCTGGAAAATCAGGGTCTCACCTTGCAAACCCACGTAGTTGGCACCACTGTTATTCTCTATGTTGTGTAGATTTGGATATAGAGTGGTTGTATCGTGCTGTAATGTTATATCGCGAATGGGTGGTATAAAAGTTCGCCAAGGTGGACATCCAGGTTGTAGTGGAGACTTGTATCATAAGACGTAACGTACCAGTATGTGTGTGTGTCGTTCATCACATTGACAGGAGTAGATGTGGAGTGGATGTAAAGTTGATGTAGGTAGTTCTTAAACATGTCACAGGTATGAAGTCAATAATGTGGGTGAACAACTGTGGACTTTTTCTACCATTTATTAAAGTCACAGTCACAAGACAATGCAGACACATCCATATAATCTTGACATCGAAACATGGCGGACATGAAGACAGTTCACTTGAAATGTATAAGTTGTAAATTAATCAATATTCATATATGTCAGTAAATTGCTGACTCCACATTACTCATCATTCCAAACTCGTAGCAACACCTACTATCTGTTCATCCTGACTGCAACGTCAGATACCTTCTTACATATCTCTCCTTAAATCACTCTTCTTCAGTCGACCCCCAAACATGGCGGGTGACACAAGGATAACATGGTCCATCACTCTAATCGGACGTAGCGTGAAGATCTGTCCTTTCGACGATAGGCTTATAAAACTCCCTCATGTATCAGGCGAGTTTCCTTTTTCAACGTTATCGTAATAACAGCTTGTAAACCATCCGGTCTTCCACTCCAGACGGTCATACATTAGGCCTCTGCGAACAGTAAACACTGTGAGTTCCCTCGTGTGCAGACATGGACGTTTAAATACAAGAGCTAGACTTATCGCTAATCATGCGAGTCTTTAGAATAATGTTAGTCACCTGGGTTTCTGTGCGTGCATATAGACTTAACAGTCTTAAATGGCTCCAACGAGCTTAATACATTGCAAATTCGTCCTATCAACCACAGTGAGCACACCTCACCGGTTGATCCAAAAATATATTCAGTTTGCACTGAGAACAAGGAAGTGTAATTATATCAACTCTACCTTGTCATAGAATCCGCACACAACTTTATAGTAACTATCAATAAATAACACTGGGGAATTCTATAATATTTTGTGGAAGAAATTCCATCCCCAAAACAATGCAGAAAACGTCCAGACATTTTTCGTCTGACTAACCCAGGTCACAACATGACGGCTTTTCTTGCCGGAAATCTGCCCCGCACTTCTCGCAAATTTGCCCATGCGCCGTACGCATCAACCTCTGACCTATCCGTCAGCTGGTATATATTCAATATAGGACTTCAGGAGCAGGTAACTAAATATTTACTTTGTCCAAAAGTCAAATTTAGGTATTCGCCCCTTAAATTAGGGTTCCAAATAAAATTACTTTAGACCCGAAATCTTGTTACAACATATTTTCATACATAACAAGTATACAGACAAACTATATTTTTAGATAGCAAAGACTGCACGTAACAGTCTTATCATCCAAAAAGTGGCTCAAAATTATTATTGGCCCAAGGCAATGATTGACATTGTGAATTTTGTAGAAAGGTGTAGCGTATTACATGAGGGAACACCCACAAGTGGGAACATTGATCAGGACCTAGACACGCCACGGGGCAAACTTAGGCCTGACAATGGAAAGAAAAATAAATTTAATAAAGTGGACTAAGTGGAATGGGAACCCCCTTTTCATGGACAATCTTCACTTGGAAGTTTTACAATGGCCACAATGCAGCGAGTACAAAGAGATGTCTTACCCCAGAATAGGCCGAAAATCCCTCGATCGGACTTATGTAAACTAGAGGAAGAAAATGTAGAGAGGAGATCTCTCACAAAGAATTTTAAGTGGGGAGAAAGCCCCAAGAAAAGAATTGGTAGCGGTCGATTTGTGAATGATGATTCTGGGAAGAAAAATCATCACTATAGTGCTTCTAGTGGAAGAGACCATACCGGTACCTGGAAAAAAACGTCAACAATATTCAAGGTCCATATGTAGTCTGTTATGAACGTGGACTTATGAAAAGGCAGAGGAAAACATTACCTCATCATACCAATATGTGAATGAGCTGACCACTCGTTTGAAAACTGGCTGGAAACTTGCCAATGAAAATTTGAGACAAGCCAGGAAAAAGCATGCTGCCTATTATAACAAGAAAGCGAAAGACAGAGATTTGGCTGTGGGAGAGAAGGTACTGCTTCTTCTACCTGGGAGCCAGAACAAATTGCAAATTGGATGGCAATGTCCATATACAGTTCTAGAGAAGGTATCTAGAACAAATTATAAGATAGATAAGAAGGGGAAAGAAAAAATATATTATGTGAACCTCCTGAAGAAATATTTGGAAAGAGAAAATCAGGAAGAGACACATTTGCTGACCTTGTCTATTGCAATGGAGATGACAAAAGAACCACTTTCATCATTTGAATATCCATTACACCCCTGTGAGACCGCTGCACAGGTGAAAATCAGTACACATTTAACGAAAAATCAAAAGGAGAGAGTGCAACAGGTTCTAGATGATCATACAGATGTGCTAACGGACAGTCCGGGGCATACAAACTTATTAGAATATGATATGAAACTGATAGACCCAACACCAATCTGTATGAAAGCCTATTCGATTCCTTTCGCTAAGGAGAAAGCTTTGAAGGAGGAGATAGACTATTTGTTGAAGGAAGGAATTATTTCACACAGTGAATCTCCTTATAGCTCTAGTGTGGTGCTGTTAAGAAAACCCTCTGGAGAACATAGACTGTGTATAGATTACAGGAGACTGAATGCTATCACAGAAGGTCAGGTGGATCCATTGCCGGATACAAATCAGCTGTTTGCCAGGCTGAATAAGGCTAAATATTTCTCAAAGGTGGATCTGAGCAAAGGCTACTATCAGATTCCAGTAAAGCCTGAGGTTAGACCTTATCTAGCTTTTAGTACCTCAGAAGGACACTATGAATTGTACAGGTAGGCATTTGGATTGAAAAATGCGCCCAGTGTCTTCTCTAGAATGATGAGAAAATTGTTGGATCCCCTGAATAATCCATGCATCACAAACTTCATGGATGATATCCTCATAGCGACTGAAACATTTGAGGAACACATTAACTCTCTGAACATGTTGTTTGATCGACTCAGAGAAGCGAATTTGACAGCAAGACCAACCAAATGTTGCGTTGGATGTAAAGAATTAGAATTCTTGGGACACACAGAACATCAGGGAAACATGACCCCTGACCCCAAGAACTTAGAGAAACTGAGAAATGCACCGAGGCCACAAACAAAGAAAGACGTGAGATCTTTTGTCTCATTATGTGGTTTCTACCAAAAGTATATCAAAAACTTTAACTCCATATGTGCACCGTTGACTGATTTGACACGCAAAGGAAATCCAGATAGAATTATCTGGACAGCACAGTGCGAATTAGCCTACCAAGAATTGAAGGAAAAGCTCAAAAGCAAACCCGATTTGAAACTACCTGACTTAAGTCAAGAATTCACTGTGAGAACGGACGCTAGTAATGTAGGGTTAGGTGCCACCCTGTTACAAAAGTCAGATTCACTGGATGGGGAATTAACCCCAGTGGCATACGCTAGCAGAAAGTTGAATACAGCAGAAAAAAATTATTCAACTAGCGAAAAAGAATGTCTTGCAGTGATATGGGCTATCAAGAAATTCAATATTTACTTTTATGGAAATTCATTCAAACTTCAAACGGACCACAAACCCCTGGCTTTTCTATCGCAAGCTAGGCATGAAAATTCCTGATTATTAAGATGGTCGTTGCTATTACAGTCCTATCAGTTCAGTATAGAATATATTTCTGGAAAAACGAATCTGGGTGCTTATTTTTTAAGCCGCCATCCGTGCGATGAGAATCAGAGTAATCACCAGGCATAGATAGAAATTTATCTATGTGTATATAGAATTAGGGACTGACATATGATGTCTGTTTTAAGTGGGGAGAATTGTGGTGAAAAATTCTAATACCCATATATAAATTAGAACATAAATGAAAAGCAGAACGAAATAATACAATAGAAAGAAGAATGGAGAAAGACCAGTGCTCTCCCAGTATAGATAACGCCTTCGTTGTATAACGCCGTACTAGCTAACACAAGATTTCTACTTGTCCTACTTCGTTTGTTGCTAAATGTAATACTTCTACGATTAACAGAAGTATAGGCTTAAACGATACGGCAATAACAGTAGCTCTAAAAATAGAATGTGTAGTAAAATCTTCTAGACGACCTTGATTTTAAAAACTAACATTAGCGCAAAATCGCGCAGAAGGTAGCATTGGAACGACAGACGGGCTTAAAAAGCAGAGAGAGATAGACGGACTAAGGAACACAGTCACACAGCCACTCGCAGTGTGTCTAAAAATAAACCAACTCGCCGTGTGCATGGCCTGATTTTTTCAAATAAACAGTGATGAAAAAAATTAAAGGTTTAACAAAAGGTCCTGACTCAATCTTAGCTCTTATTGGGAAACCTGACATTCCACTGTTTTACACCTGATTCCTGACTTTATACTGATAGTACAGTTAAAAAGATGCGGACAGATGGTAGTTAAAAATAAACACTTAACATCGAACAAAAGATAACATTTTTAACTACGCCACTTAGCCCCTTTAAAATCATATAATTGGGTACCTGAAGGCTAGTGGACTAGGAATATGTAATAAATTATCTAAAAAGTCCATTAGATAATTAAATATTGATAATAAAACATATAGAGAACAGAGATACTGTCAGGTTGGTCATATCTGCTTGGAGGGAATTCCCTGATTTTTGTTGAAACATAGTAGTGACAGAAAGTCTAAGATAGTACGAGGCAGAGTATTGGCTGAACTTTGAAGTTAAAAGAAATTTGATTGGGTGACCTATGAATAACAAATAAATGCCTAGAAACGGAGTAAAAGTGAATGAAAATGTTTGAATGAATGTGTCCTCGTTTGAATATATTCAAAACGATTGGCCAATACACTGGGTATTGGCAGAGGAAATCTTAGAGGGGACGCCATATCGTTACACATTGTGAGAGATGAGAGCAGGCAGTGTTATGCAAAATTAAATATATGATAACAGCCTGGACATACCGCAGATCAAACTGTGCCAGTCATCTTTAGTGTGTATTTCCTTACGAATTGTGGTAAGCTAGACATTTTTAATCTGTATTTTATATGAAAATTGAATGTGAAATAATATTATATGTCTGTACATGTGTGGGTCTGTAGCAAACATGAGGCAAAGCCTAGATATTGCTCCACCATGTAAAAGATTATCAGAGAGGAGTATAACCACAAATATATATATTGGATTGCCATATAGTAACATAACACCTATCCTATTGTATGGAAGGGATTACAGCTGGAATTGCAGAGGCGTTGTAACCATTAGGGAGAGGAATACTGGTGTATATTGTCACATGAAAAGCTAGCAGTTGGCCTAAAGCGCTGAACTTTATGTTTGTTTGTACCGTCATATTCTTCAGTGTGGAATAATATTGTAGATTAGTTATGAAGAAGGAGGCACAACCTTCTCATTTCAGGGGCCGTGGTACAGATGGTGATATTGCATCGTCCGATCTGAGTCCTGTGTGATCCAGAAAGCTGGCAGCAGACTCCGTGCACAAGATAGCGGCCATTGTCTATCATAGTATCAAACTGAGAAACAAGCGAGCAGAGGATACAGGTTTCCTGCAACTGCATTATGAGATAAGCGCTTGTCAGCACGAGAAAGCTCAACCTTGAATAAAATATCCCTGAACTGAACTTTATTATATAAAAAGGGACAGAAATTTTAAAAACAGAATCTGTGAATCCTTCAATATTATTTCCACCAGTAACAAACACATGAAGTCATGATGACAAACAACAACCTAGCACTAAAAGCCAGTATTACCTCATAATAATACATCATAACACCACACTCATGTGACAATAATATTATATGTCTGGACAAAGATATTTTGTATAAATTCTTGTACATAACCATTGTGCTTACATTTGATTGTGATTCCTGATTCACATTGTAGTAGGATCAGGATATCTATATATTGAAAAATCTAATACATTGTATAAAACTTAACCCTTGACTTAATAAGATAGTCTTTTAGAGTGTTGTGTGTTTGTGATTGTCATAGTGCTGTATATTGTGGAGATTATTAAAGTAATTGTGTATATGTCAGTTGGTTATCATATACTTACACTTCATCACTATCATAACCCTAGACACTTAACGAAGCTATTATTCATTTATTCAAGAATAATTCTGATTGAGATCGAAATGTGGTGGCAAGTAAGGTCATCTGTATTACACACCAAATTTATTATCTTCAGATACCTTCACAGCTGATCTCATTCAGTACACTAGGTCCCTATAACCATATTTATATAATCCCAACTTACCACACTTTCGCGCGAGGGCAATGTGTTATGCGTTCACTTTTTTCACTTTTGACTCGCGAGACGGCTTAGCATTATCGCGCCGTTCAGCCCATCTCTCTCTCTCTCTCTCTCTCTCTCTCTCTCTCTCTAAGTTCGTCTGTCGTTCCAAGGCTAACCTTTTGCGTGAACTTACACTAATGTTTGTTTTTTGTATCAAGGTCATTTAAAAATACAGTACATATTTTATAGGGGGTGTGGCGATACAATTATTTGAAGAATGCAGCAGGGAAAGCAGAGATTTTGCGTTCAGCCCTTCCGGCGTTATTAATCTCAGGCTTTTGCGCTATTGGGAAAGCACTGGTCTTGCTCCATTCTTCTTTCTTTCTTATATTTGCTTTCTGCTTTACATTTATGTTCTAATTTATATATGAGTATTAGAATTTTTCACCACAAAGTGTATGAAGAAGAAATCCTTTTCACATTTCGAAAACTTTGTTCCCATTACCAAAGCTGATGATACGAATCTTATCCTCATTTTGAGGGCTGGTAAAATGTTTTCTGCGAGCGCCTTCATATGTGAAGATGACAAAACGAGCCTTTATTTGAGTTTCCCAACTTGGTTTGGTTTGGTTTCAAGGACTATCTTCTCTGAACACTGACAACTCCATCACTGCTCCGATCTTCTCCTTTAGATCACACAAGGAGGATCTCAGCACAGTGCACGAACTCCGTAACACCGGCGAGAATCCCAATGTGTATACATATATATAGGAATCACACACTCTATAATTATTTTTGTTGTGGGTATGTATCTAATGTTTAAATTTTGCCAGGGCAGCGGCCTGATAGGCCTACTCTTTACAATTTTCAACTGCCGTGGGATCTTTAACGTGCACAAGTTGCACACGGGACCTCCTATATTTTTCCACCTTATCCGAGAAGGCTAGGCATTTGATCTCACTACACAGGAGTCGAGAGAGTATGACATTATAAGGACAAATGGTTCTGAAAAAAATGTCCATAAATTATATTCCCTCTACTGGGAATCGAACCGATACATCTAGAATTCGAGGCGGACGCCATACTACTTAGCCATTTCGACCAACAGTTTCCCAACTTGAAACAACGAAGTGCAGAAAATTTTTATTAAAACGCAATCAAAGCTGTTATTACGGAAATTGGAGGCAGAGTTATCAAAACAACTCCATGGCTACTCATCACAGGAACCACAACCAACGCTCATTTGCAGGAAAATCTAACACGGAGTACCAGACTGAACCAATGAAAATTCGAAAATTTAAGTTAATGTTCTTTGTAGGATAAACAGTCGGTCATGAAGTACGACTTAGAAAGTTCTAGGAAGTGAACTAGAAGCTGAGTCACTGAATATACTTGTTACCTCTTCCTAATTTCCAGAAAAATAACGTGTAAAACTTTAAGAAAAAACATTAATATTGCTGCATGTTTCCCGGAATGCAAGGATCGGATAATAAAAACTGTAGTCTTTTTCAAGGCTTGATATTTCTAAGTACTGCATTTGCGTTCACAGAGTTCACCTACTTTTGTATGGCAGTTGTGGTCTGATCAGGGCTGTTTAATAAAGTTGAGTGATTCCTTTTAACGAGAGTAATAAATTTCCTTTGTAAACTGTCACGTTTCAAGACATCATCATTACTATTTTTAGCTGTCCATTATATTTTTAACATTCTTCTGTAAAACCACCTCTCTGTGGTCTCTAGTGCTTTTCATACTTGTTTACTAATTGTCCATGACTCTCTTCTGCATGTTAGGATTGGTGATGTATAACACTGAAGAACTCTCTTTCTTACTTCAATTGACACAGAGTTCTTCATAAAATAATATTCACTTCATGGAATGCGGTTTTAGCCTTTATTAAAGTAAATGGAGCAGTTTCAAAAACAGGACAATAGATTTAAATACCTAGGCATCGGGTGGGAGATTCATATCAGAAGTGAAGGTCAGAATAGCACAGGCAAAAACATTTGATGTCCGTGTGTATAACAAGAATTCCTGTAGCCCAGTGGTTCCAAGAGTAGACATTGGGAGGATGATGATAGATATCTCTGAACTCTATCCTACAGTGTGGGGACAGATGTTCTTTATTGCCTTTCCAACATCGTATTTAGTGCAGCGTGGTTTCAACGCGGTTGTCACTGCTTTCACAGCTAAAAAAAAAAAAAAAAAAAAATTAAAGACTGTAAATTACTGAACGTGGGGATCTGAGACTCCTGAGTAACTTTCAGCCTGATGTTGAGAAGCTGATATCACTGCATCAGGCTCAACCATCTCACTGAAAGTTTAAAGAACAATGGAGTAGGTTTGTTACTAATATTCTCTCTTATTCAACTGTTTGTTATACTGGATAAGTTTTTATTTTTAAATTAAATAAGTGTATCTGTAGTTTTAAATTATAATTTAATAAATAGAACAATTAATTGTCACTGTATTGAATTAGCATTTTCTCCTGTCTTTCATTCTTTATAGGGTTTTAAGTACTGTGGGGCAAATGCAGGGGCCGCCGAGGACATGCTCTGGAAGCCAAGAGGCGGTGAATTGAAAAAGTATGAGAATCATTGCACTGCTGTAGACCGAGGTAAAGGCGATGCACCGAGCTTTGAGCATGAGTTATCAGTCAAACCTAGTTGCCGACCACCAGGTAATAGGAAAGGGTACCCAATAATCGAGTCGCTGACATGCCCCGAGATTAGCTGTCTCCGCCACTGAACAAAACGTAATACCATACAACGAACGGGTGAAGCACTCATGTGTTACCTTGATCAGAAAGGGGTGATAAGTATAGCTCCATTGTAACCTACAGTGCATGATGTAACCAGCGTTGCCACTCCTGTGTAAAATCACCTACATCTAGGTTTTTTCCCCCGTCAATGTGTCATTTTCCTTCATTACTTGAAGAACGCCACCTAATTCAATCTGACCTACGGGTCTTTTGTGTTTGGATATGCGCCCTAATATAACCGACTAGGTTGAACGGGATGCGCCTCGCCAAAACGAGGCAAAACTTTACTTAAAAAAAAGAACGCCACGTAGATCAGCTTTCGGTTTTCAGATTTTCGCCTAAGGTAGCTAAAGAATAACCCACAAACCACATAATGGTAGCCTAAGTCACCCAAAAGTAGCCCAAAATTCAAAATAAAGGCGCTTTTAGAGGTATCATCTAAGTTTTTATTCATAGTTTAGGATGGCAACACTGGGTGTTACCAACGTCTAAGGAGACCTGGGTATTGGGCCGCCTACCTTATTTGTAGATTAGATGTCGGCAAGCGGTTCGCTCACGCTAACCGGCAGAGCACACAGGATGCTTTTGTAAATCTCTGTATATAAACGGAAGGGAGAGAAAGAATTTTAAAGTTAGTTTTTAAAGTTCGGACTACCCCCTCCAGAATGCTGTATCTTAATAATTAAAAGTCTTTCTTTTTTCTTGCCACAACTGAGAACCCACAAACTAGTGTACTAAAATTCATGTTATTCTTGAACTGTTAAGAAGATACACGTTCTTTTCTTTGAAGAGAAGTTAATATTTGGTAAAATATCAAATAATTTGAATTTTCCATCTCTCTGTTGATAGAATTTCAGGAAGCAGCATATCTTTCGGCAGTGATAAAAGTCACATTCAGGTCGTTCTTATTCCAAGTCGAGCGACCGCTGCTGAGGTTCAAAGATGTTTGCAAGAGAGACATGAGGGCACACAAATCCAGGAACCTGTGTGGATGAAGCTGCCGATCGTATCATGTAGCGTTGGTCTCTACGGCACCACCTCAGATTGGGCGATAAGGAGCTCTCACGGCAAGCAGAAGAGAGAAGAAAACGTCGAAATGAACACTAGGAAGATCAGCAGCTGGGGGCTGTTACCACAGGGGCGCATTTCCATAGTCAGTTATGCCTGAACGGGTTATTATTATTATTTCAAATACTCTGTAACCTGAAAACAGACATTATTTTATCACGGTAAATCTTTAGATTGCTCAGCGTAGATCCTCAAATTTTCTTGGTTGCCTACCGCTGATGTATGCACGTTGAGCCGCAAAAACTTATATTGCATGATCACCAGGGTAAGAAAGGTAGATCGAAAAATGGGACCCAAAGATGCAGCAATAAAGAATGCAGTAAGCGACCCATAACTTGACTGCTTGCGTCAGGGTCAGCAAACCAGAGCTGACCAAGACCTTACTCCACCTCCACGTGGTGGTCCTGGAAACAGGCTGCATCACTGCAGTCTGACTGAGAGAGTAGGGATCGTAGAGGGAAGGCAAACCCGGTCCCCAAAAATGCCGTGCTGAAGTCGGATGTGTCGGCCGAAAGGTGCAGATATCGCAGCTCCGGTGTAAACAGACACAACGTAACCAACTTCCTTTTCAGGACGAACGAGGAAGAAGAAGGAGAAGATCGAAAAACACAAGGAGAAGAGAAATGGAGACAGAAGTGACAAGGGTGAGGAAGACATACAAAGATATAGAAGAGATGGCACCGGACAGGAAGGCTTGGAATGTGGAAGGTCTGTGCTCCTTGGGGAGTTGAAGAGTCGTGAGGATGATGATGGTGCTGATGATGATGTTGATGACGCTGATGATGATGCTGATGGCGAAGACGCTGATGATGATTTTGCTGTTGTTGACAATGATGAGGTTGATGATGATGCTGATGGCGAAGACGCTGATGATGATGGTGCTGTTGTTGATAAGGATGTTTATGATGATGATGGTGATGTTGTTGATAAGGATGTTGATGATGATGATGGTGCTGTTGATGATAAGAATGTTGATGATGATGATAGTGCTGTTGTTGATAAGGATGTTGATGATGATGCTGATGATGCTGCTGCTCCTGATGTTGTTGATGGTGCAGTTGTTTGTCGTACGGTAAATTAATTGGTTTTTTGGGCCCACTCTAAGTAAAGAGTAAAGGTTGACAGATTCACGAGAATGTATAGAAAATAGATTTCACAGGTGGTAGGTCGAAGGAAAGATATGTCTCTGGAGTGAGTATGTTTCTCTCATCCAACCTATCCGTACAACTATGCTTTGTTACAAGCCAGTCTTTGCCTCATCATCTAAAAAAAGAACAGGTTACTCTTCACACACACAACAATTTGTGAAAACAAGACACACAAACGTGAAAAACTAAGGATAAATGAGTATGGGTCCTACCAACACACAAAGTTAAGTTTTCTTGTTTATTACAACTAAACAGTTTACAACATCAAGTTACCCAAAGATATCAAGAAAACCATTTACATTTAGAGGAAATAAAGAAGCCTGGCTGAAAAAGGAGGAGGACGACCTGCAAGGAGGCCGTAAGGAGGCATCCCCTCCACCATGCAAAGGCACAACAGGCCAATCACCTGTTTGCTTTAAACTTTTGATTTCGAGAACTACAAGAGAGAAAACCGGACTGATTCTAAATGTGGTGAACTGGAACGGACTACGGCTTATGGAACTTGGAACACAAGAAGTATAAATGAGAAAGAAGAGGAGCTGGTGGAAGATATGAGGAAAGCAAAACTAGAAATCCTGGCTATTACGGAAACAAAGAAAAAGGGACAAGGAGTCATGGATCTCGATGGCAACACGCTGATATACAGTGGTGTACTCACATCTAAAAGAGCTAAAGGGAGCGTGGGTTGCAGTGTGGCCAAAAGCCAAAAAGATAGTATCAAGGGATGGAACTGTGTCTCGGAGCACATTATGGTTGCAAAACTAAAAGAAGGAGAAACCATAGTCAACCTGGTCATAGTGTATGGGCTAAATGAGGATGAGAGAGCAGAGGTCAAGGAGGAATTCTTTGAGCTGCTTCAAAGGACAGTGGATGACTGCCTAGATGAAATTATCATGCTCGGAGATTCAATGCCAGAGTTGGAAATGACCATGCTAGATGGGGTGGAGTTATCGGAAGATATGGAGAAGATACTCTCAATGACAATGGAAAGCGACTCCTTAGATTCTGCAGTGAGCAGAATCTGATCATTACCAACACAAAGTTCCCCATAAGCGCATACATGCATACACTAGGTGTGAACCAACAAAGAATGAGTAGTCAGTGATCGACTATGCCATTATTAGGAGGATATCATTCAAATATGTCCGGGATGCTAGAGTCTGGAGGGGGCCAGAGATTGGAAGTGATCACTACCTGCTTACAATCAAAAGAACAACTGAAAGAGTTGCTCAGCCTAGGAACTGCCCAGCATCATGCAAGAAACCAAGTAAACGAACGGAAGAAATGAGCATTAAGACCTACAAGCTGAGAGAGCCAGAAATTAAGACCAGATATCAGGGGCTTATAGCTACAGCGGCGAGAAACACAGAAGAACAGCCTGATGACTTGGAAACCCTGTGGCTTAAATTCAAGGACATCATAAAGACAGCTGCTGCAGAAGCATGTGGTGAAGTCCGACTTGGGAACAAGAGAAAGAGGACACTTTGGTGGACAGAGGAAGTCAACGAGAAAATAAGAGAGAAGAAAATGGCATGGAAACAATACTTAGGAGCTAAAAACACAGCAGGACAAATAGAGAAATATAGAGAATATGTGATACTCAGAACAGTAGCAAAGAACAAGGTGCTAGCAGCAAAACAAA
Source organism: Oreohelix idahoensis (assembly GCA_024509875.1). Taxonomy (NCBI): domain Eukaryota; kingdom Metazoa; phylum Mollusca; class Gastropoda; order Stylommatophora; family Oreohelicidae; genus Oreohelix; species Oreohelix idahoensis. The sequence goes on along the minus strand of JAMPIV010003218.1, from coordinate 185,597 downwards.
AGTCCTCGGAAGAATTTGAGAAAAGCTAGAAAAAGATGCGCAAGTAAACCAGAAATTGTTCTATAAGACCCAAAAGAACATGAGGAAGGAAAAACAATGCCGTCTCAAATTAATTTAAAAAAAACAAGCAAGGAAAATTGCTTACTTCCCGAAGGAAGTTATGGAATGATGGAAATAATATTTCTCAGAACTCCTGGATGGTGAGCATGGTGAAGCATCAGAAATGATAACCACTAGCACAGAAGAGAAAACCAATGATGGTGAAGATGACATAAAGATGGAAGAACTGAAGGCAGCACTGAAGAAAATCAAGATGGGTAAAGCAGCAGGCCATGATGGTAAAACACCAGAAATGGTTACGTACATGGGAGCACCAGGCGACCTATTACTCTTAAGGGTTTTACAGGCAGCATGGTGCAACAAGACCATGCCAAAGGATTGGGAGATTGCCATCATAACACGATTTATATAAAAGGGGTGACAATTGACAATGTGGAAACCATAGAGGCATATCTCTTTTCAGTGTCCCTGGTAAAATCTACTCTAGAATCCTAGAGCAGAGACTCCGACGCCTAGCTGAGCCACAATTAATTTAAGTCCATTGCGGATTTTGAGCAAACCGAAATCATCAAGACCTAATCTTCACACTCAGGCAGCTGAGTGAAAAGGCCCTTGAGTATAAGAGTGAGATGCTTCTTTGTTTCATAGATCTGGAAAAGGCATTTGACAGGGTCCCCTGGAGCAAACTTTGGGACTGTTTGGCAAGGAAGAACATTCCAGCACCTCTGATTCATGCTTTACAGAGCTTCAACAAGTCTTGCAGAAATTATGTGAGGACAGCAAACCATAAGTCAGAAGAGTTCAGGACCACCACTGGTGTAAGACAAGGTGATATCCTGTCACCTTATCTTTTCATACTCCTCATGGACGATGTTATTAAGTCATGTAAGGAGAGAACAAGAAAGTATTCAGTGGGGTACTGGAAGATGAGACAGGTCTGTATTTCAGAGCTGGCATTTGCTGATGATGTTGCCATGATTGCTAAATCAGAGGCACATCTCCAATCCAACCTGCAAGTCTAGAAGGAAGAGCTAGAGAAGAGAGGGATGGTCATAAGTAGCTCTAAAAACAAAATCCATGGTGATATCAAGAGAAGAAAGAAGACATCAGATTAAGCTGGGAGAACAGGTCCTGGGGCAGGTCGACCACTTTAAATATCTCGGAGCTATTATAGACCGAAAGGGAGGAATCAAAGAAGAGTTGGCTACTCGAAAAGCAGCAGCTGGGAGACTTTTTCAGGCCATAAATCGAGGATTCCTCAGCAAGAGAGAGGTTTGTAAGAAAACGAAGATGGCTGTATACCGCTCCAGCTATGTCCCAGTCTTGACATATGGATGCTAGTCATGGGCAATGACTGCAACCCATAAAAGCCAGATCCAAACCTCAGAAATGAGGTATCTGAGGAAGGTGGTTGAAGTAACAAGAAGAGACATGGTCCGCAACCAGACGATACGTCAAGGCCTAAAATCCCACCCCCTGCAGACCCAAGTAGAAGAGTCCTAACTAAGATGGTTTGGCCATGTCTGCAGAATGGGAGAAGATTGGCTACCACGACAAGCATGGGAAACAAAGAGCCAGGGGTTCAGACCCCCAGGACGACCCAGAGTTAGCTGGGAGGACAACATTAGACAATCTTTGAAGGAACGAGAACTAGAATGGAACCAGGCCAGGAGGAAGACAGCTGATAAGATAGTCTGGCGCTCTCTCTTCCAAACTTCTACACCTCACGGTAGAAGGGGAACGACTAAGTAAGTAAGTAAAGAAATAAAGAAGAATGGTGCGCCTTCACCGCATAAAGGAAAATAACCCAAAGTAAATATTTACCCAAATGTTGGAGGTTATCACTAGGTTTACAGAATAACAATATTGGTACAATAAAAGACAAAGTAAAGTAAACAAAATCAAACCACCAAAAATTAATAGATATTATCCAACAACAATAAAATCAACACACGCTCTCTCATTCATGTGGCCACCTCTCACACTCTTGCCTATTTTGTATTCTTCTCTTGGGTCTGTGGTACCCTATGGTAAATTTATTCCATGAACAAAATCCCTACTGTTATTGTTGACTAATGTATCACCTTAGCTGTAGAGGATACAAATTGACCCCAGTTCATCCCCCCAAAAAAACTAATGAGGTGAATGCCGAATAAGTTTACTTCCACGATGAATCCTGGTAACGTTATAAGTCATAAAGGGGTGTCTTCACTGTTGTTAGAAAAAGCCACCACTGTTCCTCCGATGGGTGCACAGGCGAATGTAAGTATAGATACAGGAACTACAACTGAATATTTCCGTTGCGACAACTCTTGCAGTGTTGAGGGTGGGCGGGGAAAAACAGTCTGGTTTCCCGCTCGGTCTGGATCTACTATCTGGATGTATAGGGTTACTACAAATATTGAATAGTGTGAGAATCCTTAGTGTTTAACGTTTTAAGAGAGGGGAACACTTCTAGATAATCTGGAGAAGTCTGGTTGCTATAAATGTTACAAATGATGATGATAAATTGTCTATCAGCCGACTCTTTGCCAGATCGCCAGTCCTGCACAGTGTATATATTAGTATTCCACTTGGGTTACAACCGTCAGGTGTTGGGAGAAATAATAATAATGTTTCAGGTATACGCCACTGTTGGCTGGTAAAATGGTATCCTGGATTTTGTAAGTCCAGTAGTATAATTTATAGTCAAACAGTATCTTCGACCAGTACACACGTAACCATGTAAATCGAAAAAGAAAAATAAAGACCGCTGGTTCGTCCACTTGGGATCAGGTCTGCTAAAAATACAAGAAACATTTATGTGAAAAATGCTACCACTCTCTCTCTTCTCTCTCTCTCTCTCTCTCTCTCTCTCTCTCTCTCTCTCTCTCTCTCTCTCTCTCTCTCTCTCTCACACACAAATTCTTAACCAAAATTTCCAGGTTTTTGGTTTTTCCGAAAGTCGTCTGAATGAGAAAATAACCGACGATGACATTGCACTCAGAGGTTTTAAAACAATTCGGCGAGATTCAAGTAGACAGGTAGAGACGGGTCTAGCAGTTTATATTTCTACTTCTCTCAGTTATCGCCGCAGAAACGATCTTGAGACTATAGATATAGAATGCATATGGTTAGAGGTAAAGCACAAAAGCAAAGATCTATTGTAATCGGATATCTTTATCGTAATCAAAGTGTAGGAACAACATGGTTTGAAGATTTCACGAACATGATGGATAAAGTTATTACTACAGTTAATGAAATTATTCTTCTTGGTGATTTTAATATCGATATGCATAAGCCAAACCAAATATGGACCAACATCATAGCATCGTACAACATGAAACAAATAGTCAACAAACCTACCAGAGTAACAAAAACATCATCCACACTGATCGATCACATCTATGTAACCTGTCCATAAAACATTATAGAATGCTCCATCCATACTATTGCTATGAGTAACCATTATCCCATATGCTGCTTTTGGGCAAAAAAATGGGTACAAATCTTCAAAAAATAAACACATTAGTTTTCAATATAGAAGTCTTAAAAATTTCAACCGTGAATTATTTTTGAATGATTTGCGAACTGCGCCTCTCGCCAACGTTTTTCAAATTCCTCATCCTGATGACGCCATCGCATATTGGACAATGATATTTTATAGTATTTTTAATAAGCATGCGCCTGCAAAAGAAATTCGCGTGAAAAAACAAATTAAATCTCCATGGATCACACATGAAGTTCTTGACGCTATGGGGCAAAGAGATAGAGCGCATAAAAATATTGATATCACTACATATCGGACTGTAAGAAATAAAGTACAATACTTAATTGGCAGAGAAAAGAAAAACTACTTTAGAAATTTAGTTCAGAGTAAATCAAACAGTAAAGAGGTATGGAAGGCAATCAACACTTTAGTGAACAAACGAAATTTTCCAGACCAACATACTCCCAATACGCCACTTACTTGTACAGACTACAGCAATCATTTTCAGGCAGACATCAATAATATAAAATCCACCATTCCGTCTCTCCCTTGTGACTTAAGCAAATTATCAACGTTCTGCGAGAACAAATGTACTAACACAATTCCACCCGACATCCCTTTTATAACAGTTAACGAAGTTTATAACTATATTATTGGCCTTAAAGATAATAACTCATCGGGACTTGATGGAATCAGTAATCGAATACTGCGCTTTGCCGCACCTGCCATTAGTGATTCACTGACATACATATATAATCAATGTATCGCAAGGAGTTACTTTCCATCTGCTTTTAAAAGCGCTAAAGTATATCCACTTCTCAAACCAGGTTCATCTGATAGTAGTAATCTTAGTAACTATAGGCCCATTTCTCTTATATCGTCACTGTCCAAACCCCTGGAAAAGCACATCCACATAACAACACTACAACACCTAGTCAATAATGACCTGCTAATCGGCAGTCAGTCGGGGTTTAGACCAAAGCATTCATGCCACACAGCCTTAACAAAGATGATAGACAATTGGCACCTAAACATCAATAACGATAATATATGTGGAGCAATATTTGATGACTTCAAAAAAGCATTTGATATGATAGATCACTTTATTTTAAGCAGAAAATTAGAAACAATGAAAGTAAATATTAAGCTGGTAAAGTTAATTAAATCGTTCCTGTCAGACAGACAACAAATAGTCTCTTACAATAATTCCTTGTCGAACCCAACCGTTGTCAATACTGGTGTCCCTCAGGGCTCTATTCTCGGTCCTCTTCTCTTTACCGTATACATTAATGATCTTCCTCTATACTTCAAACACTCATCATGTGACCTGTTTGCCGATGACTGTACTGCCTATACTAGTGAAAAAAGTTGCACCACACTAGAACAATCTTTACAAAACGATACACATAATCTTATTAAGTGGAGCAACGAGAATCGCATGCATATAAATATTAGTAAAACAAAATGTATGTTAATATCAACCAGACAAAAACTACAAAACTTGCAGAAAACAACACTTCAGCTCTTCATTGGAACATCACTAATTGAAAACGTAAATGAACTCTAGGTATCACCGTTGACCAACACCTAAGTTGGAACTCACATGTACATGCACTCACAAAGCAAACAGCACAAAAAGTTTACCAATCAGCCAAAATTAAACATGTCCTGGATGAGGAGGCAAGGAAAATGTTCTACATATCTCATATACAAACGCATCTAGACTATTGTTCCACAATCTGGGATGGTTGTTCAGTCTCCAACTCAAAAAGGCTCAACTCGCTTCAAAAACGTGCAATGCGCCTTGTTGCTGATAAACGCCAATCACATTGTATAGATTTATATAATTATCTTCAAATATTACCCCCCAGGAAGCGCTTCCTTTTTAACAAAAGGAAATTAATTCACAAAATCCTGTCACAGAATGCTCCAAAGTATCTTTGACCGCTTTTAAAATATAATGAAAGACGTAGTCAGCGCTTAAACAAATTACAGGTACCCAAGCCCAGGCTAGACCTATTTAAGACTAGTTTGGCTTACTCAGCTGCTCATCTTTGGAACAATCTTCCCAATGACCTGAAAAACACGCACAGTCCTTACTCATAAAATCGTATACTGTTCAAATACTTTATGAGTGCTGATTATATGCCACCCTAACTGACTGTGTTGTACTTTTATCTAATATACTATATGGAGGCGCTGATGATCTAGTTTTCATTACAATATACTTATTCTTAATATTATATTCTTAATAACTTATATTCTTAATTTTATGATCAGGTACTGTTAATGTATGCTGTTATACTTCCTTTTAATGTTGCACTGCCCTTACATTAATACTTTCAGTACGCTGGAGAATGTTTGAGTAACAGAAATAAAAGATGAGCAAGAGGAAGGAAGAATGCAAGAGGGGACTGTGCCCGATTTTCAACCCTTCGCAAATTAATTGCTTTCGTATATGTCTATCTAGCTATCTACCTAGTCTGATTCTGGTCTTGAGTTTGGGACGCAAAGACAGCGAGGAAAGTAACTGTTTACCCCACCTCATCTTGATGAACCTAAAAAAAGTCCCTGAGTCATCCAGTTGCACACCGTTTGAAAATTTCACGAGTTCTTATAACATACTTCTGAATATGTCTCAAATCACTAATTTACTGTACGAAAAATTCGATTTTTATGTCTTGTTGTTGTTGTTGTTGTTGTTGTGTGTTTTTTTTTTTAATGTTTGTTTTTATTTATTTTATTTTTAAATTCATTATTATTATTTTTATTATTTTTATTTTTTTTTATTTTATTTAAAAAACGTACTTTAATTATGATGATTATTGCAAATGTAATATTACTTTTATAATGATAAATGCCTTAATTATGCTTAAAGTAAATGTGAGGATGAAAGGATATAGTATACATGATGAGAGAGAGAGAGGAAGGGCAGAATGTCAGACGGGCCTGCGTGCCCAATTCTTAACCCTTTGAAAATAAAGATCGTTCGTTCGTTCGTTCTCTCTCTCTCTCTCTATATATATATATATATATATATATATATATATATATAGAGAGAGAGAGAGAGAGAGAGAGAGAGAGGGGGGACGGGGACACGACAGTCTCTCGTCCGCTCTGTCACTCCTGACGAATTTAAAAGGTACACTGTTTTTTTCCCTACGCCTACACACACAGACATCGCTGGCCGCGGATTCGGGTCGGACTGAGTCGATGAATTCCCACCCGTCCCCTTTTCTCGCGGCTGGCAGTCACACGCGCAATGTGTTATTTTTTATTTTTCTCACAATGCGCCACGTACAACTTATTAATTATCATTTAGTAGCTAGTAAATTGTCAGTGTCTGTTAATTTGTCGTATGGCATTTAAAAAATAATAGACGTTATAATAACAATAATTATAAAATGAAATATAAACAGTATTTTTTCCCTCCCACTATCAGTCGTTTAACGCATCTAAGTCTGGTCTGGTTAACCGTCTTGTTTATCTCTCTCTCCCCGGGAGCGTTTAAGTGTTTGCGTCCATCTACACTGTAAATACAAATTACTGTCTCGTCTCAGCTAAGTAGAGTCGGTGATGTGGTCTAACATTTTAATTGAATATCTGGTTATGAAACTCGCTACGCGTTATTTTATTTAATTCGCCTTACTAACAGAGAAAAAGATCTAAGTAAAGTATTTAACTGTACGTTTAAAGTATTTAAGTGTTTAACTTTAAATGCTATCACTGTAAAATACTTCTAACACTTTTTTTTCCTTAACCAGCGGCACTTGGGCTTTCAGCCCTTCGGCCCAATGACATGTCATTGCAAGGCTGGGGAACCTGGGGACTTTCCTTCCAACCCGGTCAGGAGCTTCGCTCCTTCCCATCCACAGAGGGTTTATCACAGGAGCCGTTCAGGCTATTCAGTCAAATTTCCGGCCGTAAACATTTCTTCAAACGCTGACGCCCGGGTTTGAACCATGAACACCTGGTCGCCAGTACAGCGCCGAAGCCATTACACCAGCGCGGCTCCCACTTCTAACACTTAGAACTATTTACCAGAATGAAAATCTGAACGAATCACTTTTTAAACAATAATCCAAAAGACTAGACTTCTTCTCAAATTCTGACTGACACTGATGGTTGGGTTAAAGAAAACAGCTCTCTCTCTCTCTCTCTCTCTCTCTCTCTATATATATATATATATATATATATATATATATATATATATATATATATATATACACACTGAAGCACACATTAAAAACGCACCACTATTATATATACTGATGCCGAGAAGCTGGAAAAAAGTGTGGGAATGGATTTTCCCCGTCTTCGTCATGAGGTTAGAGAGCGAATGGCTGCTGGAATGGAAAGTGCATGAACCCACGGGTTTGTGTACAGACTATATGAAAACAATGAAAGTTACACGTGCAACACGATTCCCAACAGCTATGACCCAGAAAATGTGTACGCGTTGTGGCAGTATACTCGGTATTAAAAGGCCGTTGAGACAAAACACCCGGTACATGTGCTTGAAATGCCACGACTATCTGAAAACGACCGCCAACTAGCCATTGGTATGTTGGAGACCGCGAGCCATTGCCAGAAGGATGAATTGCCACCACAGAACTATTGTACGTCTCAATGAACGTTACGGAACCACTGGCAGTGCCCGGGATAGACTTCGGAGTGGCCAACCACGAGTTACTACCCCTGCGCAAGATTGTCATATTGTGCTGAGTCACCTAAGGAATCGTTCTCTCCCGACAAGTCAAACAGCAAGAGCAATAGTGGGTAGACGTGGGCAAGTCTCTCGAATGACAGTCATACGACGACTCAGAGATACAGGCCTTACTGCAAGACGACCTTATGTTGGGCCAAACTTGACTCACAGACATCGTCAGCAGCGACTGCAATGGGTAGAGCAACATATCAGATGGACAAGACTGCAGTGGAATGCTGTCCTATTCACATACGAGAGTGTACTTTGGCAACGAAAACCTTATTCCTTACTTACTTAATCGTTCCCCTTCTACCGTGGGGTGTACAGGTTTGGAAGAGAGAGCGCCAGACTATCCTATCGGCTGTCTTCCTCCTGGCCTGGTTCCATTCTAGTCCTCGGTCCTTCAAAGATTGCCTAATGTTATCCTCCCAGCGGACTCTGGATCGTTCTGGGGGTCTGGATCCCTGGCTCTTTGCTTCCCATGCTTGTCGTGGTAGCTGGTCTTCTCCCATTCTGCGGGTTGTAGTCATTGCCCACGATTCGCATCCATATGTCAAGACTGGGACATATATGAAACGGTATATATCCATCTTCGTTTTCTTACCAATCTCTCTCTTGCTGAGGAACCTTCGATTTATGGCCTGAAAAAGTCTCCATGCTGTTGCTTTTCGAGTAGCCAACTCTTCATTAATGCCTCCCTATCGGTCTATAATAGCTCCGAGGTATTTAAAGTGGTCAGTCTGCTCCAGGACCTGTTCTCCCAGATTAATCTGTCTTCTTTCTTCGCGTGATATCACCATGGATTTTGTTTAAGAGCTGCTTATGATCATCCCTCTCTTCTCCAGCTCTTCCTTCCAGACTTGCAGGTTGGATTGGAGATGTTCCTCTGATTTCTGACAGGTCAACAAAGATTGTAAACACTGCGTTTAACCGTGTTTACAGAAAAGAGAGCGGGGACAAAAGGTTGTGCTGCCGAAATAAACAGTTGGTATAATGCATGTTTATCTAGCAAATCAAAGAGCAACTATAAGATTACAGTAAGCTGTCAGATTACTGTAGGCTCTTTTCCAATACACGTCACACTGTAGTTTATAAGGATGTTGATGATGATGATGATGGTGCTGTTGTTGATAAGGATGTTGATGATGATGATGATGCTGTTATGGATACGGATGTTGATGATGATGACGACGATGATGATGCTCCTGGTGCTGATGATGGTGCAGCAGTTGTTGATAATGATATTGATGATCATGCTGATGATGCTCCTGGTGATTATGGCGCAGCTGTTATTGATAAGGATGTTGATGGTGCTGTTGTTGATAAGGATGTTGATGATGATGCTGATGATGTTGATGCTGATTATGCTCCTGATGTTGATGATTGTGCAGCTGTTGTTGATAAGAATGTTAATGATGATGATGATGATGATGGTGCTGTTGTTGATAAAGATGTTAATAATGATGATGATGGTTCTGTTCTTAATAAAGATGTTGGCGATGATGTTGATGTTGATGCTTGTGACGGACAATTTAGCGTCTCTGAAAGAGTTGGATGACAGGGTATTTTTTCTCGCATAACATTAGAACCCATGAACAGTGGTTGTAACCGTCATAAGCCTGGAACATTTCCACGTTGGCTAATTAGATATGTAGTCTGTTATCTTACGTCCTGTTAAGAGAATCGCATTGACTTAAGGAGCGGTTTAAACCACACCCCACTGCTATCTCTGGAACAATTATAAGAAGTTATTTACTCACTTCGCCCGTCCCCCATAGCTAGCAAGGCGTCGCCAGAAGATCACTCCTGTCTCTAGAGCGATTCTAGGCAGTTTTTTCATTAGCTGGGACAGGAAGCCTGCCCAAATAGGGGCGTTGCCTAAATCAAACGAGTTTAGCGGCTAACCTCAAAGACACTGAGGATTTCTGGAAGTCTCCTGCTGTTGAGATGACACGACAATGTGAACCAGAGTAGACGAGGCAAGCCTTCTCGCAGACTTCGCACCTCTGTGTCAATCGGCAAACTTGCCCGAAAGATTGAGGAACGGGAGAACCCCGAGCGACCAGGAAATGGAGTAACAGGCCATGTCGAGCGGTGTAGAAATCTCATTTTCTTCTCGAGATGAAAAAGGGTGTGAAAATTTCTCATGTCCCACTCATCTTCATTTCATTTCATATATATAAAACCCTGTAGAAGGCCAAGTTATCACTCGTTGCCAGAGATTTTAAAACTCACTACCTTATAGTTTAAATCCTGCTAAAATTCCTTCTGGATTTCTTGCCTATATTGGAGTGTAGTATTCTGTGCTAAACGAGTGATCCCTTTGCATCCCAGCAAATAAATCTAAGCAAAGCAAAGCTTAAACATTGTGTAGAGTCTCCCTGACTCAGAACTTGTTGAGACTGTGTAAATTTTTAATCTTTGAGGCGATTCTATGTTTGGAATTCCGCTATCTAACTTATAGAAAAGAAAGCACACCTAAAGACAAATTTAACACACCATCAAGCAAATTAAGATGTAACGGGAAGAAGAACACTGGCCAGAGCTTTTATGAGTTTACTGATACAGAGAGAGAGTACATATTTACCCGAACGGTGATGTGACTAGTTTTCTCCCTGGACTTAAACCATACCTCACGGACCAGTTGTATCCTCACGCTAAGAATTTTTATTATCAGCGGCAAAGTCAAATAGATCACACCATCCTTACCCCGGTATCAGAGACCGTGCTCTCCCATTGAAACTTTATACTAAGAACAAGAGACACAATACAGATTTATTTTCCAGCGATTACGGGATCTTTTTATGTGCTGACCGCTCACTCGCTAATCTGGGGCTGGAACTTGAAGTAACACTCATACATTAGTTGAGGTGTAATTGTTATTCTATGGAGTGCTAGATTTTTTTACGATCGGTAAGTGTGAGCAAGATGAGTGAAGGCCTTTACTAGAGTGCACGAATGAAAGAGATATATATTTGCTAAATTTATCAATTGCCTTACTTGATAATTAGCATATTTGTCTATATTCCTTGTATTGTTTCCTTTAAGTGGGATTTCCTTTTTGTGAACTCTGTTTATACCCCCCACCCCCTTTTTTTTCTTGCTTGGTAAAGGGAAAAACATTTGGAGAACAATAGTACTTATTCCACCACCTACCCCTATTATTGTTAACCTCTTGTATCAGATTACATTAATTTACCGTTGGGTTAAATTAACTATTTATCTAATAAATTACCTATCTTTGGACTGGGTTTACCTCTGTCTATTTTCAAGAGGAAAGGGCGTAGTCGATACCACTCTTCATAAACCCCTCCCCACCTTGTCATTTGTATTTTCTGTACCTATGATATATTTTGTTTGTAAACATATGATATGTGTTGTAACTGATTCTTAACTGTTAAATAAACACGTAAAGCTTATTTAGTACTGTGTTGGAATACCCAAGGCCCAAATTCCCTTATCTGTTTAATATAGTTTGTATTCGCGGGCGTCTGCGTGTTTGAAGCACCAAATCGGTGTGAGCGCAGGTGTGTGTCTGGAAACTGGCAAATAATTGTTTGACCAGGAGAGTTGAAGAGAAGATTGAGAGGAACGATTTGTCGTAAATAAGTCTGTCTTTACTCTCCCCAGCACTCTGTGAAGCAGCTATTTACTCTATAACACAGCCCTACACAAAAAAAAAAAATTTTTTTGGTGCCAAACATTTTACTCTTGATTGTACATAAATGAGGCCTGCTCAATCCAAATATCACATTTACTTGTCTGTAGCAGCTCTAGTTTTTGAGATACAGACATTTTTGTATTATTACAATATTTTCTATATAAGGCTATGTAAAAAAAAAACTATTGCTGTCTAGTCCTTTACAAAAGAAAACTGCTTGTTTACTCTCAGTTTCAGTTTTCCAAGAATCTTCCCAGAATATCCTTTTTTAGATTTTAAGCCACTGCATGCATGTTAGTATGCTACTTATTTTATTACACTTCTAACAGAGAATGGCATCATCTTTAAGAAGAGCATGTTTTCTTTCACCACATTTATTTTGTTATATTTGTGGAGAGTACACTTTCAAAGAAGAACATAGGAAGCATATTACTGTTTTTGTGAAAAAGGCATACTTTGCTTACTTTAAAGTAAAACTAGGTGCCCAGGACAAGTCTTGGACTCCTCATATTGTTTGCAAAATATGTGTTGAACACCTGCGACAGTGGACTTGTGGGAAAAGAAAATTTTTAAAATTTTGAATTCCAATGGTTTGGAGAGAGCCCAAGAACCCCTATGATGACTGTTATTTCTGTGTTGTGAATATTAAGGGAATTAATGGAAAAAATCACAAAAAGTGGAAATATCCAGATTTAGATTCTGCTAGGCGACCTGTTCCACACGGAGATGACATACTAATTCCAACTTTCAGTCAGATTTCGGATTCCCTGCTAGAAGATGAGACAGCAGTGACATGTGGAACGACAAGTGACAGAGATAGTGATTTCGAAGATGATTTTTCAGATGCTCAACGCTTCGACCAGCTTGAACTAAATGATCTAATCCGAGATCTATATCTCTCCAAGGAATCTTCAGAACTTTTGGCTTCAAGATTGAAAGAAAAAAAATTACTGACTGCTGAAACAAAGGTTACATTTTATCGCAGCAGTGAGCAAGGTTTTATTCCATTCTTTTATAAAGAAAACAACCTTGTGTTTTGTACTAATGTAGGAGGTCTTGTTAACAAAATGGGTGTAAGTTATACACCAGATGAGTGGCGACTTTTCATTGACAGCTCTAAAAGAAGTTTGAAGGGTGTTCTCTTACACAATGGTAACAAATATGGCTCAATTCCAATTGCTCATTCTACTACAATGAAGGAGGAGTATGCTACAATAAGCACAGTTCTGGAAAAGTTGAAGTATTTAGAACATAACTGGATGGTTTGTGTAGATCTTAAAATGATGAACTTCTTGCTTGGCCAGCAAATGGGATTCACCAAATATCCATGCTTTATATGTTTGTGGGATAGCAGGGCAAAAGATATGCACTGGACAAAGAAACAGTGGCCGTTGATGGATGAATTTAAAGTTGGAGAAAAAAATATTGTCAATAAGCCTCTCATTGATCGAAAAAGAGTTCTACTGCCACCATTATATATAAAGCTTGGCTGGGTGAAGCAATTTGTTAAGGCACTGAACAAAGATGGTACCTGTTTTAATTACTTATGCAGAAAGTTTCCAGAATAGAGCATAGACAAACTTAAAGCTGGAATTTTTGATGGACCTCAAATTAGAAAGTTAATAAACGATCCAAATTTTATTTATTCCATGAACAAAACAGAGTCCACAGCCTGGTCATAATTTGTTTTAGTTGTGCAAAACTTTCTGGGTAACTTTAAAGCAGACAATTATTCTGAATTAGTTGGAAACATGCTGTCGAGTTTTTGTGAACTTGGATGCAACATGAGCATAAAATTGCACTACCTCCATAACCATTTACATTTATTTCCGGAGAATCTTGGAGACTTTAGTGAGGAGCAAGGTGAAAGATTTCACCAAGATATAAAAACAATGGAAGAGAGATACCAGGGAATTTGGGATGCCCACATGATGGCAGATTACTGTTGGACCCTTAAGCGTGACTGTCCGGGCATATCACATTCCAGGAAGTCCTCGAAAAGATCCTTTTTGCGTGTTGACTAAACAAGTGCTAGTGATAAAGTTTTATTACATTTTTGGTAATATATGCACAGCAATTACATACAATATGAATGCAGACTAAAGTCAAAATGCCACCGATAGCACCTAACTCTAGGATTGTACATAACAATTGCCCTACTAATATGGTCATTCTTAGTTTTCTCAAAAACTAGAGCTGATAGAAAAAATATGATTACATTTTTGGAATCAGAAACCCAAAATTACCCAAGAACAGCTATAAAATGTAAGGCACCAAAATGTGTGTATACCAGTGTAATCATTGCTATCACTAAGCTTTCACCACCATTCTCCACTCTAAATAGGACCACTATTTCTAAGACTCTTTTCTCTCAAAATAAATTTACGACAATGCTGATGATGCTCCTGACGTTAATGATTATGCAGCTGTTTTTGATGATGATGTTTCTGTTGATGGGGATGTTGATAAGTGTTGATTATGATGATGATTCTGATGATCATGTTCATAATGATGGTGCTGCTGTTGATGCTAATGGTGCTGTTGTTGATAACGATGTTGATAATGATGGTGATGATGCCAACCTTGATGATGATGATGATGCTGATGTTGATAATGAAGATGCTGATGATGTTGATGATGTTGCAACTGTTGATGTTGATGGTGATTATGATGGTTGTGATGATGATAATGATTATGCTGCTGATATTGCTGATGATGTTGCTAATGATGATGTTGCTAATGATGATGATGATGACGTTGAGGGTGATGATGGTGACGAGATTAATGATGATTATAATGGTGATAATGATGAATATGTGAAAACATTTTCAGGGACTGAAAGACAACGTATTTGTTTGTTCTTTCATATTGTTTATTGACTCGAAGTCTCCAGGTGCACATTTTGTAACTGACGAAATGCTAACAAGAAATTTTTTAAAGTTTGTGTCAGAAATGCGGGGCCTGTACGAAAGTGACTTCCCCCATATTCATTCATTCACTCTCAACCCTTCGGCCCCCTATGGAGAATGAGAATTCAACAAATGTGTGCCTGGTCCTCCTATTCTGTCCTATCATGTCCTATCTTGTCCTATCAACTCAAGATTTTTTTCCATCTCTTCCTTATCCCTTTTATGTAGGACCAGTTCTCTTCTCCGTATGTTGTTTGGCGTGCATCTGATTCTCCTACCATATGGAGTTCAGAACAAGGAAACTGCCTTTAAATTATTTTAACATGTTTTCTCAATGTTTGTGTGCAGTCTTGCAATGAGACAAGTTGCAATGGTGGTTCAGTGTTCCGTAAAAAGCGCATAGCAAGATGATATATCATAGATGTGAGGAATTGATCTCAATCTTACAGGGCTTTCAAAATTTCTTCTGTATGCGTATGTATGCGTATGTATGTGTGTGTGTGCGTGAGCGCAAGTAAGTAGTGGTTTGCATGTATCTACAATTATGTTAGTATTTAGGTTTTACACTGCTACGATACACAGGCTTCCTATAAGGAACATGGTTCTGTGGCGTAGTTGATGAGGCGATAGTGGTCACCTGGGCTGAAGTTGTTGTCGGTTCGGATGTGGTTTCTGTTGATACTTTCGTTGTTTGGGCTGTCATTTCCGTTGTTGTTGGGGTTGTTACTTCCGTTGTTGTTGGGGTCGATTCTTCCGTTGTTGTTGGAGTCGTCACTTCCGTTGTTGATGGTATGGTCACTTCTGTTGTTGATGGAGTCGTCACTTCCGTTGTTGATGGTGTGGTCACTTCTGTTGTTGATGGAGTTGTCACTTCCGTTGTTGATGGTGTGGTCACTTCCGTTGTTGATGGAGTAAATACTTCTGTTGTTGATGGAGTCGTCTTTTCCGTTGTTGATGGTGTGGACCCTTCCGTTGTTGATGGAGTTGTTACTTCCGTCGTTGATGGGGTCGTTTCTTCTGATGTTGTTGTAAGCGGCGACATCGTGTATTTAGTTGTCGAATCTGAACTATCGTTTGATGTTGGATAATAGCTGTCGTCTCTTGAAGCTGCACGGTTGAATGGCAGGGGATAGTTAATAGGAGCAGGATCGTTTGTCGAAGGGTATTTGAATGGGACGCGGTTGTAGTTAACATTGAAACTTAATAGAAAAGGACTTTGGCAGTTACGGTACTTTGACGGATTAGTATACTTCTCATTGTTGTATTCGGGATTTGTAGGTAGACGTTTGTCGGGGACGTAACTGGCAGAAGACAGCTGTAGACCTGTAAATGACAAACAATTTAATCTAGGGCCAAACTTAGTGTGACAAAACGTCTGAACGTATTCTTTTGTGTGATTTCTCACACCTTCGGCCTTCCGGCAGTATCCTTTCTTTTTCTTCATTTTTCTCACATGAAATTTATGTGGCATAAATCATGCCTTTCATTTGTATTTTCACTATTTTGCTCTATGCTGGACATTTGATGGTGGTCTCTAACACGCCACTCCCCTGTGGCAGTATTTGCTACGGGAGTAATTCTTATCTTATTGTGTCACATTCACGCTTCACGAAGACGTGTTAAGTTATGCCAGGTTATTAGACGGTCATCGACAGTATTTTATCACAATATCGGTCTGACCCTCTTTTCATGGGACGAGGCTTGTTTATCCAAAGAGTGTTGAACAGAACCAGATTTGTTTGTCTGGCGAAACACATGATAACCCATGCACGAGGCGGAACTTATGACATAAGCGCTTCCGGGTCATCCTTGCTACATCAACCGTACCGTCTGTGTGACACCTGTGGGCAGACAAGGGTGATATAATCGTTTCCGGTCCTTGGTTAAAAAGTAATCATGGATTTATTACATTTTAGACAATATGAGTCTACAAATGTGTTGGTAAGAGTGTATGCAAGGCATCAGATGCCCATATATGGTAATACGTGACCTTTGCAGGCACGCACCTTATTTCACGTGGAACGATTTTGAAATATCACAGCCTATCCTGCATTTTTTGAAATGATTGAATCTTTCTGATTAGGTTCATAACATCATTGGAGGGAATATAGGCTGACCAATTTCACAGTTTTATGTCTCTGTGATTGCACGCTCTCCAAGACAACATCAGACCTTCGCCAGAGTGAAGAACTAGATTCATAATTCCTATTTGTTAACCGGACCTTTTTTTGGAGAACCAGATGATTTACAAAAGCAAATGAAATCTCTACATTTTAATAAGGAACACCGGAACTAGGAAACTGAAGAAACACGGAGACAGAAAGAGCATTCTATTGTGAAATTTAAAGAAATCACAGACAGTGTAAGAGAAAGATTCTTCTCTTTTATTCATCTGTGCAACACGTCTGTAGCCAGGATTAACGTAAGTTGTGTTTTACTTTTCATATTTTATTACTAACATGTGAAATAACATATATATGTATATATTACCATGTGAAGTTTAATGGGTGAAACTCGGTATTGGATGTCAAAGTCATTTGGGGCTGGCAACCTCAGTATCTAGAATGATGATTTATGAACCACTACTGCAAAGCAGGTGAGGCAATACCGTCACACATAGGCCGATTTTACCTGTTTGACCTAATCGGCCGCACTCTCACAGGGAGCCGCCTCCTCAGGTTTAAAACTTAGAGTTTTGAAAATCATAAGGAACTAGGATTTTTTAAAATTAGATATCAGGAATATATGATAATACATTGCGGTAAAAATAAAAACAATATATATTTATTTATTCGCTATATTTTGACATAAAATGTGTTACAAAAATTCTATAATCTTAAGTCCAGGTGGCCCCATCACAGTTGTCCTCAAGGGGCCTTGCCATTACTAAGGCCGACCCTGCATGTACCCGGTTATGTAGTTCTCGGAACTCACATTTGTGTCTTGGGAGGAGAGTGAGATATAATATCAGACATTTAGCCAGATTTTTTTCGAACGCCCGCTATTACTCGAGGCGAAATCTCCGGTTAATATGTGTAACCTGAGACTGATTTTTACGAGAGTACCCCCTTTTCCCCTGTACAATGACAGGTGTTCTCTCGCCATTCAGGCAGATACTCGCCGATTTCGGATGTACCCATTAGATCTGGGACGGCTCAGGAGCCGTTCAGGTTATTCCAGTACCTGATCGACGACACTTTTTGAAATGTCTTCTCCAGGGCTCGAAATATTCCAGTCCGAGTCCAGGTCAAAGACACTGCTTCAAATATCCTTGCAGGAACTCGAACCAAAATCACCCGATCGCCAGCGCAGTGTGGTAACCATCACACCAGCGCGACTCCATAGAAAAAGATTGATTGAGAGACGAAATGTAAAACCGGCAGCGTATACATACTTATATGAATAACATTGGAAATATGTCCCCCTCAAATCCCTTTCGGCCTCCTAAAACTATTTATCATGATTATTAGTTACCTACATCTATGTATACTGTATTGTATAGTATAGATATTCTGTTTCTTTGATCCTGAGCAGCCGACTGTCAAAGCAGTCAGTGGCCATAACGATTAGGTTGCGTCATGAATGGTGTAAAAAAACTGCCATCCTTCGTACTGTGCCCCAGCTCTGGTTCATTCTTTGTATCTCGGCCTCCACAGTTCTCCGCCAAGTTGTTTTGGTCGGCCTCTCTTTCACTTTCCTTCAGGGGTCCATAGCACAGCTGTTCTTGTGATGGCATCAGGATCTCTTCTGAGGACGTGGCCAACCCAACTCCAGCGTCTGCAAGCTATGATGATAAGCATGTCCTCTTGGCTGCTCACAATAAGCAGATCTTGGTTGGTGATGGTATTCGGCCAAAAGATTTGGTGAATTTTCCTTAGGCAGATTGTAAGGAGAGAGAACAATTTCGACATTGTTACTCTCCAGCATTACGCACCAAAAGAGAAGCACAGAAAGTACACAGCTCTCATAGGATCTCTATTGTATAGACCATTTGATAGCAAATTTTCATGAATTCTGTTCATTTTCTACTGTTGGTTATAAATCTTAGATATGGATACATATCCATTATCTACCGACAATGCATTTTGCGAAGAAATTTGTGTAATATGAACTGTAAAGATCCCGGAATTTTCGCGTAAATTTGATGCGAATGTTTCCAATACACTGGCCAACGCACCATGAAAGACTAAAAGGCATGCATGTTCTTTTAATGAGTGTGAAAGATAGCTCTCGCTCAAAGCAGCACAGTATTTTCCCGAAAACTTGGTGCAATTGTTTCTTATGTTTCAAAAGCAAAACGTCAGACTTTCTTTTTGAAAAGTCTCAATGTGACGATTAGAAGCGAAAAGAGTCTACTCGGAATGCTCCGTGTTTGAAACCCGATGCCTTCGCCGCAAAATACCAACGCTCTAACCAATATGTCAATCAGACGCGCCAAAAAAAAGAACACTTCTTAAAAATACAAATAGACCAACTGACACTTTGTCAGAATGCACACTGGTCGACTGGTATTACGTCCAAATGCAAACAAACCAGGTGACATATTTTCAGGTTACAGACCACTGGCACTTTGTCAAAATACAAACAGACCAACTGACACTTTGTCAAAATACAAACAGACCAACTGACACTTTGTCAAAATACAAACATACCAACTGGCACTTTGTCAAAATACAAAAAGACCAACTGGCACTTTGTCAAAATTCATTCGGACCAACTGGCACGTTGTCAAAACATAAATAGATTAACTGACACTTTGTCAAAATACAAACAGGCCAACTGATATTTTGTCAAAATACAAACAGACCAACGGACACTTTGTCAAAATACAAACAGACCAACTGGCACTTTGTCAAAATTCATTCGGACCAACTGGCACGTCGTCAAAACATAAACATACGCTTTGTCACAATACAAGCAGACCAACTGGCACTTTGTCAAAATACAAACAGACAAAATTGCACTTTGTCAATATGTATTGTGCTTGCAAAAATCAAGCCAATTAGCTGACATCCTGAGACAAGTAATGCCAACCTGTGCACCTGGGTAGCCCCATGACCCATACTGCCGTATCGTCCGTGCAGATGCTGGTGCATAATTTCCATGACAAACCGTGTTAACTGAAAGAGCTGTAGACAACATGAAGGAAGTTGAGGGGAAGTGCTGTAAGATGTGGAGTACAATGGATGGGTGTGAAATAAAATGATCTCGTCAGGAGGCCCTCAAACCTCACTATAAACCTACTTCGGATAGAGTCAAATTGATCTTGACTTGAGGACATCACAACCCACAGCTGCCAGCTATTCTGGCGTGCATGTCCTCTCGCCTCCACAGTCCTCCGCCAAGCTGTTCCCGGTCGGCCTCTCTTTCGCTCTCCCCCAGGGGTCCAAAGCATAGCTGCTCCTGTGATGGCATCGGGGCCTCCCCTGAGGACATGACCAACCCAGCCCCAGAGCCTGCCAGCTATGATGGCGTGCATGTCCTCTCGCCCGCTACGAGCAAGCAGGTCTAGGCCGGTGACGGCACCCGGCCAAAAGATGCGGTGAACCTTTCCTAGGCATGCCGTGTGAAAAGAGGACAATTTTGTCATTTCCTTCTCTGCGACTCTCCAGCACCCCGCACCACAGAGAAGCACAGAAAGCACGCAACTCTGGTATAATCTTAACCTTGTGCTTGTGCTGTACCGGGAGGACCTCCAGATGTTATCTAGGCCAAAGAAGGCCGCTCTTGCCCCACCCATTCCGATGCCGATGTCCCCGCCTGCCCCACCGTCTGATGTCACCACGCCTCCCAGGCATGTGAAGGCACCCGTCCGCACCAATCGCCGATTCCCCACTGACATGGGCCCAGGGTTGCTCACACCGAGCGCCATGACCCCAGACCTCCTTAAATTGATGCCCAAGCCCACCCGCTGGCCAAACTCACTAAGTCCATCCGTCTTCCCCCGGACGTGCCGATGCGAATGTGCCAGCAGCGCAACGTCATCCGCACACTCCAGATCCTCCAACGCAGAAAACGCAGTCCATCCCATTCCTCCCGGACCGCCCTCCGCCGTCTGGCGCACCACCCAGCCCATGACTGTCAAAAAAAGAGTGGCTGACAAGGGGCATCCCCGTCGTACTCCCGTCCCCACCCCGAAGGCCAGGCTGCCCCGCCCAACACTACATGCAAAGCTGGCATAGAGGCCTTTTATGACTGACACCATGCAGCCCGGAACTCCATAAGCCCTCAGCATTTTCCATAAACTGTCCCCATGCATGCCGTCAAAAGCCCCCTCAAAATCAACAAAATTCATGTAAAGCTGTCTTTGCCATTCCGAGCACTGCTCTATAATGTTCCTGAGAGTGAATATATGGTCCACACATCCTCTGTTCTTTCCAAATCCTGCCTGCCCTTTCCTCAGCCTGTAGTCCACCGCCCTTGAAACTCTCCGTATAACTATCCTGCCTAGCATTTTGCCGGGAACTGAGAGAAGAGTGACCCCTCTCCAATCACTGCAGTCTGCAAGATCTCCCCCCCCCCCCCTGGGCAATTTGACAATTATTCCCCTGTTCCACTCTGATGGTGTCGTCCCCGTTCTCCACACCTGTGCGAATAGCGGTTCTAACAGTTCTGCCGCCAGCCCAGGGCCTGTAACCCTCACAGTACTGCAGTCAAACAGATCCTTTTCCGCCATCTCTTTATCCTCCAAGCAGTGTCTGTGACCTAGAAGTTTTCGGTGAAGCACCTTTGGTGGCATATAGGCGCGACAAGAACTTAAAGAATTTTCTTGTTCGCAGCCGTCTTCTAAAGGAGAATGCCAATCAGTTTGGCACACTACTCTGTCGTCGGACACAATACAACACGTGCAAGTATGTCATCTCAACCCACAAAGTCTCTTTTCCTGAGGTTAAGTACACCATCATCAGTAGCTTCACGTGTGAGTCGCGCAATGTCATTTATACGATCGTATGTAAACGTTGCTGCAAAACCTATATTGGCCAAGCAGATAAACGACTTGGGGACAGATTCAGCCAGCACTTGAATGACATCTCTCAGCGAAAATCCACACCAGTTGCCATACACGGCGATCAGACCCTGCTCCTCTGACACTGCTAACCGAGAACAGCTTGAGAACCGTCTATGGAGTGTCTAAAACCAGCTGGTCTTATCACTCTGCACACCTTTGTCTGAGGTCACCCTTTCCTCTCTTGTTCCATTTTAACTCTTTCCACTCTCATTCTATTTTTCTATTTTGCTGCAGCTTTCTAATAATATGTATGAATATATAATACACTGTTTTTAATATGTCTTGATTTTTTTATTTCATATTTATTTATCTCCAGCTCATTCTGTCCTCTTCTATTTCCAGTCCCCACTAATATAACGTTTGGGTAGTTTATTGTTCAGTTTCGTTTTTTAGTTTCTAATGTATGTATTGTGTACAACCGGTGGTGACAGTCCTTTCCTTTTCCGGGCACGCCAGTCCGTTCGCGGGAAGGAAAAGTGGTAGGACCTCGATTCCTTCAGGTAAGTACCTAGGTTTAATTGTTATATTTATTTAGGTTCTTATGTGTCCTATCTAGCTTTCACTTTCTTTCCTTTCCCTGACGAAGGCCTTGTGGCCGTAACATTGGCTATTTTCTTTGTCTTTTCACACCCATCCAGACAACATCCACAATGTCTTGGCCTTTTATTGTGTATGGGCGTGGTTTGCAAAATAACAATTGCTCAATGATGTCTCTATTACAAAGAAACCTACTGCATGCTGGGAGTTGAGCTTTTCTAGTGAAGTCAGGTGACTCGTCCAAGTGGATGGCAAAAACATCAGCTTCTTTAATGTTATCTATCACTTGGGACTCAACGACTTGAGACGTGTCTTACATTTACAAACTAATAAAGATTTTCAAAATATTTCATATTCCTCGCCAAACATAATATTTCTGTTGTCTTATATCGAAAATGAACCCACTTCCCTTATGGTAGCAACTTTAAAATAAACAACTCCGCCAGCCGTGGAGGCAATTGTGAAAGTAACAAAGAGAAGACAAATTATTGCGTTCGTTCCGTCGCACATCACACCTAAGGACACACACTGAGTCACCTGCCTAAAGCCGTCGAGTCTAGTCACTGCGCGGTAGCCACTGAAATTCTGTGCCTGACACCCCTTATAGTATACTCCGCCTGTTGCCCCTGAGTCACAGCCCTTTCACTAGTACACCAAAAAAACACAGCGTATTTTGGTGTTTTCTGTACCGCAGCGTTTATTGTCACGATTTCCATTGCCCATTGCGGTTGTTCCACAGCCAGCCTGATACCTTTTCGGCAGTTTCACTAAGCCTCTTCAGTGCCCTTGTTCTCGACTGTCCCCTCAGCCTCAACAGTTTCAATAAATCATACACTGATGCAGCCATGAGCCCTCTTAGGCTCACCTCAACAGCCATGACCCTTGCAGTGAACCCATCGTGTCTCAGATCCGCGGCCAGATCACTATACTTGGCCGCTTTGAACGAATGTTGCTCGTCTAATCTGGATTCAAATGGCACGGTCAGTTCAATCAGTATGACTTGAAGCGTTGCTGAAGAATGAAGCACTATATCCGTCCGCCTCCGCGATTTTCTTATACTCTCTGGATATGCCCCTCGTCCAGGTAGGTCTACCGCCATCTCCCAGTCGTTTGCACAGTCAAGAAGAGATGGTAAACTGCCCAACAGTTTTACTCGGTTTGGGGTTTGCTGACTTTCCTGCTCTCAGAAAGTATGTATTTGCGGTGCTCGGCCTGGATTTGCTATTCGCCTTCATCCTTGCCAGATCTATTGTCGCAGCAAGCTTATTTAGCACTTTGTTATGGCGCCAAGTGTATCGCCCTTGCTCTAATGACACCTTACACGCTGAGAGCACGTGCTCAAGTGTCTGCCTCCCCTGGCACAGGGGGCACTGCTCATCATCCGACTTTCCCCATTTCAAAAGGTTGGTGACCGACAGCGGCAGGTCATACATTGATCTAACAACGAAGCTGAGCCTAAGAGGTGCCATATGCCATATATCATTCCATGTCAAGGACCTCTGCAGGGCTCCTTCCCATGTAGTCCATTGGCCTTGTTGGACGTTCTGCACTGCTGTTTGCAACCTCTTATCATTCTCAGCTCCTCTTATCTCCTGATCTACCATGTCTCTGCGCTCCCTGCTTGATGCCTTGGACCACCAGCAGATGTCTCCATGACCAAATCCCCGTCTATTCGTTTGTGTGTATCCAATTACCTCCCTAGCATGCTAGTAAAATTACTGACCCAGCATGTGTATGTGATTTCATCTTATTTTTGCAAAGTTTTCGGCAATGGCATAGCTTGCTTCTTGAGCTATGTCAGAAATAGTTGTGATTTTGGTTTTTTGTTTAGCCTCGCTTGTTTGATCAGCTATAAGCCTTTTAAAATATTCGATTGATTTCTCGCATAAATGTGAGTGCGTTGTGTAAAAATGATAGATCAGAACTGTATGAACAACAAAATAGAATACCCAAGGATCAGTAATGTCTCCTTTAATTTTTACAAGAATGGTAAATGATTTAGGTGAAGAATTTAATGATATAACAAATAAATTGTCACAGTTTGCAGATGATGTTGCTATATGGAGGACTGGGAGACATCTGCCAAAATTATATAAGGATCTACAGAAGCAAATAAATAAAGTATGTAAATGGATGACAAAATGGAGTTTTCAGCTGAATACAAATAATACATTGGGAATGATCTTCAGTAAAGGTAGGGTTGTAAAAAAAAAATTATTGACATAAATATCCAAGGACAAAACATTAATACAGTGCAAACCAGTCGATATCTAGGAATGATATTGGACCAACAGCTGAACTGGAATAAACACATAGATAAACTAGTGGGGTCTTGCAGAGAATTGACTAACTTATTAAGATATTTGAAAGGTAATGTATGGGGTGCTAGCACTAAGACTATGCTCACTTTTTATAAATCTTTTATTAGAGGAAAAATAGATTATGGAAGTATAATATATGACTCTGCTGCACACAGTAACAAGATTAAATTGGACAGAATTCAGCATCAGGCTTTATGTACAATAGCAGGTGCAATCAGATCTACATCAATTGGAGCTATAGAGGTGGCTTTAGGAATTCTACTCTTATAATTACGGAGAAAGGAGTTAAGACTAAATTACATGAACAGAGTTAATGTTAGACAAGTCTAACCTAGCACATAAAGCTTTTACCAGATGCCAACTAACAACTCAGGCCAAGCCAATGAATACCACTAGATACCCTACAGGATGGAAGTGCATGGAGAAAATTGTCCATCTGGGTACATTAATTACATCAATTAATAACAGTTATGAAGACATGCCAGTGATTCCACCCTGGGAGATCAAGAAACCAGACACGGACTACCCCCTAGTAGAAATACTTAAGAAAACAAATAATATAGAAAATATTAAAAACACAGCCAATAAATATATACAACAAATATCAAAAGACAGCATTACTGTGTACACAGATGGATCCAATGGAGAGGATGGCTAATTGGGGATAGGAATATATATTCCAATATGGAAAATGGAAAAAAAAATATAGCATCACGGAAAATACATCATGATATGATAACAAATGTAGAACTGGCGGAAGGAGATAGACAAATACCGTCGGCACAAGAGGTGATCAATAGATGCTGGGGAAGGTGATAGACAAATACCGTCGGCACAAGAGGTGATCAATAGATGCTGGGGAAGGTGATAGACAAATACCGTCGGCACAAGAGGTGATCAATAGATGCTGGAGTTGAAAAGGACACACGTTGAAGGGTGAGTATCCATTTCAGTCATTACTGACCATAGGAACGCGCCCCTAAGACCAAGTCTCGGCCAACGCGAGGTTGGGCGCTTGGGTAAAGCGATGAGAGTTCAAAGCTGTCCCACGATTGCACTGTGCTCGTGGTCTTATTTCACCTGAGCATCAAGTCGCAATGCTTCTAACAGGCATGCGGCGTTGTACTACGAACTACGGCTGCAAGTCTCTCTACTCACAAAATTGTGCGTTCTCTTCAATCATAAGAACCTGCAAAGTTCACAAAACAAGGTCAATGGTATCTTGTTTGCTAACACTGGGACGTCCATAAGGTGTTGCTCATGCAGCATGACCCACGAATCTGGTGAATCCAGAGAAAAGGCATAGCCGATACAGTCTGGCACCAGAACACATTTATATGCAATATCTCTTGTCCATAGACAATTATCTCCAATTAGATCTGGAATTATCGCAGCTGCTGGCAGGTAAGCATGTATTGGCTCTAGAACTGCCACAGTTATCGGGGTAGGATTGTGTCATCTAAGAAGAGAACTCGAATAATTTTTTTTTCCTTCCTTAACATGTTTGTTTGCCTCCTCGTTGTCTAGAATGTTGCAGTGGGCTGGTATCCACTGGGTTGTTGTCCCTATATTATTTTGTATTTTGAAATAAAACTTATAAAATAACAAAAATAACTATAAAAACCACACCCAAGTCCAAATGGGAACGAGAACGCCCAGCCATTTTGGTTCGGTTTTTGAAACCTGCACTTGAAAACTGGCTTTTGTCTTGTGCAAGAGATATTCGGTTCAACCCCATATGGGTTATACGAGGGGCGTTCAGAAAGTAATGCACCACATCGTTTTTCTCAGCTAATAATGAAGATAGAAGCATGCAATTTTGCACACTTCAAACATGGCATGTGCCAATTGTGTGCATCAAATTGCACCGCAACCGGCCAAATAATACGGCTGCCCTAAACCGTTGAAATGGAGCGTGTTAGCAACTTGCGTTATAAACAGCGAATTGTGATCGAATTTCTCGTTGCAGAGAAGGAAACTGTTGTGAATATTCACAAGCGTCTATGTGATGGGTATGGAAGTTTTGCAGTCGGCAGGAGTACAGTCAGTCGCTGGGTTCAGAGAATCAAGGAATCAGGAAGTGGAGATACGGAGCTGCTTGATCGGCCGCACTGTGGACGTCCTGCCACAGCCACCAACGCAGAAATGTTGAAATGCGCTGAGGGAATTATTCTTACTGATAGGCGAATCACTACTCAACAATTGGCCTTACAGCTGTCAGTCAGCATTGGTAGTGCAAATGCAGTTATAAAAACTCTCGGATTTTCTAAGGTTTGCGCAAGATGGGTTCCTCGAAGTCTCACAAATGACCACCGATTGCAAAGGAAAGCAATTTCTTCTGAATTGTTGGAGCATTTCAATGCTGATGGAGATAACTTTTTGGCTAAGATCGTTACAGGTGACGAAACCTGGGCACATCATTTTGAACCTGAGACAAAAAGGCAGTCAATGGAGTGGCATCATCCGCAATCACCAAGAAGAAAGAAATTCAAGACAATTCCTTCAGCTGGAAAGGTCATGATCACTGTCTTTTGGGACATTGAAGGTGTGATTCTTGTGGCCATTATGCCAAGAGGAGAGACAATCAATTCGCAAGCTTACATTAAGACATTGAAAAAACTCAATCAACGTTTTAGCAGAGTGCGGCCGCACAAGAATCCAGCAGACCTGCTTCTCCTTCACGACAATGCGCGCCCTCACACAAGTCTGGCAACACGGGAAGCAATCACCAAATTGGGTTGGACTATACTACCCCATCCACCATATAATCCCGATTTGGCACCCTCTGATTTTCATCTATTTGGTCCACTTAAAGATGCACTCCGTGGGACAAGGTTTGAAGATGATGAAGGAGTGATTCATGCAGCGAAGAAATGGCTATATGATCAAGACAAAATCTGGTACGGGCTAGGAATACATGCACTTGTTTCGCGCTGGCATAAAGCCGTACAAGTTGATGGAGATTATGTTGAATAATACCGATGTTTACATGACATATCCATGTATATTGTGTATAAATTTCATGCTTTTTGAATAAACAGCTCCTGAGAAAAACGATGTGGTGCATTACTTTCTGAACGCCCCTCGTAATTAGGGTATATAGTGTTCAAAAATGATGCCTACCATCCGCTATCTAGGTGAAACTAGGTCATCATTTTCCGGTTTCGCACTAGACGCAACAGACTGAGGTACCATCGATACCACAAGTACAGGATTGGTTCAAAAGATCTCTGCGCATGGGCATCAGCCTCGTGACAGCCGAACATCTGCTGCAGGCAAACCCCAATATACAACAGTGAGCGGAGTAGCATATAGCAACAACCTACTTCTCTCCATGAAAAACGGTTTACAGATGTCGAGGACCATGGGCTGACTACTGCCTTTATTGAATTCATTAATGGGAAAGTCAGAGGGCGAACGAGGAAGAAGAAGAAGAATTATTTCGGCAATCTACAATATTGGAAGACAGATTCTTGACGGTCTGCAGAGCAGAAAAGTGTTGCTCCATCAGGGGGTACCTCAAGGAGGAGTAATTTCCCCAACACTCTTCCTTGTTTACATCAATGACCTGGTGAAAGATCTCCCTGCAGGAGTTAAAGCTGCCTTATATGCAGATGACCTAGTACTCTGGTGCGCTGATGAAAATGTCACCACAGCAAATTATAGAATGCAGCGGGCAGCAGACATGCTAGTGTCATGGGCAGAGAAATGGCTTATCACAATAAACACAGACAAAACCTCCACAACACTGTTCTCCTCGCCCCCAAGGACAAATCAGCTAACATACACCTAGGGACAACCGTGATCAAGGAAGAAAGCTACCCCACCTATCTTGGGGTGACATTTGACCAAAGGCTTACATGGAATAAGCATATTGAAAATGCAGAAGGAAAGGCCCGAAGACGACTAGGCATACTCAGAAAATTAGCAGGTACCAACTGGGGAGCAAATGAACGAAATCTAAAGAAGATTTATAATGGAGTAATAAGACCACACTTAGAGTTTAGCTCAGCAGCATGGTCATCAGCTGCTAACTCACATCTGCAGTCTTTGGACAAGGTGCAAAATCAAGCTCTCAGGCTCATTACAGGAGCCATGAAAACTACACCAATAACAGAGATGCAGAAGGTTGCTGGATTACAGACATTGTCCCATAGAAGAGACACAAAAACCATGATCCAGATGGAAAAGTACAACAGTATGCCAATGCACCCAATGAAGGCAAGACTAGATGATCTGGCATTGGGACGTCTAAAGCGTAGCAGCTTTGTGCATCGGGGGAAAAGACTTATAAGACAGCATCAAGAAGACCTATCCATGAAGACAACACCACTGAAGCCCACCCTATACCCTGTACCATGGGAGCAGGCCAGCAGTGCCCTCCAAATTAATACAACAGTCAGTGGTCTCACAAGTGGATGTGAGTATAATGATCTGCAAAAAACGAACTGCTACATTGAGTATGATCCAAGAAAGCTATCCCGATCAATCATGGATACATGCCTATACAGATGGATCAGCAACTAATGCTGTTAGGAATGGAGGTGCCGGTATCTTTATCTCATATCCTGACAACCACTATGAGACTAGGCACATTCCCACTGGTAAATTCTGTTCCAACTATACAGTTGAGGTTCAAGCTCTAGAGCAAGCTGCAAATATGATTTATAACACCAACTCTGACTGCCACCAGGTAGTCATCCTCACAGATGCACTGTCTGTCCTGCAAGCTCTCAAGGGTGGTAAACTCCCGCATCTGAGAAATGAACTAAACAAGGTAGCTGCCAAAAAGAGAACCATACTTCAGTGGGTACCATCTCATTGTGGTGTACCCGGAAATGAAAAGGCAGATAAACTTGCAAAAAAGGGAGGAGAATGTGAACAAGAAGATAATGAAGTCACATACTTTGAGAAAAAGAGAGCTATCCAGACTATCAGAAGAGAACAGAACCAACCCAAAGACGACTATCACACTCTCGACCGGCAGGGACAGACAACTATTTTTCGACTCAGGACAGGGCATAACAAACTGAATAAACACATGCACAAGCTACGATTGTCTGCTTCACCACTGTGCACATGTGGATTAAACGACAAACTGCTGAGCATGTTCTACAGGACTGTCCTCTGTATGACCAGTTAAGAAAGATATACTGGCCCAATGACTCAACACTAAACTCAAAGCTATATGGAGTTAAAGAGGAACTTCAAACAACAGTCGAATTCATCATGAGAACTCGTCTGACGGTGTAATCATCAAAGATGCGATCGCAAGAAGAAGAAGAAGGAAGACAGATTCATCTAAAAAAAATAAAAGAGAACACATGTCCTCATAATATGCCGTAGCCAACTTTAGAAAATTACAACAAAAGAAACACACATTTTTCAATTATTCTATCTCTAAGAACTTGCAGGACAGCATGCAAGCAGCCGACAGGAAAATGTACGCAAATGCCATTTCAAACTCTTGCCTTGCAAAGACAACAAGACAACTCGCTGAAATCTGGCAAGTCCCAGGTTGAATCCCACTTTAGTGGAATACTGGTTTCATTTATATAGTATCCCCCGCTAAACAGTCACCTACACAAATGTTTAACTATAACTGCATTATTCATGCAGGTGTATGTACTGAGATAAACTATATAAGACTTTAATTCCATCGAAACATTTCATGTTTAGATTTTGATCCGCACTGGTCTGCATTTTAAATGCAATATACACAGCTACCAAAGTTACGAAATTTGGCAGATTATAAAAATAGCTTGCCTTGACCTTTTGACAAGTGCAGATTTTTTCCCATACCAAATCAAAATGCTGCCTCAGCTCAGTTATGTAAATTATTGTGCTTGTTCCAATAAACAAAATTGAATCCTTTATTCGATTTTTATCATTGTATCCCCTGTGTTTTATATTTAATAAGAGTGTTATGTGGGCCAGTCTATCAATCATTTTTAAGGTGTATCTTACTTACTTAGTCGTTCCCCTTCTACCGTGAGATGTAGAGGTTTGGAAGAGAGAGCGCCAGACCATTCTATCAGCTGTCTTCTTCCTGGCCTGGTTCCATTCTAGTCTTCGGTCCTACAAAGATTGTCTAATGTTGTCCTCCCAGCGGACTCTGGGTCGTCCTGGAGGTCTGGATCCCTGGCTCTTTGTTTCCCATGCTTGTCGTGGTAGCCGATCTTCTCCCATTCTGCAGACATGGCCAAACCATCTTAGTTGGGACTTAGTTAAGGTGTATCACAGTTTATTATTCTGTCGGCCATCTTCGTCAGAGTTAGCTGCCATTTTTATGTCTAACCCTAACACTCGGTCCTTACGCTATGCCCCTAATCGTATTCTCTTTAAATAAACACTTAAGGGCGCTCTTATTTACTACAATGCCACTACATGAAACCGTGTTTGCGAAATTATTGTTATTCTTATGTTATTGTGGTTCCGAATCCATATCACTGCATACTGGACTAACCCATAGGTGCTTAGTCTTCGTCAGCGGATTGTTCCTATACTAGGGTGGCCATATTGTTCAACACAAAATGGATGACAAATGCCATCTTTTATTTATGGTCGTAAAAAGGAGGACAAGGCCGGGCAATTTTTTTTTTTAAAGTAGGACACCTTTATTCAATAACTACAAGACGCCGAAACATATTTTTTTTTTACATTCAAACAGTAAGCTAAGAAAATCCCACTGATTGTGTGCCTAATATTTTTCTGATGATAAAATCTTCTTCACCAAAGTTGGGCTACGTTTTAAATATGCATAGAAATCAGCGCATGAAAGCTACGTGAAACTGTACTGCACAAGTAGATTGCCTTTAATGGATTCTTCCCTTCAGTGCTTCCAAAGCTGCTTCAGTAGAATGCTGCGCATTCACAGAAATGATCATAGCAGCTGTTTCGGTTTTGGCACATGAGAATTTGCTGGCAATTTCTGAATCGTGGAAAACATTCTTGAGTAACACTGAAGTACAATCCATTGATCTGAAAGAGTTGTGATGTTTTGCAGTATGACAAGTAAAAGCATCCTCGGCCGCGGCAACTTCTAATCTTTCCTCACTTATTTCTTTAGTTAAAAAATGTCAGTTTTGATTGCAAACATTCAGACGCAAGTGCTTTTTTGTGCTTTTCTGTTTCTATATGTTTTGTTTTTTAAATCAGCTGCACCTTTATTTGCTACTGATACTAATGTGCCGCCTCTGATTACAAAACATTCTGCTTCATACTCTTGTTGACCACTGGAAAAGCACTGACATTTTTGTTTCAATTCATCCGTGAACACCCACTTCCGTTTTGGAATTTTGAGCGGGTATCTGTAACATAAATATAATATAATGCCATTAATCAATGGTACATTCGATGTTAAAGTTAAAATTATTTGTAAAGTGCTACAGACGAGGTTTTAATTTTAACAAACCCATCACTATACTAGTAACTACTAGTGTATTTTTTTAAATAATAAACAAATTGCAATAAATATAAAAGCAGTACGAACTAAGGTTAATATGATTTGTAATTTGCAATAGACAACGAAGTTATAAGGGACTAAATCCAGCCCCAAGTTCATATTCATGCTGTTTTGTCTGTTATATTTTCCCCTAACAAATGCCAATAAACCTAAACAGCGTTTAACCTGGGTTAAAATATGATAGTAATCTATTATAAACTATTTGGACTGGATTCCTCGAGACCTGGCGATGACATTTGAAGGAGTGTCTTCGACCAGGGACTGGCGGCTCCTGAGCCGACCCAGCTCTAATGGGTACCTCCGAAATCGGCGAGTTTTGGCCTGAATGGCGAGGGACACCTGTCTCTGTACAAGAAAAAAGGGATACTCACGAAAAATCAATGTCAGGTTAGACATTAACAATAACCTTAGAGTTCGCCTCGAGTACAAAAAAAAACAAAAACAAAAAAAAAAAACTATCGCACGACATGACAACTTACGGTGGTGTTGTTGGCAATTTGCGCGATCCGTCGATTTTGCGGAATAAAAATTCTGACATAATTTCTGTACCCAGAAATCGGATTCCAGGAAAGATTGTTCAAAATGGTGTCTTTCACGTTAGTAATTTAGCCAATTACATAAAAGCAGGATATTTCAACTTTTTAAACAAATCCAGCCGGACGCTCAGTTTTGTCGCCAAAAGCCGGGCAAATCCGGACGTCTGGCCACCCTATCCTATACCGCATTGTTTGGTACCATCCTTGGTAATGTTTGATACCAAAATCTAGCAGTCTTAACCTTGTTTATTCACCTTTTTTTTTTTCCAGTGGCTTTCTGTAACAGGCGATAGTTAATTGTCTTTCGTAGATCATCTTTTTAAATGTCTAACGTCCTCGCTATAGCTGATGTTGAAGATAGTATGTCAGATCTCTCACTGCCGAGTCCCCTCCATGACCAAAACATCCGATCCGCAACAGTTTTT
The DNA here is from genome assembly GCA_024509875.1 of Oreohelix idahoensis. Lineage (NCBI taxonomy): Eukaryota > Metazoa > Mollusca > Gastropoda > Stylommatophora > Oreohelicidae > Oreohelix > Oreohelix idahoensis. Next base: position 152,497 of record JAMPIV010003218.1, on the reverse strand, counting down.
GGGCCTCTATGCAATAAGATTACTACAACATGGCCGTCCGCAAAGTAAGCTGTAATTCACCCATTTAAATTTCTCTGCATCTTTGTCCGTGCTGGAAATATAGACCGCAATTTGCAATTTCTTCCTTCCAATGGTAATAATAAAAATACAAAGCGATCCAATTATACGCCAAGCTGATCCCTGGGGTCTTTGATGAGATAAAGAAAATTAGGCCCACTGCTACATTATACATGTATTACAGATGACTATTGCACGGTTCTGTGTGAGGAGCTCATCAAACACACATAGTGTTACATAAACCAATAACAACAACAAATAAATTACAGATTTGCATTCATGGGTGCTTGCGTATTACAGAAAGATTGAACTAGTACAAAGATGTGGGACTGAAGACAAGTGCCAGACATCGTCGTACATTTAGGGCCGGCTCCAGTAGAAAGTCAATAGAACCACTGACCCGAGACGTCACGACTCAGAGCGCCAAAACTGCACCACAGAAACAACAAAAATACGACAATGATTAAATCAAAGGTGGGATTTGCTATGTTTTTTTTAGCTTTTCATCCGTGTCACTCTTGTTCGGCTTATTTCGCATGTTTTCATTATTAAAAAAGTTAAATACTTTTGATTATTATAAACTATGCTTCTTATTTTCATGAATTATTCTTTTTCAATATTAGATTACTGTTGCGTGCATATTTTGACGCACATATTACAAAAATACGATATGGCTATTTAATATGGAAAATATATATTTGCAATCATTTGTGTATGAAAATGCTTCCTCTGGTAAAGCTAGATAATTCATGATTGATTTACACTTTTGATTATATGAGTGATCTTTCTTGATATTGATTCGGCGCATGGATATTGAATTCATGTCCGTTCTTATTTGTTCGGGCCAGAAAATAGATTAATTTTGCTTGTTATGTTTATGGCCTGAATTCATGTGTACTACTTGTCTAGTGCAAGAAGATTCAGTCGTATATTGTATACCTTTGTATGTTCAGGTCGGACTATATTCTTTCTGCCGGAATCTAGCGCAGGTTTTCGTAGTTCTACTGGGTTGTGGAGAGTTCCGATAATATCGCCAAGAATGGCTGAGTGCTTTTTCCAGGGCTGGCACTGTTTAAGGTTTAACAGTGATTCATAGATGTTTTTCCAGGAGAAGTTTATGTCTCTGCAAGAGTCTATTTGTCAGAGATCCTCCTCATATGTGTGATTCGGACTCCAGTTATGCCAGACCCTATTTTTGATGATCTCGAGTCGGTTAGACCTAGATGGAACATTGTGCTTCGTATCGCTAGGGTCGGGTTTTGTATCAACGAAGATGACAGGCTTTCCTACAGCAGTTATGTCTACATGAAGTAACTTGATTACTGTAGAGCTGTATGGAAAACTTTATGAAATTATTTATATGCACATTCTAAATTAACTTTGGCTTATATTTACCCTCCTACGAGTGAGTGAGCGACAACTCAGGAAGGCGGCCATGTTATATTCCTGTCATCATATTTTTGATCACTGTCAAGAGAACAGATTATGTATCCTACTATCGGGCAGTGGTATCGAGATCTTGTTATGAGGTGAAAACCCACTATCGTGGTTTATGATTATTATACAAACATTGGACATATTTCAGCTTAAGAACTTAGCCATGAAATGAAGGTTTGGCCAATGACTTTTGTATGTTTACCGATCCTCATTGACGCGTTCAGTCAGTAGAGGATACGGCGATTAGTTACCAGAACAGTGAATGCTACCTTGGGTTGAATGATATTTCACTACTACATGAATGTATCATCCACGATTCAAATAACCAATGAATTTATGTCAACATGTACCCATGACTGTATCCGTGCTGTCCAGTTTGCGTGCCTTCATTAAACTATTGAAATGTCAGCGGCAGTTCTAGTCGTCATTGCATTACATGAGAGTGTGTGAGAGTTATTATCAAGAGGTCTCTTACACCGAACTACTACACCATTCGCGTTACTTGACACTCCCACTCAATGTCAACATGACAGGTTCATTCGATGATGCAGAGGTAACTGAAGAAGACTTTCTTCAGTGATGATCAGTGCATGACCCTAAACATAACATCAGCATCCAGACATTCAACAGTGGCCAATACACAACCACACGTTTATTCTACAGCCAGTGTATTATTCTACAGTAGTGGCCAGACATACAACATCCCTGACACTCTACAATTACATGAAATATTATAATAGCCTATGTAGTTCCCGGGGTCTCTGTTTTTTTGTTGTTGTTGTTTTTTTTTTTACAAAGTATCCCGTTCAACCCTTGGTGGGTTATAATTAGGACATATAGAGTAATAGAATCAAGACAATAAAATCAGATTTCCGATATCCAAATATAGTTTATTCTACTGCCCTCCACTCAGTCCAAAACACAGTAAATCAAAACACAAATTGTGTGAATGTATTTGTGTGTGAAATCCCCTTTCCAAGAAACAAACTACCAAAAATAAACAAACTAATACAAACAAGAAATAAAACAATAAACAAATAGTTAAACAAACAACAACAACACAATACAATAAACAAAAAACAACAACAAACAAACACACAAACATAGTGTAGTCTTTTCAAAGCTGCCCTGCTGTTAAGGGCTACAGTGAAAACTAACTTTTGTTCTAATAACATTTTCAAACTTTTTATGTGCTCAATAGACACAGTGTATGTCCATGAACCAAATTCTACAGTTTATTTTGTTTAAAAAACATGTGGTTACCATGGTAACCAAAAAAAAAACATCCGCCATTTTGGATTTTCACAAATTTTCGAGAGCTAAAAACTTATGTTTCCCATTGACCAAACTTTATCAAATTGCACACACATGTTGTGACTGACAATTAAAACAATTTGCCAAAGGCTTTTTTTGATAAGTTTAAAATTCTTTTTTTAATGATTATTTTTTAAAATACACTATATTTGTATGAAAAACAATGGAAAAAAAATATATAAAAAAATATATCAAAGCAAATTACCAAAATATCAAAAAAGCCCTTGTCAATTTAAAGGTATATATGTGTCCTACATGCATGCCAAATTTCAGACTGATCTATTAGATAGTTTGTAAAAATATTACATTTTTTGTTAATAAAATGTTAGTTTTGAGAAAAATGCATTTTAGTCACCGAGTGACTTGTCTTGACCAATATACTCCATTCTGGGGGGCTGAATGTGTTTAAAATTGTCCTGCACTATATGCTGCACCTCCTTCAGCTTCCTGCAGCTCCTCCTCTCGCCTTTGTCTTGCCTAATTTTTCTTCTGTCCTTCTACCATGGTAACCAAAAAAAAACAACCGCTATATTGGGTTTTTCACCAATTTTCAAGAGCAAAAATCATGTTTCCCATTGACCAAACTTTATCAAATTGGAACCCACATGTTGTGACTGACAATTAAAACAATTTTACTCATGATTATTTTGATAAGTTTAAAATTCTATTTTTAATGATTTTAAAAAAAAAGCTATATTTGTATAAAAAAATATTTTTTAAAATAATTTTTTAAAAATTATAAAAGAAAATTACCAAAATATCAAAAATGCAGATGTGTTACTTTAAAGATATAGATGTGTACTACTCATGATTATTTTGATAAGTTTAAAATTCTATTTTTATTGATTTAAAAAAAAAAAACTATATTTGTGTGAAAATTTTTTTTAAAAAATATATTTTTTAAATTTATAAAAGAAAATTACCAAAATATCAAAAATGCAGATGTGTTACTTTAAAGATATAGATGTGTACTACTCATGATTATTTTGATAAGTTTAAAATTCTATTTTTATTGATTTAAAAAAAAAAACTATATTTGTGTGAAAATTTTTTTTAAAAAATATATTTTTTAAATTTATAAAAGAAAATTACCAAAATATCAAAAATGCAGATGTGTTACTTTAAAGATATAGATGTGTACTACATGCATGCCAAATTTGAGACTCCTCTGTTAGATAGTTTTTGAGAAATCGTGCATTTTCGGTACAAATGTGAAAATCATAGCATGGGGGTAGTGCCGACAATATGCTTTTGGATACATCAAATGCATTTTTTATGTTATAAAACTTTGCTCAATCGATTCCTCGATTATTATTTAATAAAATAAGCTCAAAAGTAAAAAATCGATATTTTGTACGTAAAATCCAGTTAACAAGGTAGAAAGTGGTGAGAAAGTCTAAAGGCGTGCAAGATTACATCAAATCCATCAACTATCTGCCATCATCCACACGAGCACACCATCAGACGACCCCGATTCCTCACACTATCATTGATACTTAAATATTAATTTTAGTTCTTGAAGGTTTCCAGAGCTTTTAGAATTGCTACCATCTCTGCCGTGGAAACATATGTATTATCTGTTATACTATACTACTCGTCAAAAGTCAAGGGCCACCCTATTATTTTCAAAACTGTTATCTCCTTTATTAGTCCTTAACATTCTCAAGTAGTCATCAGGTCCTACTTTTGTTAAGTGAGTACGCACCAACTAATGTGGGTGTTAGATTTTGTAAATGTTATTTGTTGCGCACGTATATGCACAATTTTGTGTATGGGAATTCGGGCGCGCTTGTTACCAAACAAGGGAGATGACGTCAGAGGTTGAAAAGAGAAGCCATCATCTCATATCAGACATTGAGTCTGTTGCCGATTTATATGTACCCAGTGTGTTGAGGTAAGAATTCTTCTGGAACAATGACTCCTTGGTAGGAGCAATTGTCGGCTTACTCTACACGTAAGTCCGAACCAGTTTTGGTAAGAATGAATTGATTATTTGAACTTTCGTGTCACTATCCTTTGTTGGTATTTAGCTAGCACCCTTCTGCAAAAAGGGGTGCTATAATGGATCAACGGGGACTTTCACCGAAAGCATTTTAATATTGTAAAGAATTCATGGCTTCATCGTTACGGCTTATCGATTTGTATTATTATGTGGATTGCCGTCACACGAGTCGCGGCGACGAAGAGAGGTTAACCAAGTATTAGGGCATAACCTTCGTTGTTTATGTTATATGCAAGTATGCATGGATCTGCCATGTCAGAGGTACCAAGCCACTTAAGTACCCGACCAGAGTTATAGGACAGAGTTAATATATTCATTCCAAGATTAATAGTTTGGATAGTCCTAACGGTCATGACATTGACGCAAGGTCAAACCCTTATCTTATGTGAGGAATTTAATATGATGCCAATTCCATGCCTATACATGCTACATGTATGTTTGCTCTGTGGAAACCATGTTGAAGTACTGTAACCTGTTGTCGTCAACGTATTTCGTCCAAAATAAATTATGATGCCAGTAAACATAACGAGTTATCCCATGTCTGCATTGACACGGTTCGAAGTGCCCGATTACTGTTGAAGTTCTCGGATTTTATACTACAGTCAACCAACATGGGCCATTCTGTGGCCTGAAATCAAGTCAGATGCAAAGGAACGATCCCTGACTAAACGTGTGAAACTGTCTTCAAGTTGAAGTCAACATCCGGAACGTTGGAATACAACTGCATACCTCAAGTGGGAACTGCCTACACTATCAAACTCAGCGACGGTGATTGGAAATTTAACGGACACTCAAGGTCAAGATGAACTCGACTACTTCCATCATTTGCGGACTCTGCCACATGCTACGTAAGCTTACTCGGTAATACAGCGCCGGATTACAAGACTTTACAATCCTGGGAATTGTTTTCTTAACAAAAAGATGAGTATAACGCTGTTTGTTTTGACACCGTCTTATGTTAGCTGAGCCGCTCTTTGACATGTCCATTGTTATATTTTCCGTAATGCATGTTATATGTTCCATGTTTGTTGCGGAAGGTTGGGAAAGGAAAGTCACGGAGGATACATCCCAGCTTCACACCAGGGCCTTCGTGACTGGTCTTTAGATTTATTTTGCAGACTTCCCATAGTGGAATGTTCCGACACCTGTGTTTCGAAGGATTCTAAGTCCACTGTATCTGGTTGTCTGTGACACCTGACTGTTTAGTTGTATTGTCAAGTTTTCATTGTCGTTTTTGTCAGTAATTTATTATACGTACTTTAGTTTTATGATGTCTTTTGTTTGTATCATTCGTCCTTCTCAATCTTGTTATCGTTCAGTTTTTTATACCCTTGTGTTTTTACACTGTCTTGTCAATTGTCTTGTTTAATTATATTATCGCAGTTTTCGCAGCATCTTTTGCATAATTAGTTCTTATTTTTCCATTCTTACTTGTTTGATTTCTGCGACTTTTTTTGGTTGTCATTGATTATCTTGTCCCGTCACGATTGTTGCTAGTGTCTATTGCTTTTGTCTTTTCATAACATTTCATTGGTTAAATAATTTATTGATTAGTAATATATTGAATAATTAAGTCATATTTAAATACCGTTCTGGACAGGAACGTGTTACATCTTAGTCAGAATAAAGAGTTAGAGGATAAGGTGACCTCATTGCAACAGATATTGGAAGACCAAATAGGTAAGGTGAACTCTTCCACGCTCGAAGTAAAACTACTACGGGAAGATAATGAGAACCTTATGCGTGAATCTCATGAAGGTAATGAGGAAAGTAAGAGATTGTTTGAAAATTTGAAATTACAACATGAAAAGTTGATGTCAGATTATGTAATTTTGAGAATTGAAAGTGAAAAATGGGAAATGGAAGCTCCCAATATAAATATTGTATCATCCTTGAATAATGATGATTCTTGGAATCACCTCGAAGAATAATACAAAAGTAAATTGGTAGCTCTCGAACAAAACCTTGAGAAGGAAAAGGAAAAAAATATAGAAAGTATCAATAGACAATCGTTAGAAATCGAATGTCTAACTAACACTGCTGCTGCAGAGCTCAAGGTTAAAATTTTAGATATTGAAAATATGGTTTCTAAAGAGAAGGTTCTTACATCTCAGATAAATGACTTGAAGTCAGATTATGATAGACTTCAGCTTGTGACACAAGAAAGAATACGCAAAACTCTTGTTAAAGAAAAAGCAGCTTCTGATTTTACGATTACTAAACTTCGTAAGAGAGTTGACAGTCTACTGGATGTTGTGTTGGACAATAATATGTTGTCTAATAATAGGTCTTATAAACCTATTCTACGACATGCTTTCATTCCTAAGAATGATATTAAGGTTTCTACACATCCTGTAAAGACTAGTAAGTCATTCCATGGGGCATATACCTTCCCCCGACATGATAATAAGGCCAATTCTGAAAACAAATCTTGGCGACATGATCAGCTGACAACTGATCTTAAGAAAACTGTCAAAGTTGAAAAAAAGGGAAAGGATGTTTCTAAAGAAAATAAGACTCATAACTCAGGTGGGACAGGTAAAACCAATAAGGTTGTCGAGAAAGTTATCACTTTGTCCAGCAAGCAGGTGTATACGACATGCCGTACACCACCTTTGCCTAGCGTAAGTTGTCATACTCAAGTACAAAAGTATGGTACATTTAAGAATAATTCTACAGGTAGAAATAATAAATATTATAATCTACCTCAAAGTACTAAGGTTACTCATCAACCTTATTTCAATTCTTGTAACACCGATACCACATATACTGGCAGAGGTGCATCTTCTCGCACCATTCTAGTGCAAAATCTGTCACAACGAACTAGTTGGCAAGCACTAGGAGATTTTCTCAACCACACGACGAACGTTAAGTTTGTACGTCTATTGGGTTATACACTGAGGACAGTAATGTCTCTAAGATCTTAAACATTACTACACCAAAAACAAAGAAACAAGTAAGATCCTTGTTAGGGCTAGTTCAGTTCTATGCTAAATTCATCCCTCATCTTTCGACTATTACTGCACCTTTCTCTTCTTTGTTAAAGAAGGGCGCAGCTAACGTGATTCGGTGGTCGGAAGAACATCAAATCGCGTTAGACACCATCAAAGCATTTTTTTTTCTAGAACTCCTGTTTTACGATTACCTAATGCAAATCTTCCTTTCACATTGCCCAGTGACGCGTCTAGTTACGGCATTGGAAGTGTATTGCTCCAGGAATACGAGGGCACCTTGCACCCGGTACTGTATGTTTCGAGGAAACTTACGTCCACTGAGCAAAAGTACTCTGTCCTCGATAAAGAGCTTTTGGCTCTCGTATGGTCGATAACAAAACTCCAGAGATATCTCCTTGGATCGCACTTTGTTGAGTCTGATCAGAAAGCCCTTACGGCGTTGAATACGAAAGACGTCAAGTCAGCGAAGTCCACTAGATATGCGATATCCCTGCAACCATACTGTTTTACTATACGGGCCATACCTGGATCGCAGAATGTTTTCGCGGACATTCTTTCCCGCTGCCCAAGTGAATCAAGCGAGTTGTGACGTCCTACAGAGAATGATAACTCTACGCATACAACGTTGCATTTATAAACACTACGATCATGGAACTGTAATTCGTTACATCAGTAACATTTTGTGTATACCTAGTCAAGTGTATAAAGTTGGAACATTCATTGGAATCGCTATAATACAAAAACAGTGAATTATATATAACTTTGATAATAACATAACTTTGTAAAGTTATAAAATTTGCTCCAGAAAAATACATTGAGTATTTATATAAACATTCGTATAATGTGATGGACTTAACTTTTCACAGTGGAATATGTGGAAATCATACGTGTTTAGACTTTAATATAAAGGAACTTTGTTGTTTCATTAACTGTTTTCGAAGATAACTTAGAATCTTCAGGAACTTATTGAACTTTTAGCAGTGTAATAAACTGAAACATTATTCTGTGCATTTTATCTAATAAATTTATTTAATTAGTTTAATATAATTAATTATAAGTATTCTAATACTAGTTATTAGATCGATTACTTATCACTCAGTATAGATAGTGATACAGCATTGGTAATTAGGTAATGCTATGCATTATCTTTAGACACGGTTAAGTGTGTTGATCACTTCAAGTGTTGTATTCATGTTCTTTTATTTTGTCACTTCTCATTTATTTTGATGCATTTTCATCTTTTTATTTAAATTCATGTATTAACATGTCTTTTTATTTGGTGTTGCATTTGGTTTCATTTAATCATCCTTTATGCTTTAATTTCTTTCATTTCTTGCACATTGTTTCAAAGTTGTTCAATGTGATGATATGCTTTTATGCATATATTTGTGTTGAGTTGAGTTGAATTCGATCTTTTCATTCACTCTCTTGTTATTGATTGATATACCTAATTATAATGTATAGTTGTTATCAACTTGTTTCACCTCTCCACGATAATTAAAGAAAAAAATTTAATAGAATTAAATTTTTTGCTGGCGGTGGTAAGGAAGCTGTTACCTCCTTTATTAGTCCTCAACATTCTCAAGTAGTCATCAGGTCCTACTTTTGTTAAGTGAGTACGCACCAACTAATGTGGGTGTTAGATTTTGTAAATGTTATTTGTCGCGCACGTATATGCACAATTTTGTGTATGGGAATTCGGGCGCGCTTGTTACCAAACAAGGGAGATGACGTCAGAGGTTGAAAAGAGAAGCCATCATCTCATATCAGACATTGAGTCTGTTGCCGATTTATATGTACCCAGTGTGTTGAGGTAAGAATTCTTCTGGAACAATGACTCCTTGGTAGGAGCCATTGTCGGCTTACTCTACACGTAAGTCCGAACCAGTTTTGGTAAGAATGAATTGATTATTTGAACTTTCGTGTCACTATCCTCTGTTGGTATCTAGCTAGCACCTTTCTGCAAAAAAGGGTGCTATAATGGATCAACGGGGACTTTCACCGAAAGCATTTTAATATTGTAAAGAATTCATGGCTTCATCGTTACGGCTTATCGATTTGTATTATTATGTGGATTGCCGTCGCACGAGTCGCGCGACGAAGAGAGGTTAACCAAGTATTAGGGCATAACCTTCGTTGTTTATGTTATATGCAAGTATGCATGGATCTGCCATGTCAGAGGTACCAAGCCACTTAAGTACCCGACCAGAGTTATAGGACAGAGTTAATATATTCATTCCAAGATTAATAGTTTGGATAGTCCTAACGGTCATGACATTGACGCAAGGTCAAACCCTTATCTTATGTGAGGAATTTAATATGATGCCAATACCATGCCTATACATGCTACATGTATGTTTGCTCTGTGGAAACCATGTTGAAGTACTGTAACCTGTTGTCGTCAACGTATTTCGTCCAGAATAAATTATGATGCCAGTAAACATAACGAGTTATCCCATGTCTGCATTGGCACGGTTCGAAGTGCCCGATTACTGTTGAAGTTCTCGGATTTTATACTACAGTCAACCAACATTCGCGTATATTTTCAAGTCTAAAGATAACCGCCCTATTGTGGACCGTCAACATTACGACCCCATCGATCTTCTCTAGACAGCGGTCCACACCTAAGAAACAGCGGTTACAAATACACTTTTATATAAGCGCAAAGAATGATTAAATGAAGGAAGTTTTTAGTAACAATGGGTGCAATATCTTCCTCTGACAGTCCTCTATGCACGTTAAGCACAAAAACAACTCACCGACAACCATGGTGATCACGTGCAATTTGGTTTGCTGACCATAAATTCACATCTTTAATCTGTTTTTTCAAACTTCCTTACAACCAAACAGATGAAGTAATCGTGCTTATTGACATTCCACGTGCAATGGCGACTTTTCGTGAACAGAGTTTACTCTTAATTTGTTTTACAATCAGCAGACTTAGGGTAGTTTCATCACTTGCAAAAACCATGCCAACGAAAAGAAGTCTTGACACCTTACAAAGAATGAGGGCTATAGCGTGGGTTGAGAGTGGTTTATCTGTCTGTGAGGTTGCTAGACGGCTTGCAGTGCCACACTCTACTATCCAAAGAATTTTGGAGAGATTTCTGGCCACAGGAAGTGTGCAGGATTGCCACCGGCCAGGTCGCCCTAGATGCACCAATAGACATGATGACCGGTACCTCTTGTTGTCCGCCCTGCGCCATCGAACAGTGACTTGTTCCACTCTAAGATGTCAGCTGAGACAAACTGTAAACGTTAATGTCAGTCAAAGTACCATTCGCAGACGTTTACATTAATTTGGACTGGCTGCTCGACGTCCTGCAGTCAGAATCCCTCTTACTCCTGCTCATCGCAGAGCCCGTGTTGCTTGGTGTCGCGAGCACATCCTATGGACAAGGCAACAATGGAGTCAAGTTCTCTTCACTGATGAATCTCGCTTCACTGTGTTATTCAATGATGGCAGGATTCGAGTTTGGAGACGACCAGGAGAGCGATTTACTGATGACACATTTCAAGAGGCAGATCGTTATGGTAGGGGTTCTATCATGGTCTGGGGAGGCTTCTACAGACACGGCAGGACCTTACTCTACATCATCCAAGGCAACTTGACCGGCCCAAGATACCAGAACGAAATCTTGAGAACAATTGTTCAGCCTCTGCTCTGGGGGCCATAGGTGGTAATGCCATCCTCCAAGATGATAACTCTCGACCCCATCGAGCTCGTATGGTGAATGAGTTTATTCAGCAACATGGGATCATCAGGATTGCGTGGTCAGCTCATTCACCTGACCTTTCTCCGATGGAGCACCTCTGGGATGTCCTTGGTCGAAGATTATCAACAAATCACCCCCTGCCAATAGATGTTGCACAGCTGACTGCATTTCTGCTTCAGGAATGGCAAACTGTTCCTCAAGATACTCTTTGGACCCTTGTGGACTCGTTGCTTCTACGCTGTCTTGAATGCCTTGCTGCAAACGGTGGTCATACCCGATTTTGATATGTCTATTTGTCCAATATCTATTGTGTGACTTTTGAAAAGGTGGGTGACACACTTCACAGCTTCATTGCGTTTGAATGTGTGTTTCCATTTCTTTACGTGACATGTCAGTTTGGTATTCAATAAATGCCGTTTTGACTGATACCAATTACGTTTATATCAGATTTGTTTTATGGTTTCAACCAAGGTTTTTCTAAGTGGCCCTTGACTTTTGACGAGTAGTATATATCTTTTCACCGTTTGCCACATGGGAATATAAATTCTTATCTCCAATTAGTTATCGTTTCACTTAGATCCCTCTGTGTACACTGTAATACATGTCCTTTGGTATTTGTTGAGTACATTTCCTGGCTTTTATTTCGATAGTTGCTATATCAGTTGTTTTATTAATTATGCCTGCCAAGTGGTAGTCTGTATCTAGTTTGTTGAGTTCCAAGGGTCGTACCAGCGGCTTTTATACATTACTGTTATTAATTGATGTATTTAGGACATCCAATTGTACTAATTCCTCCATGTATTTCCAACCTGTCGAGTATCTACTGGCATTCATGAACCTGTTCTGAGTTGTTAATTGATATCTAGCAAATGCTGGAAAAGCGGAATGAATCTTGTCCAACTCAATTTTGGTCATGTAATTTAGTTCCTTTCTCCGAAGTTCCAAAGGGAGTACTCCTAAGGCCACCTCCAGAGCAACCCTTGATGTTGAACTGATTGCACCTGCAATTGTACATGATGCTTGATGCTGAATTCTGTCTAATTTAATATTGTGACTATGTGCTATAGAGCCATAGATCACGCTTCCATAATTGAATTTTGCCTCCAATGAGAGATTTATAAAACATGATCATTGTCTTAGTGCTTGCTCCCCATCCATGACCTTTCAAATATTTTAGCATGTTAATTAGTCCCCTACAAGACTCTACTAGTCTATCTATGTGTTTGTTCCAGTTCTGTTGTTGGTCTTGTGTCATTTCTAGGTACTGTGTGGTTTGGACTGTACTAATTTGTTGCCCCTGTAAGTATATGTAAATTATCTTATTTTTAACAATCCTATCTTCACTGAAGATTATTCCTACAGTCTTATTCGCTTTTAAGTGAAATCCCCATTTATTTATATACTTTGTTTTTGAAGATTTTTATATAATACTGTTAGATTTTCCCCAGATCTCCATATAGCAACATCATCTGTGAACTGTGTCAAATTATTTTTGATATCTTTAAATTCTTCATTCAAATCATTTACCATTATTTTAATAATTCTGAAGAGACAAATTAAAGAATAGAACTAATACACACACAAGCATGTCGTACAAGGCGACTAATAAGAGATTGTGCATATTTTCAGCCTCATCATTTCAATGAAATTACCACACGTACTTCCACTGCACGTGCATGTGAATGCTTCGTGTATACTTCCTGCAAGGGGGACCATCCACGGTGGTGGCTGCTTGCTCCGTGTGGAGCGGAAAGGAAAATGATTATATATTAGTATAAGAATAGCACAATACAATATAAGATTTTGTTAAATATTAAATCTGAGTGACAGAAATGGCTGAAATCAGACCGTGAGAATGTGTCACCGTAGGGTTTGCCAAAGCATGTTTATGCTTTTGGCAGAGTTATATGAACGCTTAAAGTATGGCCCCGTAGGGTTTGCCCAGGCATTTTAAACAAAGTGCCAAAGTTTAGGTGAACGTTCAAAACAGTTCACGAGAAAAAATAGGGTGACAATTAAATAAGACGAGTGTTCAGTATCAACTCGGCTCACGATTAATAGAACGTGCGTATTTTCTCGTGAGTTGTAAATCAGAGGCGCAACCAATGAGAGTACAGAAAAACAAGTTAGGACAGCGAATCATTAAAGGGTACGAGAGAAGACTGACCAGATGTCATTAGGGCAGACCCGTTTGAGAAACTGGAGAGGCAAGATGTGTATTGCCGTGCTCTCAAGTTTTAATTTTATGGGTGTACAGAAGTTTTCCTCTGAACTCATATAGATATAGCATGAGTTGTAGTAATATTCAGGAGATTAAATTATACTGTGGTTAAGAAGTAGAAGTTTAGTATTAACAGTGATAGTAGGAAGTGTAATTTTGTGAGGATTCAGTGTGTTGTCAGTAAGTATGCTCTTCACTTATTATGTACATGAACAATAAGTATGAATTGAAAATGTTGAAGAAATCACAAGATGAAATGCTGTAGAGTGGATAACTCAGTTGACTAAGTAAGAGTAAAGAAAGAAGAAAACAGAGATGAATAGCAACCTGATAGCCAAACTGGGCTTTACTTTAGATGAGTAAACGACTAAGCAATCAGTATCAAGAGGAGAAACAAGTTCATTACTGCGGACTCAGAATAAATGAGCTATAAGTTGTCGTCAGAGATAATTACGACGAGTAAGAGATTTGAGAACTTGACATTTATGAAATTACTCATGTGCTCTCACATGTAAGTATATTTATGCTTCTGCAGATGTATTTAAGCATTGACTTCTGAGCATGAAGTATGTTCAGATTACAGGAATGGTAGTAGAGATGAACCTGACAGGATTAGTCAGAAGGGAATGAAAGTTCCAAGGAGTTATAGAGGTGCTTAGACAAATCAGGGGAAGATTTGAAGCACGGAAGGAATAAGCCAGTTAGATTTAATATGAATTTGTTTCAAGAGGAGAATATATATGTATATGAGTCAGAAGTTGGGCTTGATTCAATTAAAAGAGATAATATGAATTTGTTTGAAGAAGAGAATATATATGTATATGAGTCAGAAGTAGTACTTGAGGCAATTATGAAATAACTGTAAAAGAGATATATGCTGTGTGCCTCACCTTGTTGAAGGAAATAATTACATGTACATAAACAAGTTTTGATGGATACCACACAAGTTGGGCTCAATTAGTGAGGATTGTTGTTGTATGCCAGGTCAATAGTCATTATAAAAACCACTACACGATTAGTCACTATATAACAACGGAGATGGAAGTGAACGAGTCAAGGGTTGAACAAAGGAACAAAAAGCGGTTTATCCAGGAATTACCAGCTCTGGCGGAGATGGCCAGTACCAAAACCACAACATTACCTTGGAAGATAAACAAAAGAGACGGGTGTGTGTGACATTGAAATACTTAACTAGGCTTGCCACCTGTCACCTAGTTAATAATTGCTTTGGAGGATAATAATCACCAACACCGCTTACAAATGTTTAAAAAAAACAATAATCTGGTTGCCGATAAATATAAATCTTATTTGCTCCCATATTTGGCTTGTGAATTTCACGAGGGTGGCACTGGCTACTTCTAATTACGGTCGTATTATTATCATTTAAAAAAAATTATTATTGTTGTATGTATATGACTTAGTTCACGCTGTCTTTTCGACTTGTGCCATGCAAAGACAGATCTGAAACTTCACTTGCCTTGCCAATCACTATTTTGGCTTTGTCAATGGAAATGATCGGGTTGATCTGAGTGGCCTGTGGTAGGCGACTTCATTGCTGTACGTCAGCGGGTTGGAGCCGGTTGTATGTTGTGATGTACGAGACGGGAGATCTAAGATGGCTCATGTATAATTGTAAAGTGGCTGGCTCTTAACATTTTTTTTTAAAGAAATGCTGCGAGAGGGTCTGAGAGGACGGGCCAGTTCAAATTTATGTCAAATCGCGACACCGGGAAAGACTCAAGGAAAAAGACAGAGAAAAACGTTTTACGATTTCCAACTGCCGAGGGATTTTTAACGTGCGTAACATTTGCTATAAAGAGCACACAACAAATGTCTATGTTTGAGAGAAAACAAACACGCATGCAGGCCACCAAGAACCATTTTTGTCAGTAGTGAAACGTCGAAAGCTTGCCTGGTTTTGGCATGTAACTCGTCATGACTCCCTTTCAAAAACGATCCTCTAGGGAGCAGTCGAAGGTAAACGGAGAAAAGGAAGGCAAAGAAAATCGTGGGCTGATAACATCAAAGAATAGGCAGGGCACGGTTTTTCCACACTTGTACGTATTGCTGAGTATAGACAGCAGTGGAGGACACTGTCTGCTGATGCTTCCACCATGGCATCCCTATGACCCATGACGGATGTCGTGAAATGACGTCTGTCTCACATTACGAATTCTGAATAACTCTGACCATACCGAGCACCATACTTTGTAGAATGATATGATACACTAACAATTGAAAACGCTTTCTTGGTCCTGTGTTTACTACCGCTGGGAAAATAAAGATGGCAAGGCCCAACTTCGGAATTTTACTACAGCATTATGGAAGAAGTACAACTTGAAAGAGGTTACCACAACAATATTATGGATGTGACTCTACCAGTAAGTAATAATACTTTTACTAATACTAATACAGGACGAGAGAAATCTTGGGTTGAATGCATTCGAAGCTTCGGGTTGTTCTCAAATTAGCTGTTTAAAAGTATGCATAACATAAAATGCAATTAGGAAACTAAAAGATTATTACATAGATATATAAAGCCTAATTCCGGGTATAATTTAAGCTTTGGAGGAATAAAATCGCAACAGGAATAACGGAGATAATTAAAAAAGTAGTTTTCCTGAATTGAACGATAGGCAAAAATGTACCCAAATTTCTTGATCTTGATTACATTCCTCGGGGTTTCCATCTCGTACGTCCGAGGTCACGCTATAAATAGACGTGCCTAACAATATGGGATCAGTCACTATTATTTGAATATACAGAGAGCGGCCACAAAAGAGCATATAATAATGCAAGTGTTTGCCTTCTGTACCTGTTAGCAGACCTTAATCAACCATTAAAGGCGTGTCTTTGTGTGCCTGAGGGTAAGAACGAATCTACATATATATATATATATATATATATATATATATATATATATATGTGTGTGTGTGTGTGTGTGTGCGTGTGTGTAATTCTATTGATTAATTCATCTGTGCGATAAGAAGTGTATAGATGTGTTAGGAATGGACAGTGTGTACTGGTGAAACTTGCAGGTTCATGTGTAATTCTAGAGACAAAGCCCGCCTTCGGAAATATTCAAAATATTGAGAATGATGGCCAAGTGTGTCTGTGAGTTTGGAACTGTATTTAAAGAAGTATTTCTTGAATGGAATAAAACACCTACCAGGAACATAAGGAAGGATGAAAGGGACTGAATTACGGTATAGGTTGACATTTTACTTAGTGGATTTATTCACGACCACATTATTGTAGGGAGGTGAATCATGGAAAACGAATGATAATTAAGAATGTAGAAGAAAATTATGATCACATTGAACTAAAATGATTGTTGCTACTATACATTGTGCATATGCTAGCACGCTAGTCTGAAACTGTCTATCATCCCCAACTGTGTCATTGAGGGATATGGATAGGCACATACAGGGATTAACTCTGCAAAGGCCGGTCCCAAGCCCAGTTGAAAAAGGAGGGCGGCCTGCATGGAGGCCGTAAGGAGGCAGCCCCTCCACCATACAAAGGCACAACAGGCCAATCACCTGTTTGCTTTAAACTTTTGATTTCGAGAACTACAAGAGAGAAAACCGGACTGATTCTAAAGGCGACAAACTGGAATGGACTACGGACTACGACTTATGGAACGTGCAACACAAGAAGTATAAATGGGAAGGAAGAGGAGCTGGTGGAAGAGATGAGGAAAGCAAAACTAGAAATGCTGGCTATTATGGAAAAAAAGCAAAAGGGACAAGGAGTCATGGATCTCGATGGCAACACGCTGCTCTACAGTGGTGTACCCACATCTGAAAGACCTAAAGGGGGCATGGGTTGCATTGTAGCCAAAAACCAGAAAGATAGTATCAAGGGATGGAACTTTGTCTCGGGGCGCATTATGGTTGTAAAACTAAAAGGAGAAACCATAGTCAACCTGGTCATAGTGTATGGGCCAAATGAGGATGAGAGAGAAGAGGTCAAGGAGGAATTCTTCGAGCTGCTTCAAAGGACAGTAGATTACTGCCTAGATGAAATTATCATGCTCGGAGATTTCAATGCTAGAGTTGGAAATGACCATGCTAGATGGGGTGGAGTTATCGGAAGATATGGAGAAGATACTCTTAATGACAATGGAAAGCGACTCCTTAGATTCTGCAGTGAGCAGAATCTGATCATTACCAACACAAAGTTCTCCCATAAGTGCATACATGCATACACTAGGAGTGAACCAACAAAGAATGAGAAGTCAGTGATCGACTATGCCATTGTTAGGAGGAGCTCATTCAAATATGTCCGGGATGTTTGGAGGGGGCCAAAGATTGGAAGTGATCACTACCTGCTTACAATCAAAAGAACAACTGAAAGAGTTGCTCAGCCTAGGAACTGCCCAGCATCACGCAAGAAACCAAGTAAACGAACGGAAGAAATGAGCATTAAGACATACATGATGAGAGAACCAGAAATTAAGACCAGATATCAGGGGCTTATTGCTACAGCGGTGAGAAACACAGAAGAACAACATGATGACTTGGAAACCATGTGGCTTAAATTCAAGGACATCATAAAGACAGCTGCTGCAGACTCATGTTGTGAAGCTTGACTTGGGAACAAAAGAAAGAGGACACCTTGGTGGACAGAGGAAGTCAAAGAGAAAATAAGAGAGAAGAAAATGGCATGGAAACAATACTTAGGAGCTAAAAACACAGCAGGACAAATAGAGAAATATAGAGAATATGTGATACTCAGAACAGAAGCAAAGAACAAGGTTCTAGCAGCAAAACAGAAGTCCTGGGAAGAATTTGGAGAAAAGCTAGAAAAGGATGCGCAAGAAAACCAGAAATTGTTCTATAAGACCCTAAAAGAACATGAGGAAGGAAAAACAATGCCCTCTCAAATTTATAAAGGACATGCAATGCAAATAGCTTACTGCCCCGAAGGAAGTAGTGGAAAGATGGAAAGAATATTTCTCAGACCTCCTTGATGGTGAGCAAGGTCAAGCATCAGAAATGATAACCACTAGCACAGAAGAGGAAACAAATGGTGATAAAGATGACATAAAGATGGAAAAACTGAAGGCAGCAATGGAGAAAATCATGATGAGCAAAGGCATGATGGTATAACACCAGAAATTGTTAAGTACATGGGAGCATCAGGCGACCTATTACTCTTAAGGGTCCTACAGGCAGCGTGGTGCAACAAGACTATACCAAAGGACTAAGAGATTGCCATCATAACGCCACTTTTCAAAAAGGGTAACAATCGACAATGTGGAAACCATAGAGGCATATCCCTTCTCAGTGTTCTTGGTAAAATCTACTCTAGAATCCTAGAGCAGAGACTCCGATGCCTAGCTGAGCCACAATTAGATGAGGTTCAGTGCGGATTCCAAGAAAACCGAAGTACTCAAGACCTAATCTTCACACTCAGACAGCTGAGTAAAAAGGCCATTGAGTTTAAGAGTGAGATCCATCTTTGTTTCATAGATCTGGAAAAGGCGTTTGACAGGGTCCCCTGGAGCAAACTTTAGGACTGTGTGGAAAGGAAGAACATTCCAGCACCTCTGATTCATGCTATACAGAGCTTCTACAAGTCTTGCAGAAATTATGTGAGGACAGCAAACCATAAGTCAGAAGAGTTCAGGGCCACCACTGGTGTAAGACAAGGTTATATCCTTTCACCTTATCTTTTCATACTCCTCATGGACGATGTTATCAAGTCATGTAAGGAGAGAACAAGAAAGTATTCAGTTTGGTGCTGGAAGATGAGACATGTATGTATTTCAGAGCTGGCATTTGCTGATGATGTTGCCCTGATTGCTAAATCAGAGGCACATCTCCAATCCAACCTGCAAGTCTGGAAGGAAGAGCTGGAGAAGAGAGGGATGGTCATAAGCAGCTCTAAAACAAAATCCATGGTGATATCACTAGAAGAAAGAAGACATCAGATTAAGCTGAGAGAATAGGTCCTGGAGCAAGTCGACCACTTTAAATATCTCGTAGCTATTATAGACTGAAAGGGAGGCATCAACGAAGTGTTGGCCACTCGAAAAGCAGCAGCTGGGAGACTTTTTCAGGCCTTAAACTGAAGATTCCTTAACAAGAGAGAGGTTGGTAACAAAACGAAGATGGCTGTAAACCGCTTCACCTATGACATATGGATGCGAGTCATGGGCAATGACTACAACTCATAAAAGCCAGATCCAAACCTCAGAAATGAGGTATCTGAGGAAGGTTGTTGAAGTAACAAGAAGAGACATGGTCCACAACCAGACGATACGTCAAGGCGTAAAATGCCACCCCCTGCAGACCCAAGTAGAACAGTCCCACTAAGATGGTTTGGCCATGTCTGCAGAATGGGAGAAGATAGGCTACCATGAAAAGCATGAGAAACAAAGAGTCAGGGATCCAGACCCACAGGACGACCCAGAGTCCGCTGGGAGGACAACATTAGACAATCTTTGAAGGACCGAGGACTAGAATGGAACTAGGCCAGGAGGAAGACACCCGATAGGATAGTCTGGCGCTCTCTCTTCCAAACCTCTACACCTCACGGTAGAAGGGGAACGACTAAGTAGTAAGTAGGTGTTCTTTCTAGACTACTATCAATCAATCATATGAATGAGATATGCTCTGTTTCTGTAATGGTAGATCTTGATGTAACGGAAGGCATCTCTGTAATGATAGATCGTAATGTAGATTAAGATGTGTGTTGTACCATCTGTAGTTGTTTGTCATACTCCTGAACGAATGTATCAGAGACAACGGGAAAGTAACAGTAAGTGAGGGCTAATTTCTGGTCATCGGAAGTGGTTGGTGCATTGTTGATAACAGCTGTTGACGATATAACCATTCAACTGACTCCAGCAGTCGTTGCTGTATCCCATAAATGATTCAAATCTTTCTGGATCCACTATTTAACTGTAGTCTTTGAGCCTTGAACCATAACTTTGTTCGAAGTATTGTAGAAATGGAGAAAAAACGTGTCCAGTAGAAATGATATCTTCGGCATGAGCACCATTTGCATCAGTGCAAGATTCAATAGAGGCGATTA
This sequence comes from Oreohelix idahoensis, assembly GCA_024509875.1. Classification (NCBI taxonomy): domain Eukaryota; kingdom Metazoa; phylum Mollusca; class Gastropoda; order Stylommatophora; family Oreohelicidae; genus Oreohelix; species Oreohelix idahoensis. The sequence continues at coordinate 131,752 of JAMPIV010003218.1, read as the reverse complement.
ATTTATACTAGGCCTTGGACAAGCCACGCAATGCTTCGTACTCGAGCAATGTTTGGAATGTTAATATCACACACTGGTTCTGAATTTTGTATTGTAATGTCATTAATAGTGCTGAGGGTGTGTCTGCATTGAGAACTCATCTCTTCTATTTCACCGCTTTAGAAGCATTTAAGACGTAATCCGTTTGTTTCTTTTTGCTCAGTCAAGTGGTGGTGACCGAGTTTACGTTTGGCATTGTGAATGTTTATTGCTGGTACCGCGAAGGAAGAAGGTAATTAGCTTTGTTCATGGCTGACAATCATCATTGTGGCGTGACGATTTGGGTCACGTGGTTTCATTTTTACAGCACATTTTGCAAAAAGGACCGGCGCTGAAGACCTATAATTGAACACCTTGGTGGTTCGGTCTTTGTTGGGCGCTCAACTATTCATGGGTTGTAAGGTCTGAACCTCAATCTAAGGAAGTCAGAGGTCATGACGCTCAATGTGAACAACATTGAGTCCATATCAGTAGGGAATCAGCAAGTGGAACAGACAGACAACTTCACATACCTAGGATGCATAGTCACACCAGGTGGCAGAGAAAGCAAAGACACCAACAACAGAATAAACACAGCAAGAACAGCCTTTTTAGTCTAAACAACATCTGAAAGTCCTCTCAGTACAGCACAAGCACAAAATTAAGATTATATCAGAGTTGTGCTTTCTGTGCTTCTCTATGGTGTGGAATGTTGGAGAGTTACAGAGAACGAAATGTCAAAATTGTACTCTTTTCGCACAACATACCAAAGACAAATTCACCAAATCTTTTGTCCGAATACCATCACCAACCAAGATCTACTTACTCAGAGCAACAAGAGGACATGCACACCATCATGCCTGGCAGACCCTGGAACTTGGTTGGCCATGTTCTCAGAAGAGGCCCCGATGCCATCACAAGAACAGCTATGCTATGGATCCCTGAAGGAAAATGAAAGAGAGGCCGATCAAAAACAACTTGGGGTGGGACTGTGGAGGTTGAGATGCAAAGAATGAACCAGAGTTGGGGCACTGTACACAGGATGACCACTGGTCGAGCAAAGTGGAATCAATTTGTTGTTGCCACACAATACGCCACCAGGCGTGATGGCCACTGACTGCTTTGACGGTCGGTGGCTACGGATCAATGAAGAAGAGAGAGAGCAGTTCCCTTCTCTATGTGCTTTTCAGTGTCCATCTACCTCTCTATCCCTGTGTGTTCCAGAACTAGGACTGCCTATTGATGCTATCAGCAGGCTTCCTCAATGTATATGACCAGGGCTTGAGAGGGCAGCAAACAAAAGAACACTGCATCCTATCTTGCTTGTCATAAGAGTTGATTATGGAAGGGTTGGCTACACCATTGTGTAAAAACGTTGAAGAAAAAAAAAATTAAAAAAACAACATGGTCAAGTAATGATAGTAAAAAAAAGGTAGGTAAAGTATCCTGTTACACGCCCATTGAGGCATATTGGGAATAATTATGGTGCTAGGACCATATTTTCTTGACCATCGGCACACTAGGGATGATGTGTTCAGCATCATCCCATTCGCCTTAACCTTTCAGAAATGCTCTGGTACACAATTCATGAGGCTGGGTCGACCCCAGAGCTGTTTGTGGTCTAAAAAATTCCACCTTAACTGGGGGTCAAACCATGGACCACTGAGCTAGGAAGCCAGTGCACTAAGTAATGCGCTACTGATGTTCCATAACGACAGTATACAACCTAAATTTCTTAATACACAAATTCTCTAAACTGACAGTCATATCCCAGCACTATCTCCTCACTTCCTGTTCCACATCTGTGACTGTCATTGCTTTTCAATATTTTTTATCCACACACGCACTCATTATGAAAGTCTGGTTATCATTCCTGTTGTCCTCCATACTCCAGTCACATGATATGACTGAACCTGGATTTCAGACAGAAGACATCAATTTTTATAACCTTCCACATATCCTGCCCGGTGCTTTGAGAGCATTGGCCTTTTGATGTCATCATTTGTTCCTCCAATTCTTTGTCTCCACTGCTGCCAAGATATATATATGATTCCACATGCTGCATGGATGCAATTTCCAGTGTTACCTGGCTATTCTTAGTTGCATCCATTTTCCGTCTCTAAGATACATACATATGAGCAGCTATCTAGGCAAAAATATGTCACCATTTTTTGGGCCAAGCACTGGACACAACAGACCTTTGGCACCAGTCCAATGACAGCTGAACACCTTCAACATACAGCAATGGAGTTGCAAATGGCAACAACCTACTTCACTCCCAAAAAATTGTTTGGAGATGTCAGTAACCCTAACAAGAGATAAGATGACACTGGAGATTGATAGGACACACACTGAGATGAAATCTTTTGACAACATTACCAGGCAGTTCTGTAATCCCTAAGGTGATAGAGGTAGACCTAGGAACACATGAAAAAGAGAAACAACAGACATTAAAAAGAGAAACAACAGACATGAATGATTACTAGACATAAAACAAAAATATCCCATACAAATAAGAAAACATAATGTAAATACACTTAACACAATTATCAGGCAGTCCACAGCAGCAATCAATTCTCACAACACATGGCAACATAAGTAATACAGTTTATTAGTATACACCAAACCACTGAAATAATTTAGTCAATATGTAAATGTTCACAAGTAACAAAAACTAATAGATGACACAAACTTTGGTCATACACAAATTAACAGAATGCAAAATTTAAAATTAAAAAAAATGAACAGCAACAAAGTATGAAGCATGAACCATTACATCAGTGTGTCTTAAATGTGGGTGTGCAACCTGACATGCCAGATCTCTTAACACAGCATAATACAAATATAACATTGACAATGTGAATTCAGTGAATACAATCAGAACTCACTTTACTGCCCTTCGCAGATATTGCGCTTTTTTTCAAATTATTCAAGTTTATCTATTAGAGAGTGCCTTCTTCTTCCGATAGATTTTTGGCTTTCCACAAGCAAAAAGATTACAATTCACTGAAGGTTGAGATGATGAGGATTGGCTTTTTTCAGCACTAAAGTATTTTTAACTTTATAGTACATTGCTTTTTTGTTAAGACCTAGTGCTTTCGCGCACTTAATAGACAGTGTAAACATGATTTTAGGCTTTTATATGCACTGGGAAGCCAAAAAACAAATGGGTGTGACCCACTTTATTTCAATATTTGCTTTATTGTGGTGGTCTGGAACTGAACCAGCAATATCTCTAAGGTATGCCTGTATATATAGAAAGATATAAACCATCTTCACAAAGTTTATAATGTTGGTGAAAATTGTCTATAGCTGTATGAACAAGCACTGGAAATGACCGTTTTTAATTGATGTGGCTCTCACAAGTACTGCACTTATTGACTGTTATGTACTGTCACAATGGACTTGTCAGTGTTAACAATGTAATGATTGTCATAACAGGTGCCCCCACAATAGACTTGTCAGTGTTAACAGTGTAATGATTAATTGTCATAACGGGTGCCCCCACAATACGTCCGTTGTGTGACAAGATATCATCATCCTCCAGCTCATCAAGAAGCACAGGCTGAAAGTCTTTCCATGTTTTCTTCATTTTCTTTATGTTTGTCTCTAGTCCTCTTCTCCATGGATGGTCTCCCCTCTACCTCCCTTACCTTGGGGATTCCAGGACAAGAACTACCTTGTAATGCTATCAACTTTCCTCAATGTGTGACTTATCCATCTCCAGCATATTCTTATTCTTATTATCTCCTGTCCCAGTGGCACTAGCCTGATTCTTGTCATCAGTGATCAGATACCATTTCAATTCTACTTTATACAAGCACTAGCAGCCATTTAAGATAATATAACTTAGAGGTTTCTAAACATTTCTTCAGCCATTCTTCTTCTTCTTTGATCCTTAACTGCCAACCGTCAAAGCAGTCAGTGGCCATCACGCCTGGTGGCGTCTTGTAGGGCAACAGCAAATTGATTCCACTTTGCACGGTCGGCGGCCATCCTTCATACAGTGCCCCAACTCTGGTTCATTCTTTGCATCTCAGCCTCCAGACGAGACAGAAACCAGATAGATCACATAATGATTGTCACAGTGTGACTAACACAGCTGTGGACTGGCGGTGCTCCGCTGGGGGCGGGTACATAATGTGTCGGGTGTGAGAGGTGTTCTCATACACTTAACTTACCAACACGAAACTGCGAGGTCAGCAGGTCAGGGGTGAACGCAAGGGACTTTCTGATTGGGCAGTAAAGAAGAGAGAGTGAGGAGAGCAAGGAGGTTTTTGGTGATGGCAGACTCGAATTGTCGAATGCAAGATGATATTTATTTGTGAGAATATAATGCATTTGGTTATCTGGGATTTTCATCAATGTGTTACACTTTGCTGACTATATATATTGTTGTAATTTTGTGATGACAATTATTTGAATACATTAGACAGAGTTGGGAATATTGCTAGTGTTGGTTATTACTTGAATGTGTTCCACTCCACCCCCTCTCTCTCTCTCTCTCTCTCTCTCTCTCTTGTGTGTAGTATTTTGAGGACTAAGGCATATGTGTATTTAATACAAAATACCCTGTGTCAATGATCAATGGCAGATGGAGACATGCACTACAAGACGTGAAAGTAAGAAGAGGTGCAGATGTAGGAAGTGATCATCACCTAGTAGTAGCAATACTGAAAGTGAAACTCAGAGCTGCTGGACCAGTTGCAGTCAAACAGAAAAGATACAACATCACGAAACTGAAGGATCTTCAGCCATAGACCCCCTTTTTTGATTATCTGCTGTCAAAAACCAATACCTCAGTTGACAGTGGATTCATGTCTTCACAGACGGATCTTCAGAAGAAGCAGTAAGGAAAGGAGGAGCAGGGATCCACATACTAATGCCAAATGCTCCAAAAATGGAACAGTCAATTGCTACTGGAGAACTCTCAAAAAACTATAGGGCAGAGCTACAGGCAATCCTACAAGCTACAAAGATACTGGAGGAACAATGACTTAAAGGATCAAATATAGTCTTCTTATGCGACTGCATGTCAATTCTTCAGACTATTCAAAATGAACCTGAAGATCTCCTAACAAGAACAGCCATAGTACACCTGAATCAGCAGTCCGTCAGCAACAAAGTGTCACTGCAATGGATTCCTGCACACTGTAGTATCGCAGGAAATGAGGCAGCCGACAGATTGGCTAAAGCAGGCACACAGAAGGAACAGTTTGCCTTGCCACAGTCTCACTGAAGGAAGCAAAGACACTTATCAAAAGAAAGTACAAAAAAGCATGGAGCCAGAGAACACGCAGCAATTACCCCCAAGACACCCATCTTAAAGCTAGACAGAAAACCACAAACCACCATTTTTTAGGCTCTGTACAGGACACTGTAGACTCCAAGCCCATCTCCACAAAATTAAAGCTGCCCTAACTGACCAGTGCACATGCCAAAATGGCCCCCAGACTCCGGAACACATTCTACAAATGTGCCCTCTCTTTGGTGACTTGGAAGCTCAAACCTGGTCCCAGGAGACGAAAGTGGAAGAGAAATAATGGGGCTGAAACTCCTGCTGACGATTGGATTCATGGAGGCAACTCATCTCCTTGTTTAGACTGACGAGCATAGGAAACTGATTGCAGAAGAAGAAGAAGATTGTCTGCTGAAGGCCAAAGATCCCATAGAAAAAATGTACATATACATAATTAAATTTTTTGCATAAAAATAATACATTTCGTTACAAAGAAAAATCATTAAGCTTACATACAGTCATACTGAAATGTAAAAAAAGGATATATTTACTTACGTGCAAAAATCTATCATAATTTTCCAGAGTAAAATAAAATTAAGACATTTAAAGGACATGCACAGCCCAACCAAGTGTCTCGTGGACCACCGGTTAAGAAACCCCGATATAACCATAATTTACTTTACATTTAGCCATCACTCCAAATGATTTGAGCTGACAGCAGGTAAAATGAGATCACAACCAGGGCATATGGTAACTAACCATTACCATAAGTAATTGTATGAATGTACACAGCCATCCCATGTACACACCCATCTCATGTACACATTTCTAATAATGAAAGGAAGAAATGAGATCAAAATCAGAACAACAAGTTTTAAAACTAACAAAATGTAAAGGTAGATCCAAAGCAGATACTGCTGTAGGGGAGCGGAGTGTTATAGACTTCATCATACTAGGCCCAGCGTTATGAGTTTAGCTGACCAGTTTCTGTCCTTGCTGCCTTTTCCTTTCTTAAATCAAGAGCACAGTCTGGTGCTCATTTCTAGCTGGGTAGATGAGCATGACGACACCAGGTTTAGAACCCTGTACCTTCAGCCGGGAAGAGTTGATTGTAGAGGAAGACAGTGGCTGTAAGTGGGAATTAACATCTAACGATAGACAGGAAATATTTTCAGAGTGCACTATTAAGAAAAGAGACAGAAGAGTGCCCCAACTCTGGTTCATACCTCGCATCTCAGCCTCCACAGTCCTCCGCCAAGTTGTTTTTGGTCGGCCTCTCTTTCGTTTTTCTTCACGGGTCCATAGCATAGCTGTTCTTGTGATGGCATCGGGGTCTCTTCTGAGGACATGGCCAACCCAGCTCCAGCGTCTGCCAGCTATGATGGTGTGCATGTCCTCTTGCTTGCTCCGAGTTAGCAGATCTTGCTTAGTGATGATATTCGGCCAAAAGATTCGGTGAATTTTTTTAGGCATGTCGTGTGAAAAGAGGACAATTTCGACATTTCCTTCTTTGTAACTCTCAAGCTCTCCGCGCCATAGAGAAGCACAGAAAGCACACAGCTCTGATAAAATCCTAATTTTGTGCTTGTGCTGTACTGAGAGGACTTCCAGATGTTGTTTAGACTAAAAAAGGCTGTTCTTGCTTTTTTCATTCTGTTATTGATGTCTTTGCTTGCTCCGCCGTCTGGTGTTACTATGCATCCTAGGTATATGAAGGCGTCTGTCTGTTCCAGTTGCTGATTCCTTACTGATATGGGCTCAGGGTTGCTCACATTGAGCGTCATGACCTGTCTTCTTTAGGTTGATGTTCAAGCCCACCTGCTGGCTATACTTATTAAGTCTATCCGTTTTTCCTGGATGTGTTGATGTGAATGTGCTAGTAGTGCAATGTCATCTGCATATTCCAGATCTTCCAATGTAGAAAATTTAGTCCACATCTTATTCCTCTTGGACTGCCCTCTGTTGTCTGGCGCATCACCCAATCTATGACTGACAAAAATAGAGTGGTTGATAAGGGTCATTCTTGTCGTACTCCTGTCTTTACTTCAAAGGTTAGGTTTCTCTGCCCAATGCTGCAAGTAAAGTTGGCATAGAGGCTTTTTATGATTGACACTATGCAGCTTGGAATTCCATAAGCCCTAAGTATTTTCCATAAACTGACCCTATGTATATTGTCAAAAGCCTTTTCAAAATCGACGAAATTAAAGTACAGCTGTCTTTGCCATTCTGAGCACACCTCTATAATGTTCCTGAGAGTAAATATATGATCAACACATCTTCTGTTCTTTCTAAATCCTACTTGTTCTTTCCTTAGTTTGTGGTCTACTGCTTTTGAAATTCTCTATATAATTATCCTGCCTAGTATTTTGCTGGGAACTGAGAGAAGAGTTATTCCTCTCCGATTATTGCAGTCTGCAAGATCTCCCTTCTTGGGCAATTTGACAATTAATCTTTTGCTCCACTCTGTTGGTGTTGTCCCATTTTTCCAGACTTGTGCATCTAGTGGTTCTTGTAGTTCTGTTGTTAGCTCAGGGTCTGTCTTAAAAAGCTCTGCATTTAAGTTATCATGGTCAGGAGCTTTTCCATTCGTTAACCCTTTGATTGCTGTAATGATTTCTTCGTTACGTGGAGTGTCTGTATTAACATCTAGATCATTTTCAACCTCAGGAACATTCAATTGTGTCTCTAGTGGTTCCTTATTCAGAGTTTCTCTGAAATGCTCTGCACATCTTGTTTCCTATCCCTCTGCTGTCGTGATGAGATTTCCTTTCTTATCTCTTACTAATGTTATATTGTTTGCACCTCTTTTTCCGCTGATAATTTTAGTTATTTTGTATACTGTGCTTTGTTCATTTCTCAGTGCTGCCTCTTCTGCCTGTCTTGCAAGGTCATCCAGAAATGTCCTTTTGTTAGCACAGGTTTGACGTTTTGCTTCCTTGTCCAGCTGACTGTACTCTTCACTATATATTGCCTTTAACCTGTTTTCTTTCTTTTCATTTCCGTTCTCATCGCTATGGTGTTTAGCGTATCTGGTGTTATCCTGTCTTGGCTCTTTCTTTCCTGGAATCCCAAGCATGACTTGCTGCTTTCCTTGTATATTGCTGAGATGGTGTTGAATCTTTGGTCGACATCATCGGTCTCTGTTCTTTCTATGCTTTTGGTAATCTGATATCGTCTCTTTACGTCGACCACGAACGCTTTTCTGGTGAGGGGGTCCTTAAGTTTCGTGATGTTATATCTTTTCTGTTTGACTGCAACTGGTCCAGCAGCTCTGAGTTTCACTTTCAGTCTTGCTACTACTAGGTGATGATCACTCCGCACATCTGCGCCTCTTCCTACTTTCACGCCGTGTTTTGCATGTCTCCATCTGCCATTGATCATTATGTGATCTATCTGGATTCTGTCTCGTCCGTTTGGTGATTCCCATGTTAACTTGAGCACTTCTTTGTGTGGAAAAAGTGTTCCTCCAATGACCAGGTTGTTAATACTGCATAAGCTTATTAATTTGTCCCCATTCTCATTTGCTGTTCCACTGCCGCATTTCCCCATTACTCTTTCGTTATTATTATTGTGTGCTCCAACTTTCGCATTTAGGTCTCCTATTACTATAATAAGATCGTACCTGGGTGTAGTTTCCATTTCCTTTTGTACTTGTTGATAGAACTCGTCCTTGATCTCTTCATCGCTGTCGTTTGTTGGTGCATAGTTCATATTTGTGTTTTAACTTCTTCAAGAGGGTCCTGCCCCGAGACGTTCTGAGATTACTACTGAAGCACCTGGCTTAGAGCAGTTGTCGGGACGACAACACAATCAGGTGGGGAATATGTGAAAACGCCATCTTGTCATCGCCATTTTGTCTGTCGTTCTCTACCTTTTCACTACAACATAGCGATTTGGCAGCCGTTTTAGTGTTACTCAGTCATGATCTAAAAATAGAACATTAGTCACATCGCTTGCGGATAGCAGCCAATCAGAAGAGAGGAGCGCCGAAGCTGCCCGCGATTGAAATCATGTTATTTCCACGCTTAAAAAAAAGCCAAAAAAAAAACCCCCCAAAAAAACCAATTCAACAATACAGAAATAAGCACAATTACTTTGACTTGTTAAGCAAATTATAGGCTCAAAGATGCGTTGTTTGAAGAAAATTCACAATTTTTCATATTTTTTGTCACTCACAAAAATTGAAAGAAAAAAATTAACCATGTATATTTATATATCATACATCATTTTAGAGCCTTTTTACAGCTCTTTGCAATGGAATTCAAATAAACTATGTTTATATGGCATATTCTGCTATGTGGTAACTTTTAGAAATGTTTCATTATTCCCAATCTTGTTAAGAAAGAATCCTACAGTATAATACATTAATAGCTTATTCAATATCGCTTTCGGTCCCTGTAACAACTACATATACTATGTAGATGGGCCTAGTCTATAGTATGAATAAATATAATATAAATAACACTGGAAAGAAGAACTAGTATATCGAAATTATTAATTCTAGGCCCTAAATAACATTAATTCATAAAGCCAGTGCATTTACAAATAATCTATTCGGCAGATGAAAGCAACTGCTGCAATTGCTTACATTGCCAAACTGATTGAGTTTTTGAGCGATTGTGGCATTAATCATGATTAAAGAGTACCGGTATCTAAATACCACATTCAATGTGCACGAGGATTTTGAAACTCTGCCAACGATATTAAAATCACCCTCAAATAATTAAACTGCCAAAACAAAAGATAAATCGAGCGAATGACATTTTTGCTGTCCCAACCTTGAATCTTCTACCTGCACTCCCCTTGCTAATCGTAGTAATCCCCTTGGTTTTATTGTAGTTATCACAGTCATACTGGAATCCCCAGGGCAAGAGAGGTAGAGGTAGACCAAGAAGCACATGGAGAAGAGAACTGAAAACAGAGATGGAAATGATAAGGAGAACTTGGAAGGAACTTGAGATGATGGCACGTGACAGGAGGACTTGGCATGTGTTTGTTGAAGTCATATGCTCCTTTGGGAGTGGAGGGTGATGAGTGAGAGAAAGAGCCGTACTTATTTCAGTATAAATTAATTAAATTCTATCAATTTTTCAAAATTTATAATAACTTACGCAGGTAGTTTCTCTCATTCGTGTTCTCTGTAGAATCTGCCCGAAAGTTCCTTTCGCATAACGCTGGTGAAACAGCAACCATGACTGGACACAAGCGAAAAATACTTGTTGGATTGCTCGTATTTCGTGAAAGCTTGCACTTTCAACACATCAGAAAATGATAAAAATGTGCACAAATATAGTCGAAAAGATGGCGAATCTACAGATGTAAGATCATCAGGGTTCTGGCACTCGGAAGCACAATTAAAAAGACAACTTTGTCATTACTTCGAAATTTGTGCAACTAATTCGACATCAATCGGGATAGTTTTTATACGAAAATGACGACCAATCACTCTTATTTCCATTGATCGTAAATTTGGAGAGAATAGGTCTTTGTTGATATAGCACTGAGTGTTTGAATGACGCGCGGGTAACTCCGGAGCTCGCCGGCGCATCGAAAAACCCGATATACTGATGTTTTTCGTTGCAATTTTTCTATCATTTACAAAATACATTCTGTTTTCAAGTTTACATATTTGAGAGAAAAAAGAACACAAAATTACCTTGTGTACATTTTATTCATCGCTGCTGTGCTTATTTCATTGAATTCTGGTAAGAAGAATATCTATATTATTATGTAATATGTGCAAAGGCAAAAAGTGGGAAAGTGTATGACATGCCTAAAGAGACAGTTTGGGTATATCTATTTGATTTATGTTTGAATATTGCATTGTTGTTATTAAAAATTATTATAAGACTAAAGTAGAATAGCAAGCATCTGTGTTCACTGAACACTATTTGATTGCCTGGAGCAGTAATATTTTGTAATAGAAGAAAATTATATGCATATAAGGAGATGTACATACTCCTATTAAATTGTGTTGAAGAAGACTATGTAAAATGACAGTGGCGTATCTGCCATATGGACCTGAGGTGTGGTCACAATATGATGTGAGTTTTAAAAAAAAACTTACGGGCTGGTGCACTTGTAATGCACACGAGGCTGAACCCCATCATGTCATGTAGAGAGTTGAGGGAAAAATTTAACAGATATGAAAAGGCCAGGGTGTCTTTTATGTTGCAGGGTTTTATTTCCTGTTACCAGCTGATGAAAGGAAAGCTGAAGTACGAGTGAAGACAGTAACGTCTCCAGTACAGCGTATTCTGTATCATAATTGTCAAGTGGAGCTCTGAGAGCTGATGTTCTTTACAGAGCCATATCAACGATTGAATCTTCACGAAGGAAATTTCAGGTTATGTGCCACAATCTGGGAAATCTGACACTTTATCTGGAGAAAACTGTTTCCCTACCCATTAACAGAAACTCTCGGGGAAATGTTGACATAAACAGTCTCTCCAATAACTGACTCACATTATTAATTATTACTTAACAGGCTGTGAAACACCTTACGGAACATTTTAAAATTAATAGTATTATTGTTGGACCAAGAGTCCTTATTTTTAGTTCACTTTTCAGTGTAACATACATTTTTCTTCAGTTTTAAAAGACCTGTCCAAAAGAGATTGCAGGACAGGCACAATAAATTGTACAAAAAAAAATTTCCAAATTGAAAACTAAACAACAGCGTTAGTAAGATTCTATTAGAGAGTTATACTGTGTTGTTTTGATGTACCATCATTTCATTGCATCCCCTAGACACTAGCCACATCAAACACCATACATTAGAATTAATTTACAGCACCGTGTGAGATCTTGAGAGGTAGCGTTAGGTCCATTGAGAACTCATCTTCTTCAACCACTAGACTCAAGGTCTTACATAGCTTGACCTCACACGGTTAACACATCTAACTCTATCATTCTTATCTTTTACCATCATAACCTCTCCAGCAAATTAAACTTTTCTACATAAATTGGGGTCTCCTGTCCCGGGATTATACCTAGGAACACCATTATTATTAACCCAGGGAATCCCCATTATAATTATTACCCAGGAGTTGGGAAGTTGGTAAAGTGTCAGAGCCTGGAATAATATTAATATTATTGTAGTACATTTATAACATTGTTAAAATTGATATTATGGCAGACTTAGCAAAATTCAGATCTGCTGCTGTCCAGATTGCTAAAGAAATGGGTCTAGAGGGCCCACTTCTGATTCAATACGTGACGTCAGAGGTGGATACATTTATTGAGAGGGAGGAGAAAAGAATACAGCTCGAAGCTGATAGGGAAGATAAGAGGTTAGCGGAGGAGAAGAAATTAGAAGTAGAGAAAGAAATAAAAAGACTGCAGATTGAGGCTGACAAATAGGCTTGGGCATTGGAGGCGGATAGGGAGGCTGAAATTAAGCGGCTCCAATTTGAAGAGAAAAAGGCCGAAAGGGAAGCAGAAGAGAAAAAGGCCGAAAGGGAAGCAGAAGAGAAAAAGGCCGAAAGATAAGCAGAAGAGAAAAAGGCCGAAAGGGAAGCAGAAATGGAGGAGAAGAGATTACAGAGGGAGCACGAGTTACGACTAACGGAGTTGGAATTCCAAGGCCATGCTACTGAAGGTAGTAATAGCCCTCCTATCTCTGATGCCACTGCTAGTCAGGGAGCCTCAACCTCAGCCATGGGGTTCCATTTAGACCATTTTGTTGAGAGGGACGATAACATTGAATCATTTTTATCCAGATTTGAGGTTTTAGCCACCACCTATTGGTTTGAGAAAGAAAGATGGAGTTTAAAGTTATCCCAGGGTCTTAGGGGAACATCTTATGAAGTGTTTGCAAAAATGAGCAAAGATGACCAAGACAATTATGACATGTTAAATCAGGCTCTTTTGCTGAGGTATGAAAAGAATGGAGAATGTTACAGGAAAAAGTTTAAAATGCCAAGCTATTGTCGGGTGAGACCTATTACCAGTTCTCTGTACGTTTGGAGACGTACTTGGAGAAATGGACTGCTCTGGTGAAAACCAAAGATCTTAAAGAAATGATCCTTATTGAGCAATTAAGAGAGTCCATGGCTCCAGACTTGAGAAAGTTTCTCATGGAACAGGGTGCAGAGAGGCTGGGTGAGTTACTTAATGTCGCTGAGAGGTATCAGGCAGCCCAGGCAGAGATAGCTGGCGCCAAAAAGAAACATGTAGACAATTATGAGGCTCCACAAAACTCTAATGGATTTGACAACAAAGATAAGGGTAAGCAAAATTATGATAGGCCACGCAATGATTATAGAAATAAAAACCCACAATTCAATGACAGGAAATATGAGGAAAGAAAACCCTTTCATCAAGGTAGATTATACTGTAGATGATGTAAGAGGGAAGGACATGACACCAAATTTTGTACTAAGAAACCTGCTGGATTTGCTGCTATAAAGTTGGGGGGAAAGGAAGTAAATGTATAACCTACTGGACAGCAGGAACCTTATCACACCCCCCCCCCAGTGTGTGAAGATGTAGTCTTAATGGGGTCACCATTAAGTGCCTTTATGATACAGGCTTAGATTTTGATTCTATCATGAGTTTGCACTTGGTGAACCCAGATCAGTATACCACAGAAACAGTGAAGATACAAGGGGCGACCAAGGACATACCACTTATGACCCTTTCCATTGCCAGAATAACGGTGAAAACTCGCTATGTGGAAGGAGTAATCAGAGTAGCAGTGATCGACGAACCCATCTACCCTCTGATATTGGGGTGTCGTTATGTCTACTTGGGGAATCCCAAGAGACCTGTGGTCTTGGCAGCAGTCCAGACCCGATCACAATCCAGAAAGGAAGAAGATGAACCAATAAATACTCATCCAGAGGAGATGAGGAAGGCACAGGCTGAGGACAGGACACTCAAGCCTTGTTTTAGAAAATTACCTAAATGCAACACACCTTTAAGCAAAGGGGATTATTATATGAAGAACAAATTGTTATATAGGAAGACCGGAACTGGAAAAAATGGCCATGGACAACTAGTACTTCCTACTTCATATAGGGAGAGAGTGTTGGAATTAGGACATGCGATTCCCTTCAGTAAGAGGTGCAGATGTGGGAAGCGATCACCATTTAGTAGTAGCAAAACTGAAAGTGAAACTAAGAAGGGCTGGACAAACTGTAACTACACAGAAAAGGTTTGACATCAGCAAATTGAAGGACCCCCTTACCAGAAAAGCTTTTGCGGCCGACATTAAGAAACGATATCAATTTGCCAAAAGCCAGGAAAAGACATTGACTGATGATATAGACCAGAATTTCAACACCATTTCAACAATATATAAGGAAAGTAGCAAATCATGCTTAGGATTCCAGGAAAGGAAGAAGCAAGACTGGATAACACCAGAAACACTAAACACCATAAAGATGAGAAAGGAAATGAAAAGAAAGAAAACAGAAGCGAAGTCCCCCAGGTTAAAGCAACTATATAGCGAACAGTACAGTCAACTGGACAGGGAAGTTAAACGACAAACCCGAGCCAACAAAAGGAATTTCCTAGATGATCTTGCAAAACAGGCAAAAGAGGCAGCACTGAGAAATGAACAAAGCACAGTATACAAAATAACTAAATTCATCAGCGGAAAACAAGGTGCAAACAATATTACATTAGTAAGAGATAAGCAAGGAAATCTCATCAAGACTGCAGAGGGACAGGAAACAAGATGGGCAGAGCACTTCAGAGAAACTGTGAACAAGGAAATACCAGAGACACAATTGAATGTTCCTGAGGCTGAAAACGATCTAGATGTAAATACAGACATTCCACGAAAAGAAGAAATTATCACAGCAATCAAAGGGTTAAAGAACGGTAAAGCTCCGGGCCATGATAACTTAAATGCAGAGCTATTTAAGACAGACCCTGAGCTAGCAGCAGAACTATTAGAACCCCTATTTGCACAAGTGTGGGAAACGGGGACCACACCATCAGAGTGGAACAAAGGAATAATTGTCAAATTGCCCAAGAAGGGAGATCTTTCAGAAAGTAATAATTGGAGAGGAATCACTCTTCTCTCAGTTCCCAGCAAAATACTAGGCAGGATAATTATACAGAGAATTTCAAAGGCAGTAGACTACAAACTGAGGAAAGAACAAGCAGGATTTAGAAAGAACAGAAGATGTGTAGACCATATATTCACTCTCAGGAACATTATAGAGCAGTGCTCAGAATGGCAAAGACAGCTTTACATAAATTTTGTTGATTTTGAAAAGGCTTTTGACAGCATACATAGGGACAGTTTATGGAAAATACTGAGGGCTTATGGAATTCTAAGCTGCATAGTGTCAATCATAAAAAGCCTCTATGCCAACTTTACGTGTAGTGTTGGGCAGAGCAACCTAACCTTCGAGGTGAAGATAGGAGTAAGACAGGGATGCCCCTTATCAACCACTCTATTTTTAACAGTCATAGACTGGGTGATGCGCCAGACAACAAAGGGCAGTCCAAGAGGAATAAGATGGACTACATTTTCTACATTGGAAGATCTGGAATATGCAGATGACATTGAACTGCTGGCACACTCACATCAACACATCCAGGAAAAAACGGATAGACTTAATAAATTTAGCCAGCAGGTGGGCTTGAACATCAATTTTAAAAAGTCTGAGGTCATGACGCTCAATGTGAGCAACCCTGAGCCCATATCAGTAAGGAATCAGCAACTGGTACAGACAGACACCTTCACATATCTAGGAAGCATAGTAACACCAGACGGTGGGGCAGGCAAAGACATCAACATCAGAATGAATAAGGCAAGAACAGCCTTCTTTAGCCTAAATAACATCTGGAAGTCCTCCCAACACAGCACAAGCACAAAATTAAGATTATACCAGAGTTGCGTGCTTTCTGTGCTTCTCTATGGTGCGGAATGCTGGAGAGTCACAGAGAAGGAAATGTCAAAATTGTCATCTTTTCACACAACATGCCTAAGAAAAATTCACCGAATCTTTTGGCCGAATACCATCACCAACCAAGATCTGCTTACTCGTAGCAAGCAAGAGGACATGCACACCATCATAGCTGGCAGACGCTGGAGCTGGGTTGGTCATGTCCTCAGAAGAGACCCCGATGCCATCACAAGAACAGCTATGCTTTGGACCCCTGAAGGAAAGCGAAAGAGAGACCGACCAAAGACAACTTGGCGGAGGACTGTGGAGGCTGAGATGCAAAGAATAAACCAGAATTGGGGCACTGTACGAAGGATGGCCACCGACCGTGCAAAGTGGAATCAATTTGTTGTTGCCCTACAAGACGCCCCTAGGCGTGATGGCCACTGACTGCTTTGACGGTCGGTGGTTAAGGATCGAAGAAGAAGATTCCCTTCAGTGGTCACATTGGGATTAGCGCAATAGGACAGCGTATAGCTTGTCATTATTTCTGGCCAGGTATAACGGAGGATATAAAGAGATATGTAAAATCCTGCCCAGAATGTCAAAGGGTAGCTCCAAAGCACTTGACTGCTCCTGCAACTCTAGGGGAAATGCCCATTGTGGGAACACCTTTTGAGAGAGTTGCAGTGGATATTGTGGGACCTCTCACTCGGACCAAGAGGAGGAACAGTTACATCCGTACTCTGGTGGACACTTGTTCTATGTGGGGAGAGGCGGTAGCCCTGTCGTCAATCGATTCGAAGCATGTCGCAGAGGCATTACTTACTGTTGATGTATATATTGTTTCCACTAGAGTTACTTGCCCTTGCTAACTCTTCTGTTTCATTCTTCTTCCGACTTCATGTTTTCTAAGATGGCGAATTAAACATGTGGATCCTTGTATCTTGTGTTCAAGCTTTGTGATTATGCTTCGTAACGTAAGTATGATGACAGCCAGCCACGTCTCATTATATTTAACAATAATTACTACACACGACGGTAAATATCAACATGATGGCAGAGGTGTTTATTTTTACAGAATTCGGACTATTCTGCGGAATATCTTGTAACACGTGTGCTGAATGTCATTAGACTTGAGGTGAGATTACTGGTTATTGCTTGCAAACCATTATTAGACATTTCGTCATGGCAGAACGGCCCTTATTTCGGTTACCACCCTGCTTAGACATAAATAACGTCGAACCAGACACATTTCGTAAATGGAGACGACAGTTAGATCTATACATGCATGCATCAGAGGTGGCGTCTAACCCAGATTCTGCTCGGGCGGCCATTATTCTAAACTGTGCTGGACCTCAAGCTGTTGAAGTTTTTGATCAACTTGAAGAGGAAGGAGACCACTCTAATCCTAATAAAATTCTCGATTTGCTCCAGAACCATTGTAGCTCACGAAGCAATGAAGTATTACATACGTTCAGATTCTGGAACACACCTCTTCAAGATCCTTTTAATTTCTTTTTGACTGAGCTGAGAACTAAGGCAGATTTGTGCAACTTTAACGACAAGGATCGTATGATAAGAGACAAAATTGTCTTTACTGTCAACAAAAGGTTACAGGAGAAGCTCTTGAGAGAAGCTGACCTCGATCTAAAGAAAGCCATTCACATATGCAGAGTCTTTGAGCAAACTGGAAAAGACATAAGAGAGATGAATAATACAGTACAACCTTCTGAAGCAAGGGTTGAAAAGGTACAGGAAAAATAACTCAACCATAAATCTCCCAAGAGAGACACTGTGCATGCTGCTGGTAAAGCCTGTCAAAGTAACACTGACAGTGGGTACTTTGAACCTAGAAAGGAGTGTCATTACTGTGGACAGAAACATCTATTGATTAAGAAAAAATGTCCTGCATGGGGGAAGTTTTGCTCAAACTGTGGGGGAAGAAACCATTTCAAAGTTAAATGCAAGTTAGTTCACACTGTTCACACAGAGCCAGTGGAAGATTCTGAAGTTTTTCTTAATTGTGTGAAATCTAGCAAAGCTTGTACATCTGCACAACTCATTGTCAATGGAAAAATGGTAAAATTTCAGTTAGACACAGCAGCTGATGTGAATACAATCTGTCAACGCTTTGTGATGCACGAACAACTGTTACCCACTAAACAGAGGCTTGTTATGTGGAATGGTACTAAGATGACTCCACTGGGAGAAGTTCCATTAACTGCTGAGAATCCTAAGACTGGGACAAAACACAATATAAACTTTACTGTTGTAAAAAATAGATTTACATGTTTGCTGGGCAACAACACACTGCAGGATCTACAGTTTGTGACAGTCAACACAAACAAATTTATTGCTAAGGTGGCTACTAACAGTACAGATAATGATCATAACTCTGATAACCATCTAGGTGTCCTGGGTGAAGCTGTGTTGCATATTGATCCTAATATTCGTACAAAGGCACTGCCGTGCAGAAATATACCATTTTCACTTAAGAGCAAGGTAAAGTCAGAGCTTCAAAATCTAATGAACAGAGGCATATTAATACCAGTAGAGGAACCGACTGAATGGGTTAACCAAATGGCTGTTGTCGAAAAGTCTGATGGTTCTTTAAGAATATGCATTGATCCTAGACCCATGAATGAGGCTTTGCAGAGAGAGCATTACAGATTACCAACTTTGCATGATGTATTGCCTGAACTCAATAATGCCAAGATTTTCACAAAGCTGGATATCAAGGAAGCATTCTGGCTTATCAAACTTGATGAGAAGTCTAGTAAACTTACAACAATGATTACACCATATGGTAGGTTCAGATGGTCTAGATTATTATTTGGCTTGAATGTAAGCAGTGAAATTTTCCAGAGGCATCTAGCACAAGCTCTTGAAGGTCTTCATGGTTGCATCAATGTTGCTGATGACATAGTTATTGCAGGTTGTGGATCAAACAGACAGCAAGCAATTAAGGACCATGATCTGAAGCTCAAAGCACTGAAACATAGGTGTAAAGAGAAAGGCATTAAACTGAATGAAGCTAAAGCCCAAGAGAAGAAAGAAGAAATTACCTTCATGGGTCACCTTATTACTGCTCGAGGTGTTGAACCAGACAAGAAAAAGGTTGAGACAATACTAAACATGCCCGTTCCTAAGGACTGTCATGAGGTTCGCAGATTTTGCGGCATGATACAGTATCTAGCAAAGTTTCTCAACAATCTTTCAGAAGTTCTTCATCCAATAAGAGAACTTACACGTAAGGATACTCCCTTTATCTGGTCTGCTGAATGTGAACAAGCTTTCAAGAGAGTCAAGAAACTGATTACTTATACTCCAGTACTCGCATACTATGATCCTGATGAATCTTTGTGTATTCAAGTTGATAGTAGCAGCTATGGACTTGGGGCTGTCCTCCTACAAAATGGTCATCCAATAGAGTTTGCTTCAAGAGCTCTAACTGAAACTGAACAACGCTGGGCTCAAATTGAGAAGGAACTCTTAGCTGTTGTATATGGTTTGGAACGCTTTTACCAGTACACTTATGGAAGGAAAGTTACAGTCATCAACGACCATAAACCTTTGGCAGCCATCGTAAAGAAACCTCTGAGTCAAATTCCTCGAAGACTGCAGAATTTACTGATACGCAGCCATCGATATGTCTTTGAATTCCAATGGGTACAAGGTTCCGATCTTCTTATAGCCGACACACTGTCCAGAGTTTGTATTCATAATGTCACATTGGATTCCTTAGCTGATAGAGAGAGCAATGCAGAACCTGATGCACCTGTAAGAGTACCTGAAATACCAGATGTGATGATGGAAAAGATTAAAGCTGAAACTCTCAAAGACAGCCTGCTCCAGAGGTTGAAGTCGACCATTTTGGATGGGTGGCCTAAAAGAAAGTCTGATGTACCAGCTGAGCTTATGCCTTATTTCGACATTCGTGATACTCTGACAACAGAACAAGGCATAATACTTAAAGGAGAGCGTATTCTTATATCAAAAGCACTGAGGACTGAAATCAAGCAGAAGCTACACGCTGCTCATCTTGCATTTGACAGCATGATGCGCCGGACCAGAAGTTGTCTGTTTTGGATTGGCATGACGGCTGAGATTCGACAGATAGCTGACAGTTGTACGGAATGTCAAGAAACGAAGGCAAGGAATACTAAAGAACCTTTAAATCAACACTCAAGAGGTTTATCACCCTGGGAGAAAGTCGGCACTTACATCTTTATTATAGAAGGCCGATATTATTTAGTCCTGATTGACTACTTCTCCAACTTCATTGAAGTAGACTTTCTACCTACAATGACAGCACAGTTAGTCATCAGGAAATTGAAGTCTCATTTTGCTCGTTATGGTGTTCCTAAAGTTATTGTATCTGACCAAGGTATTCAGTTTACGTCTGCACAGTTCAGATCATTTACTGCTAGATGGGGAATACTTCATGTTAAATCAGCACCATGTCATCATAAAGCCAACAAATTAGCTGAATCTGCTGTGAAACTCATCAAGGGTATGATGAGAAAGGCTGTTCAAAATAATACAGATGCATATGAGGCACTACTTGAACTTCGTAATACGCCGAGACAAGGGTTTGATCAAAGTCCAGCAGAAATACTGTTCAACAGGAAACTGCGTATGCTGATACCTTCTGCAGTGAAACCCGTTGCATCTCACAGTAGAGTTACTGAAAGTAGAGGCAAGAGAGACAGATCAGTGAAGACGTATCATGATAATAAAACTGCTCATGATCTGCCCAAGTTGTCTCACCAGCCAGTCTACTATCAAGACCCTGAACAACCAAACTGGCAACCTGGAAGGATTGATAAGAGACTCTCTGAAAGAGCAACACCTTTCACACCTGATCCCGAGGACCTGGAAATTGATGTCTCCTCTCTAGTTCTACCCAAGCAACAGGTTGTTTTGCCAGACATGGAGAACACTAGTGAAGGGAACAGTTCCAATCCTCCAGAAGTTGATCCTTCAACTCCAGCTACTTCTAGTCCTGGGAAAGCTGGCAAAGAACATTCTCTCCTACCATCTTGCCCTAAGAGACCTCAAAGAGATCGCAAGAAACCCTCTAGGATGAATGACTTTGTTCACTAATAAAGAAGGGGATGTTGATATATATATTATTTCCACTAGAGTTACTTGCCCTTGCTAACTCTTCTGTTTCATTCTTCTTCCGACTTTCTATTTTCTAAGATGGCGAATTGAACATGTCGATCCTTGTATCTTGTGTTCAAGCTTCGTGATTATGCTTCGTAACGTGAGTATGTATGACAGCCAGCCACGTCTCATTATAATTAACAATATTTACTACACACGACGGTAAATATCAACACTTACAATATTCACTAGGTTAGGATTCCCGCATCAAATCTTGACTGATAACGGCTCACAGTTCAAGGGGAAACTAACAGAAGAAGTTTTCAGGATCTTCCAAGCCAGACACTTTCATTGTAGTCCGTATCACCCACAATGGAACGGCCAGGTGGAGATGTTCAACGGGACTCTCATTTCTATCCTGAGAAAGCTGGCACATGAGAAACCTGATACGCGGGACAAATACTTGCCCGCTGCGTTGTTTGCGTATCGGGAAGTTCCTCTTAATTCAACCGGGATGGCACCCGCAACCCTGTTATTTGGGAGGCCCTTAAAAGGTCCATTAGAAACCTTGTTGAGGACATGGACAGATGAGAAGGCAGAAGAGACTGTTACCTCATCATATCAATATGTGAACGAGCTGACCACTCGTCTTAAAACTGGCTGGAAACTTGCAAATGATAATCTCAGACAAGCCAGGAAAAAACATGCTGCCTATTTTATTAAGAAAGCTAAGGATAGAGAACTATTTGTGGGAGAGAAGGTGCTTCTTCTACTACCCAGCAGCCATAACAAATTACAAATTGGATGGCAAGGTCTATATACTGTTCTAGAGAAGGCGTCTAGAACAAATTATAAAATTGACAAGAAGGGAAAAGAGAAAATATATCATGTGAACCTTCTAAAGAAGTATCTGGACAGGGAAATCCAGGAAGGAACACATTTAATGTCCTTGTCGTTAGCAACTGGGATGAAAAATTAACCACTCACCTCTCATGAGTACCCCCTGAAAACATGTGAGACCCCTGCATATGTAAAAGTCAGTAAACACTTGACGAAAAAACAGAGGGAACAGGTTCAAAAGGTTCTGACTGATCATACGGACGTGTTAATGGACAAACCGGGGCACACGAATTTGTTGGAATATGATATGAAACTAGTAGACCCAACACCGATCTGTATGAGAGCCTACACGATCCCGTTTGCCAATGAGAAAGCTTTGAAAGAGGAGATTGAGTACCTATTGAAAGAAGGGATTATTTCTCATAGCGAATCTCCGTATAGCTCTAGTGTGGTTTTGCTGAGGAAACACTCGGGGGAACATCGTCTGTGTATAGGATACAGGAAACTGAATGCGGTCACAGAAAATCAGGTGGATCCTTTACCGGACACACATCAATTATTTGCCAGGCTGAACAATGCAAAATATTTTTCGAAGGTGGATCTGAGCAAAGGCTATTATCAGATTCCAGTAAAGCCTGAGGTCCGACATTATTTGGCGTTTAGCTCCTCGGAAGGACATTATGAATTCAACATGTTGCCGTTTGGGTTGAAAAATGCACCGAGTGTGTTTTCTAGGATAATGCGAAAATTGTTGGATCCCCTGAATAACCCATGCATCACAAATTTTATGTATGATATCCTCATTGCTACGGAAACATTTGAGGAACACATTAACTCTTTGACTATGCTGTTTGATAGACTGAGAGAGGCTAATTTGACGGCTAGACCGACAAAATGTTGTATTGGTTGTAAAGAGTTGGAGTTCTTGGGACATACTGTATATCAGGGTAACATGACCCCTGACCCCAAGAACCTCGAGAAATTACAGAGAGCACCGCGGCTACAAACCAAGAAAGATGTGAGATCTTTCGTGTCGTTGTGTGGATTCTATCAGAAATATATCAACAATTTTAACTCTATTTGTGCTCCTCTGGCGGATTTAACTCGCAAGGGAAACCCTGATAGAATTGTTTTGTCAGCCCAGTGTGAATTAGCATACCAAGAGTTAAAGGAAAAACTTACAAGCAAGCCAATCTTGAAATTACCTGATTTGAGTTAGGAATTTGTGGTGAGAAGTGACGCAAGTAATGTAGGCCTGGGGGCTACTTTGTTGCAAAGGTCATCGTCACCAGACGGGGAGCTGAACCCATACGCTTATGCTAGCTGCAAGTTGAACAAAGCGGAGCAAAACTATTCCACAAACGAAAAAGAATGTCTAGCGTTAATCTGGGCGATACGAAAGTTCCAGATCTATCTATATGGAAGAACATTCGTGGTCCAGACGGATCATCAGCCCCTCGTATTCTTATCACAGGCAAAGCATGAAAATGCTCGTTTATTACGATGGTCGTTGCTCCTACAGCCATATTCATTCACTATTGAATACATCCCGGGGTCACAGAACGTGGGTGCAGATTTCCTCAGTAGGCATCCATGTGATCCAAATCAGAGTATTCATCAGGCGTAAGGAGTTAATTTTATCTATGTGTATCACTGGTTTTGGAACTTGCATCAGACATGTCCTTAAGTGGGGAGATGTGTGATAAAGTACATTGATACAGCGATAAAATTATTATTTATAACTATAAAAGTCAAAATAATATGAGTAGAAATAGAAATAGTAAAGTTGTAACGCATCTTCTTTCCCCGCGCCAGTCATCGCATTGAGATAAGAACGTAGTGTGAAACCTTATTACTGCGCTAGTGGTATTGGATTTTATAACTCGCCCGTCAAGGGTTAACGGTAAAAATTTTGTAAACAACAAGCTTAGTTGTTCCAAGAAAGATAGTAAGAATAAAACAGGGGAGGCATAAACGAACGCATACAAGTGAGAGAGCAAACACATGCTGCCGGTTTGTCAAGCGTTAGATTCTTGAACTAGCTACTCATGACGACAGTGCGAGACGATACAGTTAGCCTGTGTTCGAAAACGTTGTCGCAAGCTTTGTAGAATTTAAAAATACCCCGCAAAGTCCAATACTTCTTCTAACTATAGGCACACAGTGGAAATATTTGTTCGTTCTATGGGCATGCAGAGGGACTAATATAAACACACACGCGTTGCTCTGTCTGCAAATTAGTACATTTGTGACGTCACCAACTTGTTGTTGCTTCCGTTTGAACTACGCGCGAACGGGAAAAGATGGCGTAATTTATATGATAGTGGAAATTGAAACTAACTCTGGAAACAATATGGAATTAATTATTAATGGATTTAGGAGCATAAAACCTAGTTAGTTTGATGGCTTATCTTCTCCTGATAAATAATATGTTTAAAAATACAAAATTCCCCAGTAGATAAGAAAGTTATTGACAAAAGACTGTATTTGTTCGTGCAGACAAACGGACAGACTGGCGGTTTTTGCATTATTTTTGCAATCACTAACGGTTACTTTTGGACGCGTTAGGGGAAATGAATAAGGCAAGGGTAGAGAAATTATGGGATGGCTTAACACAAAATATATTTTACCAGTAGAAATCTTGAAGTGAATGAGAGGAAGAACTTGTTAGGTCAAAAACCAAGACTGTTTTTAACTTTTAATGCCAAAATGTGACCGACGTACATTTGAAAAATTGACATGTAATTTTGACTTTATTTTCAAAATTCAAATTGAAAAGCTTAGTCTTCCGATCTGATTGGCCAACGCATTTTTATATTATGGAAAACTTAGTTAGGTTTTTGCCATTTTGTAGAAAGCTGTCCCTGAAGCAGGTCAAAGTGATGCTAGAAGTGTGACTTTTATTTGTAACTAAAACTAACAAGTATTTGTCATAGTCTAGCCAGCAGCAAAGCTGAATTTGTGCCATCCATCGCACCTGTGCTTATTTCATTGAATTCTGGTAAGAAGAACAAAAAGTGCGAAAGTGTATGACATGCCTAAAGAGACAGTTTAGGTATATCTATTTGATTTATGTTTGAATATTGCATTGTTGTTATTAAAAATTGACATATGGATGCGAGTCGTGGGCAATGACTACAACCCACAAAAGCCAGATCCAAACCTCAGAAATGAGGTATCTGAGGAAAGTCGTTGAAGTAACAAGAAGAGACATGGTCCGCAACCAGACGATCCGTCAAGGCCTAAAATCCCACCCGCTGCAGACCCAAATAGAACAGTCCCAACTAAGATGGTTTGGCCATGTCTGCAGAATGGGAGAAGATCGGCTACCACGACAAGCATGGGAAACAAAGAGCCAGGGATCCAGATTTCCAGGACGACCCAGAGTCCGCTGGGAGGACAACATTAGACAATCTATGAAGGACCGAGGACTAGAATGGAACCAGGCCAGGAAGAAGACAGCTGATAGAATGGTCTGGCGCTCTCTCTTCCAAACCTCTACATCTCACGGTAGAAGGGGAACGACTAAGTAAGTAAGTAAGTAAGTTATTAAAATTTATTATAAGACTGAAGTAGAATAGCAAGCCTCTGTGTTCACTGAACACTATTGATTGCATGGAGCAGTAATATTTTGTAATAGAAGAAAATTATATGCATATAAGGAGATGTATATACTCCTATTAAATTGTGTTGAAGAAGACTATTTAAAATGACAGTGGCGTATCTGCCATATGGACCTGAGGTGTGGTCACAATATGATGTGGGTTCAAAAAAAAACTTAGGGGCTGGTGCACTTGTAATGCATACGAGGCTGAACCCCATCATGTCATGTAGAGAGTTGAGGGAAAAATTTAACAGATATGAAAAGGCCAGGGTGTCTTTTATGTTGCAGGGTTTTATTTCCTGTTACCAGCCGGTGACAGGAAAGCTGAAGTACGAGTGAAGACAGCAACGTCTCCAGTACAGCGTATTCTGTATCATAATTGTCAAGTGAAGCTCTGAGAGCTGATGTTCTTTACAGAGCCATATCAACGATTGAATCTTCACGAAGGAAATTTCAGGTTATGTGCCACAATCTGGGAAATCTGACACTTTATCTGGAGAAAACTGTTTCCCTACCCATTAACAGAAACTCTCGGGGAAATGATGACATAAACAGTCTCTCCAATAACTGACTCACATTATTAATTATTACTTAGCAGGCTGTAAAGCACCTTATGGAACATTTTAATATTAAATGTATTATTGTTGGACCAAGAGTCCTTATTTTCAGTTCACTTTTCAGTGTAACATACATTTTTCTTCAGTTTTAAAAGACCTGTCCAAAAGAGATTGCAGGACAGGCACAATAAATTGTACCAAAAAAAATTTCCAAATTGAAAACTAAACATCAGCGTTAGTAAGATTCAATTAGAGAGTAATACTGTGTTGTTTTGATGTACCATCATTTCATTGCATCCCCTAGACACTAGCCACTTGAAACACCATACATTAGAATTAATTTACAGCACCGTGTGAGATCTTGAGAGGTAGCGTTAGGTCCCTTGAGAACTCATCTTCTTCAACCACTAGACTCAAGGTCTTACATAGCTTGACCTCACACGGTTAACACATCTAACTCTATCATTCTTATCTTTTACCATCATAACCTCTCCAGCAAATTAAAATTTGCTACAAAAACGTAGATTGCAAAGAGGTTGGCCTCCAATCGATAGGGTTGTTTTATAATCGTAGAGAGCTTTCTGCATTATATGTTCAAGATATATATTAAAGAGCATTGGGGACAACATACATCCCTGACGAACTCCTACAGTTGTTTTGAAATATTCTCCAATGTCATGCTTGCAAAAACAGCACTGCTTGCGTCCTTGTATAGTGCTTCAATGATGTTGGTATCAAAATTGAATTTTTTCATTATTTGCCATAAGCCTCCATGCCAGACTCGATCGAAGGCTTTTGTGAAATGGATGAAGTTATGGTATAAATCGCGTTGATGCTGGAGATGTTTTCAATCAGTAATCTAATATTGAACATTTGTTCTGAGGTACTTCTTTTTGGTCTTCTTCTTCTTCCTCCTCGTTCGCCCTGAAAAGGACGGTGGTTGCGTTGTGTCTGTTTACGCCTAAGCTGTGATATGTGCACCTTTCGGTCGACACATCCGACTTCAGCACGGCATTTTTTAGGGACCGGGTTTGCCTTCCCATTGCGATCCGCACTCGCTCAGCCAGACTGTACTGCTGCAGACTGTTTCCAGGACAACCACGTGGAGGTGGAGTGCGGTCTTGACCAGCTCTGGTTCGCTGGTCTTGATGCAAGCAGTACAGCTATGGGTCGCTGACTGCATTCACTATTGCTGCATCTTGGTCTAAAGCCAGCCTGTTCCACGGACAAGATTTCTTCTGATTTCTGTTTTATTCTGTTCAAAAGTATCCTTAACATCACTTTACTTGGATGACTAATAAGGCTAATGGTTCTGTAGTTCTTGCACATTTTTAGATTTCCTTTCTTTGGAAGCGGTATTACTAATGACTGTATCCACTCTTTTGTACTCCATACCTTCTGGCTAATTGTTTTCGTCATTTTTACTAAATCTGGTTGTCACTACTTTGGTATTAACCGTTATCGGAACCTCTAGTAAATAGGCCAGGTTTGAGACGATGTATCACGGACTGTAGGAGATTCTATATAAATAAATAATAAATAAATATATATATATATATATATATATATATATATATATATATATATATATATATATATATATATATATATATACAGTAGAACCTCCATAGTTGACCACCTCCCTACATTGACCACCTCCCGAAGTTGACCACATTTTCATAGACCAGACACGCACCACATGTTCTCAATGGAAGACGACCTCTATAAGTTGACCACCTCTGTAAGTTGTATCTTGACCACTTGGACTATGACACACAATAGTAATTTACCCTCTATTACTTGACCAGTTTTTAAAAAATCAGTGTCTTTGAATTTTCTAGGCACGGGCTTTCTGACCGCTTTTCGAATGATGCTTGCCGACAAAGAAAATTAACCTAACCTCTTTGATTTTTTCCCAAACATGCAGTATAAAAAGACCAACTTCTAAGCAAAATCTTCATTCTTGCTATGACTGCCCTGCCGGTTGATAGTAATTCAACTACTAAACTGTACGTTCTCTCTCAGACTGTGTTTTATACACTTTATCGTTGACAAAATTAACCTAACCTCTTTGATGGCCCAAAGGAAAGAACTCAAGGAGCTGACAATGAAGGAAAGGGTTGATGTTCTACATTTTCTGGAAAGCAGCAGCCAAAGAAAGATGGCAGAACATTTTGGGGTTAACAAGACCACAGTTAGCAGCATCAAATAACGTAAACATGAGTACTTGGAGAGATATGTAAGGAAAGCGGAGATCTACAGCAGAAAAGGAGGAAAACTCCCCTAGATGAAGTCAATGAAGCCACATTAAACTGGTTCAAACAAATGAGGGCAGTTAACGCCCGAATCTCCGGGCCGATGATTCAAGAAGTTGCTAAAACATTTGCAAGGGAATTCGGGGTGGCAGAAGATTTCCAAGCATCAAGTGGTTGGCTCGAGAAATTTAAACTGCGACACGTGATCTCCCAGAAAGTGTTGTGTGGTGAATCCAATGATGTTCCAGTAGAAGCTGTGGAAGAGTTCATCAAAAAGTTTCCTTATTTCGCCAGAGGCTTCAAAGACGACGACATCTTTAATGCTGAAAAGTGCGGACTCTTTTTCAAGGCGATGCCTGACAGGAGCATCGCCATGAAGGGTGACAAATGTAAGAGCGGAAATCTTTCCAAAGAATGTTTCACAGTTATGCTTTGCGCTAGCTCAACCGGAGAGAAACTAAAGCCCTTGGTGATTGGTAAATCGGCAAAGCCACGCGCATTCAAGAACCTGAAGCCCGAAGACCTCCCCGTCACTTGGAGATCAAACAAATCCGCATGAATGACTGGCGCCCTATTTGAGGAGTGGGTAAGGGGCATCGACCGAGAAATGAAGAAGAAGAAACGGTCTATTCTACTGACAGTAGACAACTGTCCTGGCCACTCACAAGTGGAACATCTCACAAACGTGACACTGAAATTTCTGCCTCCAAACACGACCTCAAAAACCCAATCTCTTGACCAAGGCATCATCAAAACATTTAAAATGCACTACCGGGCCCAGCTCCTGCAGTGGGTCATTACTAAAACACAGATCTGTGGTCCGCCCGTGGAAGCAACTTCATCCGCTGCATCAGTTAACGCTCTGGATGCTGTCCTCTGGATCAGTTCTGCTTGGAATAAAGTTCAGCCGGAAACGATACAGAAGTGTTTCAAGAAATGTGGATTTGTCACAACCCAAGTGCATGACGTTTTAGTCCCATTGGACAGTCCATCGCCAATGGCAGAATTCAAAGGAGTAGATTTTGAAGGTTTTGTTGCAATGGATGATGAGGTGGCGACCTGTAATGAACCTGACCCAGAAGGAATTTTCCAAGCGATATTGACTGAAGTACAGACAAGCATAACCGTGCATTAAGCAGCTGATGAAGTTGAAGAAGCAATTGATGATGACACAGAAATTGCAGAGACTCCAAAAGAAGAGGCTGTCAGGCATCTGATAATGCAATTGAAGTCATTTGCTATGGAAAAATGCCCAGGTATTTTGAGTGGTGTAGCCAGCGTTGAGAGTGCTTTCTCCACTTATGTTTGTAATAAGAATAAGACACAGACCAAGATTGACCCCTTTTTTCAGAAAGAATGATTAAACCATGATAACACAGATGTTGATGATTTGATGTTGTGGTTATGTATGATTTCGTATGATACTGTATTCTCCAATATAACCTGTTCAAGGAAGTAAAGTATCAGAACAATAGGCCTCGTTCCGTA
Organism: Oreohelix idahoensis; assembly: GCA_024509875.1. Classification (NCBI taxonomy): domain Eukaryota; kingdom Metazoa; phylum Mollusca; class Gastropoda; order Stylommatophora; family Oreohelicidae; genus Oreohelix; species Oreohelix idahoensis. The sequence goes on along the minus strand of JAMPIV010003218.1, from coordinate 101,795 downwards.
TGTTGACCGGTTTGCTACAGTCCCTTGGGTGGTCATCTTATAGAGGTTCTACTGTATATATATATATATATATATATATATATATATATATATATATATATATATATATATATATATATATATATTGTTGATATTTACTGTCGTGTGTAGTAAATATTGTAAGATATAATGAGACGTGGCTGGCTGTCATACATTCTCACGATATGAAGTTTAATCACGAAGACTGAACACACTGAATACATAGGACATATTTAATCGGACATCTTAGAAACAGGAAGTAGTAAGAAGGAAGTATAAGGGCAAGTAACTCTAGTAGGAAACAAGATAACCATGGAGATGACCCCCATCAACATCCCCCCTAATTTATGAGTGAACAAAGTCATTCATCCAAGAGGGTTTCTTGCGATCTCTTTGAGGTCTCTTAGGGCAAGACGGTAGGAGAGAATGTTCTTTGCCAGCTTTCCCAGGACTAGAAGTAGCTGGAGTTGAAGGATAAACTTCTGGAGGATTGGAAATGTCCACTTCACTAGTGTTCTCCGTGTCTGGCAAAACAACCTGTTGCTTGGGTAGAACTAGAGAGGAGACATCAATTTCCAGGTACTCGGGATCAGGTGTGAAAGGTGTTGCTCTTTCGAGAGTCTCTTATCAATCCTTCCAGGTTGCCAGTTTGGTTGTTCAGGGTCTTGATAGTAGACTGGCTGGTGAGACAACTTGGGCAGATCATGAGCAGTTTTATTATCATGATACGTCTTCACTGATCTGTCTCTCTTGCCTCTACTTTCAGTAACTCTACTGTGAGATGCAACGGGTTTCACTGCAGAAGGTATCAGCATACGCAGTTTCCTGTTGAACAGTATTTCTGCTGGACTTTGATCAAACCCTTGTCTCGGCGTATTACGAAGTTCAAGTAGTGCCTCATATGCATCTGTATTATTTTGAACAGCCTTTCTCATCATACCCTTGATAAGTTTCACAGCAGATTCAGCTAATTTGTTGGCTTTATGATGACATGGTGCTGATTTAACATGAAGTATTCCCCATCTAGCAGTAAATGATCTGAACTGTGCAGACGTAAACTGAATACCTTGGTCAGATACAATAACTTTAGGAACACCATAACGAGAAAAATGAGACTTCAATTTCCTGATGACTAACTGTGCTGTCATTGTAGGTAGAAAGTCTACTTCAATGAAGTTGGAGAAGTAGTCAATCAGGACTAAATAATATCGGCCTTCTATAATAAAGATGTAAGTGCCGACTTTCTCCCAGGGTGATAAACCTCTTGAGTGTTGGTTTAAAGGTTCTTTAGTATTCCTTGCCTTCGTCTCTTGACATTCTGGACAACTGTCAGCTATCTGTCGAATCTCAGCCGTCATGCCGATCCAAAACAGACAACTTCTGGCTCGGCGCATCATGCTGTCAATTTTGGATCGGCATGTTTAGTATTCATTCATAACCCTCCACTCCCAAAGGAGCATAGGCCTTCAACAAACACATGCCAAGTCCTCCTGTCCCGTGCCATCATCTCAAGTTCTTTCCATGTTCTCCTCATCATTTTCACCTCTGTTTCCAACTCTCTTCTCCATGTACTTCTTGGTCTTCCTCTGCCTCTCTTGCCCTGGGGGTTCCAGAACAAGGACTGCCTTGTAATGCTATCAACAGAATTCCTCAGTGTGTGTCCTATCCATCGCCATCGTCTTCTTCTCATCTCTTGTTCCACTAGCACTTGTCTAGTTCTTGTCCTCAGTTCCACGTTGGTAACCTTGTCATACCATTTTAATCCCTCTATTCTACGCAAGCACCCATTTATGAAAGTCTGTAGCTTTTTGGTTGTTGTTTTTGTTGTTCTCCATGTCTCCGAGCCATACAATAGGACTGACCACATTTGAGTTGAAGATTCTTATTTTCGTGTTGGATCCGATTTCTCTTGATCTCCATATATTTCCCAATGCAATGAAAGCTCCTCTTGCCTTTTGTATTCTTATTTTGATATCGCTGTCTGTCCCTCCAACTTTGTCTATATTACTGCCAAGATATGTGTATGATTCTACATCTTGAATTGGTGTTTCTTCAAGTTCAACCCTGTTATCATTACCTGCATTTATTCTCATTATTTTTGTCTTTTCCCTGTGTATTTTCAGACCCAATTGCTGTGACCTCTCATCGAGTGTTTTCAATTTGTCCTGCATCTGATTACGGTTATGGGACAGAAGAGCCAAGTCATCAGCAAAATCCAGATCATCCAACTGCTTAGTCAGAGTCCACTGGATTCCATTTCTGTTGTGTGTTGTCGATGATCTCATAACCCAATCTATTGCCAGCAAGAAAAGAAATGGAGACAAGAGGCATCCCTGTCGCACTCCTGTTCTTATCCCAAACGGTTCTGTAAGCTGTTCTTCGTGAAGAACTCTGCATGTCATGTCTTCATATGTTTTCTTTATTAAATTAATGATCTTCATGGGAACTCCATAATGCCTCATCAATTTCCAAAGTGATTCTCTGTCTACACTGTCAAACGCCTTTTCGTAGTCCACAAATCCGATGTATAGTGGTGAATTCCATTCCAGACTTTGTTCAACTATTATTCTCAAAGTGGCTATCTGGTCTGTACATGATCTGTTTTGTCGAAAACCTGCTTGTTCATCTCTCAGTTTCTTGTCTATGGACTCTTTTAATCTCTCAAGGATAATCCTGTTTAATACTTTTCCTGGCACTGATAGTAACATTATTCCTCTATAATTTGTGCACTCTTGTAAATTTCCCTTCTTAGGCAACTTAACCAGATATCTTTCCTTCCATTCTGCTGGTATCTCTTCCTTTTCCCAGACTTTACCAAGTAATTTATATAACATCTCTGTAGCCGTGTCGATATCTGCTTTGATGGCCTCTGCTGGAATGCCATCAGGTCCAGACGCTTTTCCCTCTCTTTGAAGCTTTATGGCTTTCTTTATTTCTTCCTTCGTTGGTCTTTCACCGTTAATTTGTAGCTCTTCTTCTGCTGGCTGGATGTCCGGCGGGTTTTGTGGAGCTGGTCTATTGAGAAGGTCCCCAAAATATTCTGTCCACCTCTTCATTTGCTCTTGTATATTGCTGAGCAGTTTCCCATTCTTGTCTTTTATGAGGCAACTTGTTTGCTTGTATTTCCCTGTTAGCTTCTTTGTGCTGCTATACAGTTCTCTCATATTTCCTTTGGCTGCAGCATCTTCTGCCTCTCTTGCCAACTCCTCAATATACTTTCTTATGTCTCTTTTGATACTTCTTTTTACTTCTTTTTTTGCTTCTGTGTACACTTCTTGAGCCTTGGCTTTGGAACTTCTAGTTTTGCTTGTGTTTAACTCTGCTTTCTTGTTTTTTCTGTCTTTTATCTTATTGATGGTTTCTGTTGTTATCCATGCTTTTTGTTGTCTTTCCCTTTTCCCCAGTATTTCTTCACATGTCTCCTTCCATACTGTTTTGACCTGCTGCCAATAGTCTTCTGTATTCTCTACATCTTCCAGCTGTTGGAGCACTTGGAATTTGTTGGATACTGTGACCGCAAATTTGTTTCTTGTTTCTTGATTTCTTAGCTGTCCTACATTAAACTGTTGTCTATAATTTTGCATTGTTGCATATCTCTTGAGTTTCATTTTTACTTTGGCTATCAGAAGATGGTGATCTGATGCCACATCTGCTCCTCTATATACCTTTACATCCTGCAATGATGATCTAAACTTTTTGTTTATGCATATATGATCAATCTGATTTTCTGTTCTATGGTCTGGTGATATCCATGTTGCCTTGTGTATTCTCTTATGTGGAAACATGCTTCCTCCTATAGCCAGTTGATATGAAGCACAGAAGTTTGCGAATAGCTCTCCATTTTCATTCATTACTCCTAGCCCATGTTTTCCCATGACTTCTTCAAATCCAGTGTTGACTGTACCTATCTTTGCATTCATGTCACCCATCAAAATTGTGATGTCTCTTCTTTTTACTTTATCCATAATTTCCTGTAGTTTAGTATAAAATGCTTCTTTCACAGACTCTTCTTTTTCATTAGTTGGTGCATAACATTGGATGACATTTACATGAATTTTCTTTTTAGCTGTTTTGAAAGAAGCTGTTATTATTCTGGGTCCAACAGCTTCCCATTCAATTAGTGCTTTCTGTGCTTCTTTAGATAACATAAGAGCTACCCCTTCACTGTGGTGTGAACTTTCGTCTTCATGTCCTGAGGACAGCACCAATTCACCTGTGATGAGTTTCTTCCTGTCTACCCCCTTCCACTTTGTTTCACATTCCCAGAACCTCGATTTTGTATTCCCTCATTTCTGCTGCTACTTGCGCCACTTTCCCTTGTTCGTTTAATGTCCGAACATTCCAGGTGCCAAATCTGGAAGTTCTCCTAGAAGAAAGAAGGTTAGTCAGCAACACAGACTCCTTTCGGCTTTCTCTGTGTTGCATCATACGCCTCCCAGCGAGAGGACCTTCCCCTGTCTTGGATGGCTGTGTTTTATTTTCTTTATTTGACTTGTCCATATTTGTTGAAGTTTTTTGTGATTTAAATTTTTTTACAGGATGGTGTAACCGGCCCCATGCCCAACCCTCCTTAGTCGCTTTTTACGACATGCTTGGTAGGGGACAGTGTTACTATTCTTTGCTCCCCTTTCGGGCCCCGGTAACACACGGGAGAAATGTTTAGTATTGTCTCAACCTTTTTCTTGTCTGGTTCAACACCTCGAGCAGTAATAAGGTGACCCATGAAGGTAATTTCTTCTTTCTTCTCTTGAGCTTTAGCTTCATTCAGTTTAATGCCTTTCTCTTTACACCTATGTTTCAGTGCTTTAAGCTTCAGATCATGGTCCTTAATTGCTTGCTGTCTGTTTGATCCACAACCTGCAATAACTATGTCATCAGCAACATTGATGCAACCATGAAGACCTTCCAGAACTTGTGCTAGATGCCTCTGGAAAATTTCACTGCTTACATTCAACCCAAATGGTAATCTAGACGATCTGAACCTATCATAAGGTGTAATCATTGTTGTAAGTTTACTGGACTTCTCATCAAGTTTGATATGCCAGAATGCTTCCTTGATATCCAGCTTTGTGAAAATCTTGGCATTATTGAGTTTAGGCAATACATCATCCAAAGTTGGTAATCTGTAATGCTCTCTCTGCAAAGCCTCATTCATGGGTCTAGGATCAATGCATATTCTTAAAGAACCATCAGACTTTTCGACAACAGCCATTTGGTTAACCCATTCAGTCGGTTCCTCTACTGGTATTAATATGCCTCTGTTCATTAGATTTTGAAGCTCTGACTTTATCTTGTTCTTAAGTGAAAATGGTATTTTTCTGCACGGCAGTGCCTTTGGAGGAATATTAGGATCAATATGCAACACAGCTTCACCCAGGACACCTAGATGGTTATCAGAGTTATGATCATTATCTTAACTGTCAGTAGCCACCTTAGCAATAAATTTGTTTGTGTTGACTGTCACAAACTGTAGATCCTGCAGTGTGTTGTTGCCCAGCAAACATGTGAATCTATTTTTCACAACAGTAAACCTTATATTGTGTTTTGTCCTAGTCTTAGGATTCTCAGCAGTTAATAGAACTTCTCACAGTGGAGTCATCTTAGTACCATTCCACATAACAAGCCTCTGTTTAGTGGGTAACAGTTGTTCGTGCATCACAAAGCGTTGACAGATTGTATTCACATCAGCTGCTGTGTCTAACTGAAGTTTTACCATTTTCCCATTGACAATGAGTTGTGCAGATGTACAAGCTTTGCTAGATTTCACACAATAAAGAAAAACTTCAGAATCTTCCACTGACTCTGTGTGAACAGTATGAACTTTCTTGCATTTAACTTTGAAATGGTTTCTTCCCCCACAATTTGAACAAAACTTCCCCCATGCAGGACACTTTTTCTTAATTAATAGATGTTTCTGTCCGCAGTAATGACACTCATTTCTAGGTTCAAAGTACCCAATGTCAGTGTTACTTTGACAGGCTTTACCAGCAGCATGCCCAGTGTCTCTCTTGGGAGGTTTATGGTTGAGTGATTTTTTCTGTACCTTTTCAACCCTTGCTTCAGAAGGTTGTACTGTATTACTCATCTCTCTTATGTCGTTTCTAGTTTGCTCGAAGACTCTGCATATGTGAATGGCTTTCTTTAGATCGAGGTTATCTTCTCTCAAGAGCTTCTCTTGTAACCATTTGTTGTCAGTAAAGACAATTTTGTCCCTGATCATACGATCCTTGTCGTTAAAGTTGCACAAATCTGCCTTAGTTCTCAGCTCAGTCAAAAAAGAATTAAAGGGCTCTTGAAGAGGTGTGTTCCAGAATATGAACGTATGTAATACTTCATTGCTTCGTGAGCTACAATGGTTCTGGAGCAAATCGAGAATTTTAGTAGGATTAGAGTGGTCTCCTTCTTCTGCAAGTTGATCAAAAACTTCAACAGCTTGAGGTACAGCACAGTGTAGGATAATGGCCGCCCGAACAGAATCAGGTTTAGAAGCCATTTCTGATGCATGCATGTATAATTCTAACTGTCGTCTCCATTTACGAAATGTGTCTGGTTCGACGTTATTTATGTCTAGGCAGGGTGGTAACCGAAATAAGGGCCGTTCTGCCATGACGAAATGTCTAATAATGGTATGCAAGCGATAACCAGTAATCTCCCCTCAAGTCTAAGGACGTCAGCGCACGTGTTAGAAGATATTCAGCAGAATAGTCCGAATTCTGTAGAAATAAACACCGCTGCCACCATGTTGATATTTACTGTCGTGTGTAGTAAATATTGTAAGATATAATGAGACGTGGCTGGCTGCCATACATTCTCACGTTATGAAGTTTAATTACGAGACCGAACACACTGAATACATAGGACATATTTAATCGGACATCTTAGAAACAGGAAGTAGTAAGAAGGAAGTAGAAGTATAAGGGCAAGTAACTCTAGTAGGAAACAAGATAACCATGGAGATGACCCCATCAACATATATATATATATATATATATATATATATATATATATATATATATATATATATATATATATATATATATATATATATATATATATATATATATATATATATATATATATATATATATATATATATGCATTTATGCCATTGTTTCATGAACATTATTCTATGTTTCATCAATAAAATTCTGTATCTGTGGACCCTTACTACAAGTTGTTGGAGGTCGATTTATGAGGAATTGTTCTTGCACAAGCCCATGACATTCAATACATCTCATCAGCACGATGCACATTACAGTGGTCAGATATGATTTAATAATCTTCTTCAATCTCTCAACCTCCACATATAACAAAACAATCCGTAACAGAGAGATTTCATGGTACTCCGGTGATGGGGATTTCGTTTGTCAAGAACATTTATTAACGGCTGTATCGTAAAAGTGAACAGTGACTGAAAAAAACTTTTTTTTTTCAAGATCACGGACGAATTTTACACCGTTTGCTCAATGTGCATGTTTTTCGTCCATCACGGGTGATGAAGACCACTCTGTTCATCCAATTATTAGGAATATGTTAGATTTTTCTATGGGTACGAAGGTGACTGATGAGCCCGATGCGGGCCTTGAAAGATCTTGGACAGTGTGGGGAGGGAATGTTTGCTTCATGTGAAGGTTTTATTTGACGGTCTTTTCTAGCTTGTCTCCGCTGTTCCGCTGCTGCTCTTCTGGATGATTCGCATGCCGCTGCACCTTTACGAAGAGATGTGAGCCAAGCAGTTTGGTCTTGCGCAGCAGCTTCCCATATGTCTGGGTTTATGTCAAAGGTGTTCAATGACGTCTTTAGCGTGTCTTTGAAGCGCTTCTTTTGGCCACCATGGGAGCGTTTACCCTTCTGCATCTCACCATAAAAGAGTATCTTTGGCAGTCGATGGTCTGGCATGCGGACTACATGACCTGCCCAGCGAATCTGTGACTGCATCAGAATAGTATGGATGCTAGGGATACCAGCTCTCTCAAGAACGGCGGTATCTGGGATCTTGTCTTGCCATTTGATGTTCATTATCTTCCTGAGACAGTCTGTATGGAAGTGGTTTAGCTTCTTTACATGGCGCCTGTATACAGTCCATGTTTCGCATGCATAAAGCAGCACTGGAAGCACCGCAGCTCTGTACACCTTCAGCTTTGTCTGTAGACTAATGCCACTTCGATGCCAAACGTTGGTGTATAGTCTGCCAAATGTGCTGCTGGCTTTGGAGATCCTGGTATTTACCTCATCATCAATGACGATGTTCTGGGAAAGTGTGCTACAAAGGTATGTGAATCTGTTCAAAACATTCAATTTCTCACCATTTACCTTGTGCATGCTTAGAGCTGGAATGTGCCTGTCAGCCGGTTGGAGATGAAAATGTCAGAATTCTACTAAAATACCAGCTGCGCAAGTTGTTATGAAACCTACTATCAAAATGTCGAATTACAAGTCTGCCGTGGCCTTAGACTGATAAAACGGACTGCTGTTTGTTTCGCCTGAAGCCAGTTTCAAGCCGCTAGTCTGCCTACTAGCGAAGCCTTCCATGTTGCATACTAGCGTCGGCGGGGATTGCTTCATCTGTTTAAGATAAGTACCTATCTGTGCTTAAAACCATTTTACCAGGTTATTCTTGGCAATCCCTAGCGTAAATTTTATCTTTTTATGTCTGTTATATGTATAATTTATGTCTGTTGTTTATTATTCGTGGGCGGTTGGCGGGAACTTCGAATTTTTGCAATATCTCTGCGGACGATCGCAGATTCGAAGTCAGTCTGTAGGGCCATTTTGAACATTTTCATTTGAGCAGAAGGTCTGACTCGAGTAAACTCGTCGAATATCCTGCCTGTTACTGGATTTGTTCAATCGTATATGTTTAGCTGTAACGTTTTGTTTATCTATATTGTATTTTCATTGTCTTCAATTTTTTTTTAGTTATGTCATTGTTCGTTAGCAATTTGTAGGTCTAACCTTACTATCGTTTAGTTTTTAGAATCAGCTTTCCGTTTTGGGTCCTGTATGCGTCTATTTTTAGATTGTTTTGCTGTAGATTGACCTCATTTGCTGTTTTCGTATTGTTTCACTAGTAAATTTTATTTGGTTATTACAAACGTTTCTCTTGTGTGTCATTTGATCTTGTGGCGTGATATTGTTTTGTATAGTACTTTTCTTTACTGTTCCTATTTTCTTTTTTCTTCATGACACTCTATTAATATTGGTTACATAGTGATTTATGCAAATATTGTATGATAGCAATATTGTTGCTTGCAGTATATTATTAGGCCAATAGCCAATATTTTTCGATTGAGTAAGGCACAGCTATAACAATAATAGCAACAAAATTTGGTGCGTACAGGGAATTGTAAAGCAACTTGTCATTTATTTAATTGACTAAATGGGTCAAGGTAGATATTAACATGGCCACTCTAGAGTCCTATATGAGGATTGGGAAGGAATTTGGTTATAAAGGGGAGGCGTTAAAAGAATTTGCCATGGCTGAAATAGCTAAAGCAAAACAAGAGGGGGCTGAATAAAAGTGTGAATTAGCAGAAAAGGAAGCTAAAGCGGAAAGAAGACATCTCCAAGAGATAGAATTGGAAGAAAAAAGACGTGTTGAAGAAGAAAAAAAGACGCATTGAAGAAGAGAAAAGAGGTGTTGCAGAAGAGAAGAAAATGCAACATGATAGAGAGATGGAGGAGAGAAATGCTTCACATTAGCAAATGAAAAGGAGTTAATGCTTCTTCGTCTCTTTGCTAATTGTTTCTACAGAGTGCGGACGTGTTTTCATAGAGCTCTACTTTCGAATTTGTAAAAGTGTGTTTCTGCTATAATTCATGATGGATTTTAATATCATTGTGTTCGGTATTATTGTGGCTTTGTCGTGAAATCATTTTTTGTGGTGTCAATATGAACAGAAATGTTAGATTTTGTTCTAAAAGGATCTACTATTATAATACACTGTGCTGTTTTGCACATAAACTTGTAGTATTGTTAAATGGGTAGCCGACAACCCTCGAATTGAGCGCCCAACAATGACCAAGCCACCCAGGTGTTTAATTATAGGTCCTCAGCGCGGGGCCTTTTTGGAAAATCCACTATAAAATGAAACCCCGCGACCCAAATCGTCACGCCAGAGCGATGATTATCAGCCATGAACAAAGCTAATTACCTTCTTTCTTCGCGGTACCAGCAATAACATTCACAATGCCAAACGTAAACTCCGTCACCACCACTCGACCGAGCAGAAAGAAACAAAAGGACTACATCTTAAATGCGCCTAAGGCGGTGAAAAAGAAGACCAGGGTTCTCAATGCAGACACGCCCTCAGCACCATTAGTAACGCTACAATACAAAAACCAGAACCAGTGTGTCATATTAACATTCCAAACATTGTTCGAGTACGAAGCATTGCGTGGCTTGTCCAAGGCCTACTATAAATCTATCGCTTCAATTGAATCTCGCACTGACGCTAATGGTGCTCATGTCGAAGATGTTATTTCTACTGGACACGTTTTTCTCCATTTCTATAATACATCCAACAAGGTCATGGTACAAGGCTCAGAGACTGCAGTTAAAGAGTGGATCCAGAATGATTTGAATCATTTATGGAAAACAGCAACGACTGCTGGAGTCAGTCGAATGGCTATAACGTCAACAGCTGTTCTCAACAATGCACCAACCACTTCCGATACCCAGAAATTAGCCCTCACACACTGTTCCTTTCCCGTTGTCTCTGATACATTCGTTCAGGAGCATGACAAACAGATACAGGTAGTACAAGACACGCCTTCCTCTACATCAAGATCTATCATTACAGAGACGCCTTCCGTTACATCAAGATCTACCATTACAGAGCCAGAGCATAATTCATTAATAGGATTGCTTGATAGTAATCTAGAAAGGACACCACGCGAGCAAACTATACAATCACCACATGATGATGTGTATACAAAAATAACATCTGAGATGGAACTACTGAAAGCTGAATTGAGCAGTCTTAAAAAATCTTATGAACAGCTTCAGGCTGATCACCTGTCTCTAAAAAGTCGCTACGAAAACAGCAAAACACACATTCCGCATCAGACTAAACAACAGCACACAAAAGAATTGGGTTACAAACAAACACGTGCGGAGAGCCTCCGACCTCAACAACAAATACCTCATTCAGAACTACGCCTTAATGAACGTAATTCCCTGGACACTCCGGAAAATCCTGCAGCCAGTGTCTGCAGAATTCCGGTCAAAATTTCAAATCGCCATCCGCCACTTCGACCGGCAGCTGCCAGCACACACCACATGACTTCTAGCAGCCACAGCACAACTGGAACAAGGGAAGATACAACTGTTATCACTGGCACCCACACGAACAGAAGAAAACATCTCATCTTTGGGGACCAAACCATGAAGGAGCTTCAACAATCAAAACTAGTAACTGGTGATACTGATTCGGTGTCTGTTCGCTTCAAGAACTGGGCATCAACTTACGACTTACTGATCCTCCTTAAACGGTATTCGCCTGATCTCTCTGTAATTAGAGTAACTGTGCACATAGGTCTGTCAGACTCAATAAAAGATATTGAACTCTCACAGACAGACTTAAACGAGATCACATTCATATTTCGGTCGCTATTCCATAATGCCAAAATTTATTTTTCCTCTATTATCCCGCCAGTCCGTGCCTATTACCGCAAATGTGTTGAAACTAACAATGCTATACTTAAAAAACACTGCCTCAAGAATGAACATATTTTCATAGATCACAGCTCGGTCTTCCTTGCCACTTCAGGAGCCCCTAGAAAGCATCTTTACAGTGGCGAAATTACATTGTCCAGACAAGGGACTAGTATGTTGGCGACAAATATAAAGTATCCAGAAAGCACACTCAGAGGCACTACTCACACATCGGCATCCATATATCCATCCACACGCCATGTAAATATAAATAGCTACTCATCTAATGCCAATTATGACCTTCATTTTCCATCACTACCCCCAACTTTAAACACCAGCCGCGCAAAATCATCAGACAATCAGGATCATCACGTAATACCTCTTGTTAGCACCACGGATGTGCAGGAAACCAACAATGTCTGCCTTCAACAACCTTCTGCCACAGACGAACCTCCTCGACAACACCAACTTGACCCACTTCATTCCCAGAAGTCTGTAAGTGATCCAATTCAATCTGCTCAGCCTTCATCAACACAAGTGTCACCATGTCCGCTGTCGTCCCAGACACCAATGAGAGTTCCTCGCTCATCGCTGTCGTCACAGGTTCACCCACATCAACCCACATACCCAGCATTTCATCATTTCCTACATCAACAAAGACTCTTGGACTATGCACCTTACACTTGGAGGTCGTACTTGCCGGAATACCCCACTCATTCAACAACTGTACCTCAATATCCCGCTTTCTACCAAATGCATCATCTATCACGGCCAAATCCACCGCACTTCTATTTTCAACAACCCTCTACTCCATATTAACAACGACTGTTGGCCTCACTAGTTGTCTCTGTAACACCAGCAACTGTCGATTGTTGTTTTATATATATATATATATATATATATATATATATATATATATATATATATATATATATATATATATATATATATATATATATATATATATATATATATATATATATATATATATATATAATTTTATTATATTATTATTATAATTTTTTTTTCTTCTCCACACTGTTTGACTGTCTGATATGAGCGCTTGATCTGTTACATATTTCACCTATTTTTGACGTAATTCAATTGGCTTAATTGTTTGTAATTAGTTTTCAATGTGCCCCACTTATTAATACCACCATTAATTCCCCTTCATTGGTAAAAATTTGTTAAATTTAGTATTTGAGCGCGAGCTTTTTTTACATAACATAAATGCCAGGTACTTATGAACAGTTACTAACCATGAATGGTTTACGGCTTGGCCATCTGAACGTAAACCATCTTCTAGGTAAACTTCCAGAACTCACACAAGTTCTGAATCAAAATCTCCATGTTTTTGGGCTTTCAGAAAGTCGTCTGAATGAGAAAATAACAGATGGTGACATTGCACGTACTGGTTTTAACACTATTCGGCGAGATTCTAGTAGACAATTAGAGACAGGTTTAGCAGTCTATATTTCCACTTCTCTCAGTTATCGCCGCAGAAACGATCTAGAGACCATAGATATAGAATGCATATGGTTAGAGGTAAAGCCACATAAGCAAAGACCCATTTTAATAGGATATCTTTATCGTAACCCCAGTGTAGGAACAACATGGTTTGAAGATTTCACGAACATGATGGATAAAGTTATCACTACAGCCAATGAAATTATTCTTCTTGGTGATTTCAATATTGATATGCATAAGCCGAATCAAACATGGACCAACATCGTAGCATCGTACAACATGAAACAAATAGTCAACAAACCTACCAGAGTAACAAAAACATCATCCACACTGATCGATCACATATATGTAACCTGTCCAGAAAACGTTATAGAATGTTTCATCCCTACTATTGCTATGAGTGACCACTATCCCATATGTTGCACTTGGGCAAAAAATGGGTACAAATCTCCAAAAAATAAACACATCAATATTGAATATAGAAGTCTAAAAAATTTCAACCAAGAATTATTTTTAAATGACTTGCGAAATGCGCCTTTCGCCGATGTTTACCAACTCCCCGATCCTGATGACGCCATTGCATATTGGACACGGACATTTTATAGTATTTTTAATAAGCATGCACCTACTAAAGAAATTCGCGTAAAAAGACAAATAAAATCTCCATTTATCACACAAGAAGTACTTGCCACTATGAGGCAGAGGGATCGAGCGCACAAAAATAAGGACATCATTACATATCGGGCGGCAAGGAACAAAGTACAATATTTAATTCGCAGAGAAAAGAAAAACTACTTTAGTCATTTAGTTCAAAGCAAAAGCAACAGTAGAAATATATGGAAGGCAATCAATACCTTAGTGAACAAAAGAAATTCGCCAGACTCACAAAAACCCAATACTTCATTTACTTGTACAGATTTCAGCAATCATTTTCAGGCAGACATCCACAATATAAAATCCGCCATACCTTCTTCCCCTTGTGACTTCAGCGAATTATCTACGTTCTGCGAGAACAAGTGTACTAACACCATTCCATGCGACATTCCTTTTATAACAGTTAACGAAGTTTATAACTATCTTATTGATCTTAAAGATAATAACTCATCGTGACTTGATGGAATCAGTAATCGAATACTGCGTTATGCTGCACCAGCTATTACTGATACACTAACATACATATATAATCAATGTCTCGCAAGGAGTTACTTTCCATCTGCCTTTAAAATCGCTAAAGTATACCCTCTTGTTAAACCTGGTTCATCAGATAATAGCAACTTTGGTAACTATAGGCCCATTTCGCTTATATCATCGCTGTCCAAACCACTGGAAAAACACATACACAAAACAGCAATTTAACACCTAGCTAATAATGACCTGCTTGTTGATAGTCAGTCGGGGTTTAGACCAAAGCATTCATGCGACACAGCCTTAACAAAAATGATAGAGAACTGGCATCTAAACATCAATAACGATAACTTATGTGGAGCACTCTTTGTAGACTTTAAAAAAGCATTCGATATGATTGATCACTCTATTTTAATCAGAAAATTAGAAACAATGAAAGTAAATCTTAAGCTGGTGAAGTTAATTAAATCATTCCTGACAGACAGACAACAAGTGGTGTCTTACAATAATTCTTTGTCCAACCCAACTGTTGTCGATATCGGTGTTCCTCAGGGTTCTATCCTCGGCCCTCTTCTATTTGCCGTATACATTAATGATCTTCCTCTGTACATCAAACACTCATCCTGTGATCTGTTTGCCGATGACTGTACTGTTTACACTAGTGACAAAAGTTGCGCCACACTAGAACTATCTTTACAAACTGATACACATAATATTATTAAGTGGAGCAACGAGAATCGAATGCAAATAAATATTAGTAAAACGAAATGTATGTTAATATCAACCAGACAAAAACTACAAAACTCACAGAAAACAACACTTCAGCTCTACATTGGAACATCACTAATTGAAAACGTAAATGAACATAAAACTCTAGGTCTAACTGTTGACCAGCACCTAAGTTGGAACTCACATGTAAGTGCACTCACAAA
The DNA here is from genome assembly GCA_024509875.1 of Oreohelix idahoensis. NCBI lineage: Eukaryota > Metazoa > Mollusca > Gastropoda > Stylommatophora > Oreohelicidae > Oreohelix > Oreohelix idahoensis. The sequence continues at coordinate 86,597 of JAMPIV010003218.1, read as the reverse complement.
GCTAACGGCACAAAAAGTTTACCAATTAGCAAAAATCAAACACTTCCTGGATGAGGGGGCAAGGAAAATGTTCTACACATCTCACATACAAACATACCTAGACTATTGTTCCACAATCTGGGATGGTTGTTCCATATCCAACACAAAAAGACTTCATTCACTTCAAAAACGTGCAGTGCGCCTAGTTGCTGATAAACACCAAACACATTGTACAGATTTATATAACTATCTTAAAATATTACCCCTTAGAAAGCGCTTCCTATTTAACAAAGCTAAATTCGCTCACAAAATATTGTCACAGAATGCTCCAACGTATCTGTGGCCTCTTTTAAAATTCAATGAAAAACGTAGTAACCGCTTAAACCAGTTACAGGTACCCAAGCCCAGGTTAGATTTGTTCAAGAAGAGCTTGGCTTACTCAGCTGCTCATCTTTGGAACAATCTTCCACATGATCTTAAAAACACGCACAGTCCCTACTCATATAATCGTAGACTGTTCAAATACATTATGAGTGCCAATTATATGCCGCCCTAAGGGATTATATTTCGAATTATTATCTAATATACTGTATGGAAGGTCTAATGATCTAGTTTTTCATTTTAATATATCTTACTTCTTAATTGTAATCAAATACTGTAAATGTATGCTTTTATACTACTTATAATGTTGCATCGCCACTAAACTAACACCTTAAGTATGGAGAATGTCTGAATAACTAGCAATAAAAGATGAGTAAGAGGACGGGAAAAATGTAAGACGGGCCTATATGCACGATTCTTATCTATCAGGCAATACCCTTTACCTCCCTAAGGAGCATATGTCATAAAGCTGGATCTCGTATAGTGGAGGCGTAAACAATTCACTCCCTGTGGCAGTATCTGTTTGGGACTCAAAGCTGCTCACCTGTGGGAACATTTTCCGCATGTGCTGACAACACACTAAGTCCCAGGTCATTCAGCAGCGGATTCCCAAAATGTCACTAGTTCTTATTATATACCACCATAAACTATCTATCTATCTATCTATCTATCTATCTATCTATCTATCTATCTATCTATCTATCTATCTATCTATCTATCTATCTATCTATCTATCTATCTATCTATCTATCTATTAATGTTTATTTTTATTTATTTTATTTTTACATTCATTATTATTATTATTATTCTTTTTTAATGCTAAAAACGTACTTTAATTATGATGATTATTGCAAATGTAATATTACTTTTATAATGATAAATGCCTTAATTATGCTTATAGTAAATGTGAGGATGGAAGGATATAGTATATATGATGAGAGAGAGAGGAAGGGCAGAATGTCAGACGGGCCTGCGTGCCCAATTCTTAACCCTTTGAAAATAAAGTTCGTTCGTTCGTTCGTTCGTTCGTTTAGAAGAATTACGATTAAGAGGACAAAATGAAAATAATAGCAATAATTGTAATTTAAATACTGCTACTTCTGCAGCTAACAATAAGGGTAATAATAGATTTATATTACCAATATTTAACCCAGCTTCTGATGACGTGTCATGCTAAGTTTCACGCTATGAAAGTATTTGTATGGCACATAAACTAGACAAGTTATTATGGGTTGCCAAACTTATGCAATTTTTAGTTGGAGAACCTATGACTGCCATTGACACATTGGATGAGTCAGTTAAAAATGACTATGATGCTGCTAGAGCAGCATTATTAAAACGTTTTCAACTTGATGAAGAAAGATATCGGGTGAAATTTAAGACAATGATTCCTGAATCTGGACAGGACTTTTCAGTATTCATCTCTGCCATACGACTTAATTTTAATAGATAGGTTCAACTCTCAGGAATTGAGAAGTCATATGATAAACTTATGGATCTATTGCTTAGGGATAAGGTATTATCCTCGGTAAGCAGGCCATTGTGGTCTTTCTTGCAGGAACGCAAGCCATCAAATCTATTGTCTATACAAGAATTATATAAATACTGCACTGCACATCCGGGCGCATGTATTAGTAACAGCCAATTAAAAGATTATCTCCCAGTTTCTTCTGCTACAGCTTGGGACAATAATGTTAGAACTAGATCTCAAGAGCTTAGACAGGAATTCCATGCATAGAAGATATAATGACAACCATTATACTAGAAATGGTAACTTTAACAAAAATGATAACCAAATAACCATAATAGAGGTCGACAACAATTTCGGAACCAGTCACCTCAATACAGGTATCACAACAATTTTCAACAAAGTCCTAATTGGAGAAAACCAAATTATTTTTTTCTCTCAAAATAATAATTGGAACAATAACAATCAACATTACCGAAATAGAAATAACAGTAAAAACTTTAGAAATCAGGGTAATTCTGTTGATCGCCAGAGGCAACTATCTTGGTCACGTGGCCCAACGAGGTCTGAACATAATGCAGGGGCGGTACTTACTAGCGGTGCACCCATGAGTAATCAAGAATTGAATAACCAGGTTCATTCAGCTGCATGTTGTTCATTTGATTTTGATGTTGCTTCTTGATGCCTGGAATGTCTAACTTTATTTCAGAAAGACAGTACTACAGTTCTGAAGTGCGGACATCCTCTTTCTGCTGTTAGTCTTTTAGCCCATGACGGCACCGGTACTTTAGTATTCCACAGATGATTGGTGAATGGTACCCAAGTATCTGTACTCAGGGATTCGGGGTCAACCACAGTCGGGATTAGACAGTCGCTTGTACACCTTTCTTGTTCAACAGGGAATTGTATCAAGTGTATTACCTTTGGGGGAACAATTGAATTTTACCCCACAGCTATTGTTGATATTCATACCCCATTTTTCAGGGAAAGTCAAAGTATGTTTATTAAATAAAGCAGTCGCTGATCTCATGGCTGGTCGCATCCATGGGAGCAAGGACTGCTCACCAGAGGAAATTGAAGAGTGGGAAAAAAATAATTTGTTGACAGCCAATGCAGTTACTACACGTGCCCAGGCTCAGGCATTGTAAACTGATAACAGTTCAGGGCTAGACACAACAACTCAGGAGGACACTGAAGTACATTCAGTTATAGACAGAGCGTCTTTTTCCAAACTCCAAAGAGAGGATAACTCATTAAAGAAATTTTTTGCGCTGGTCATAAATAATGATGATATTGACTTAAATAAAAATCGCAAACAGTGGTTTACTTTTGAAAATGAAATATTGGTGAGAAATTTTGTTGATAACTCTAATATAAAACACCAAGTTATGGTGCGTTTGAAATTACGCCCATACATATTACGACATGCACTTGACTCACAATCACATTGTGCGTGTCATATGGGTTACACTCGAACACGTTCCAGAGTGTTGTCTTCTTTCTTTAGACCTTTCGATAAGATGGCCGTTTGTCACGGAGAGTTAGGATCATTAAATTTTCTATATTTTCCTCTTCCTTTCTTCCACCCATGTTCTCTAATTATTGTCGCTCTTTACCTTTTCCTGTGTTTTTCGCATTCGTTCGTTTGCGACTATATACATTACTATTTTCCCATTCTCACTTTCGCCAGTTTCGTTTCTCATTTAGAAACGCATTTCATGGTTGATTAAACGAGAAACTTCTTACGTAACGCGTCAATCCCTCACCAGACGATTTGGCGTGAGAAGGCATTCGGTCAATCGCAGCAGATTGACGAAATAACTGAATATTTGGCTAGTCTCAGACATAGGGCCGACCCATAGTCTGCATTCTCACCTGTCAAATCGTAGTTTCTCGGTGAGCGCTCAGGTAAAGCGCGATAACTGACACCTCCCCGGCACAGTTTCAGACATTTGTCTGGGAAATCGCATCTGACATGTAGTTTCCAAGGTAGATTCTCAGTATCAGGTGATATGACCCTCACGCTCCAGGGCCAGTCTTGGCGTAAGGTGCGAGAAAGCAAAGTGTCAGTTATGGTTCTCAGGATGAGTTTCACGGGGAGGTGTGAATAACTGTTTCTGCACTGGAGACGGGTTGTCTGAGATTTGCAACTGACACGCGCCCTCTCGGTCAGTAGGTGGCAGTTACGGCATGCGTTTAGGTGTTAAACGTAGTGTTATAGACGGAAAGGGTGATTATTTCGGTTTGGCGAAATAAACGTTTACCTCTTTGTCTGGTAATAGATATAACCAGAGTTTGAAACTAGATTTTCATTCTCACTCCTAAATTCGGAGTAGACAGGACGTTTCGTGCTAAGAGAATAAGCTGTATAGCGAAGTCTTAGTTTGTTCTTGGCAAAAATGTTGCCGAACTTCTAGACTACCAATAAATATAAGCATATAATTCTAAAGTTGTGCGATCGCCTGTAAATTCTGTGGGGAGGTACAATATATTATACATATTATCTAGTATTTCGTGAAGTGTTGAAAGTGTTAAATCGCTTATTTTATTTCACTAGTTAGATTTGGTGCAGAGCGCTAAATTTATATAGTCTGTATTATTTTCTAGTGACGTGTTTCAGTGGAAAGCAGAATAAATTATAATTTCTAGCTTAAACAACAATGTAGTTATAATGAATTTAATTTTACTGCTAAATAATCAGACGAGAACATATTTTTCTAAACTAACTTATAAATGCTAGAAACCTCATGAGTGTTGACGGAATACGCACGTATTCCTAATTCATGAGGATTGATGATTTCTTTAAAATATAACTTATTCCACGGGAAGGGTTAAACTATAAGACAAGCTACGCTTGTAGTTTTAATTATCAGTTATATCAGAGTACATAGTATGTATAATTATTTGATATGTGCTCTTTTCCATTTATATATAGTGAAACTGTGGTACCCAAACTTTGCCAGCTGTTAGTACAAGAGACATACCTGTGAGAAACATAAACCGTTTTATCTTTTAACCGCGTGGGTTTACAAGTTAACACCTGTCTGACAGTGCGTGTGTCTTCATAAATAGACAGAGTAAAACTCTCACTAACGGGTTTTATTAAAGGCTAACTGTTTTATACTGGACCTTTGAGCCAGATCAGATTTTCTGCACAAACTCTATGTACAAATTTAGCCGTTGTGGCAAGTACCATAATAACGTCAGTAATATTCCGACGGAGTTTCGACAAGTGGTGGTGTGACCAACTAAATCCCTATACTGAAAGAAGGTGCCGACCTGACATTCCTTATTCTTTTGAAATCTAAGATATTGACACTGTGCCCGCTATAAACGCTCGTGCTTGGACAATTTTTATGTGACTTAAACAGACATCCAAAACAATAGTATTCCCAAGAGAACGGTTCCGGAAGTAGTGAATTCAACCCGTCTTTTTGGACCTGGGGTTTTCTTGGCCAAGATTACCATTGAAGATTCTGTATGGGCAAGACCTAAAAATATTGTTTTTTTGTTCCAGAAGTGGCTATCAAGCTGTGAGTATGAAATGTGCACGTGTGCTCGTCTGAATGAATAGAGTTCAAGCAGGTCGGAGCGATTTCTTTACTGTTGTAATTGGGCACCAATTTTGCTATCTTAACTTTCTGTATGCAAGTATTGCTAATCATATTTCCCTTAAAATTAGAGCAGAGATATCCAGTCTGCCCATACCTTAAGAAGGGGAAATATTAGACCTAATCCTATGTATCCTTGGGGCTATCACTTTCTTCCAACAGAACTATGGGCATACCTCGAGGGATAAGATCTAACAGTGGGTCTATCATTTTCTTGTAGCAATTCCTTGATTTTTTATGACTATGTGTATATTTTTTGATGTAATTTCTATGTGTTGTGATGAAATTTTAGATGATAATTAAAATTTCTCTTGAAATTAATAAGCGCGTTGGTCAGCTCGTTCTAGAATATTTATATATTCATTTGTTATAGGTTTCCCACGTCTGTACGTCTAACTGTCGTCTTATGTGTGTATGTATGTGAGTGGATATATATATTTCATATATATATATATATATATATATATATATATATATATATATATATATATATATATATATATATATATATATATATATATATATATATATATATATATGTAGACTGTCTGACGCAATCTAAATCTGTCGTAGAAGATAGGTGAAAGAGAGAAGATTTTTCTTGATTTCAGAGACAGCCTATCACATTTCTACCATCTCACTCGTGGAAATTTATTGCTATTACTACTCCTCACTGTGACTATCACTTATTCTAATCTATTCAGAAGGGACCAACCCAAGTCTTAATTCCCCTATCAAAAATCTTTGACACCGTTGACATTATCGGTCCTCTTTCTGTTACTTTGGCTAGAGGTCACAAATATGTCCTCAGTGCATTGATTTGTGCACTCGATGGCCAGAGGCCATTCCTCTTAAACATATCACTACCTCTGAGGTAGCTGATGCACTTTTGCTGATCTTCTCAAGATTACTTTTTCCTTGTAAACTTCTGTCTGATCATGGTTCACAATTGGTCTCTGAAACCATGACATCAGTCAAGAAGACACTTAATATAGGTAGATCATCCAGTAGTAGTGTATATCACCCAATGAGCAATGGTTCTGTGGAGAGGCTCAACAGAACACTCAAGCTGTTGTTACATAAGGTAACCGACAAATATCTTCAGGATTGGGACAGGGTCCTGCCGGCTGTACTCTTTGCTTATCAAGAAGTGCCGCACTAGCAAACCGGATTTTCCCACTTTGAGCTTGTGATTGGAGCTCCACCTCGAGGTCCTATGTGTTTGATCAAGGATCCCCTTACTGACTCTGAGATGACTCAGGACACTCAGTCATCTTACGAGTACGTGGTTAATCTTCGTAGAAAGATTGTTGATGCATGTCAGTTATCTACAGCTTCATCAGAGGTTGCCAAACATAAATCACGTCTCTTTCTAAATAAAAATAGGCGGTTACGTCAACTTTTTCCGGGGGATGAAGCTTTTGTGTTGCTTCCCCGGAAGGATAATAGACTACTCATTGCTTGGGATGGCCCATTCAAGGTGATATCTTGTATATCGAATGTTGACTACATAATCGATATTAAGGGTCAAAGAAAAACGTGTCACATTAATAAGCTCAAAGAATTTCGTACAAGACCTGAGCATTTACAGTCTATTTTCCATGACATCGATAACAATGTTGGTAGTTTGTGTCATTATTCTAGCTTATCCGTGATTCAGGAGGAGGAGTCTTCCTTCCCTGATATTCACATGTCTTTGCCTACACCTGCCTTGGATTCTACAGAATCTTGGAAGGATGTTACTATTTCATCTTCTTTAACATCTCACCAACATTGCCAGATATCCAATCTACTAGAATCTGTTTCTGATGTTCTCACTGACCTACCTGATTGAACATCCGTTATTTCTCATGATATCACACTTACTGATGATATTCCTATCCGTCTATGTCCTTATCCTGTTCCACTTCATTATCAGAACAAAACAGCACTCAAAATAGATCAGATGTTGAGATTAAAAATTATTTAAAACAGTAATTCTCCATATTCCTCACCTTTAGTTATTGCCTGGAAAAAGGATATTATTATTAGATTGTGCGTAGATTATCGCAAACTAAACGCTAAAACCATTTCGGATGCTGAACCTCATACTTTGCTTGACGATTTACTATCTCGTCTATCCAATGCTAATCTCTTCACTAAAATAGATCTGACTAAAGGTTATTGGCAGATTCCATTAACCAAACAAGTTAAACCTCTTACTGCGTTTTCGACTCCACGTGGGTTATACCAGTGAAACGTCATGCCTTTCGTGCTCATGAATGCACCTGCCATATTCATTCGAATTATGCGTAAAATTTTGTCTTATAGATCTGATATCATAACATAAATTGATGATATATGTTTGTTTAGTTAATCTTTTAAAGAACACTTTGTAGGACTTCGTTCTCTTTTGGATACTCTTCGACATCATAATCTTACAGCAAGGCCTACAACAGTTCAGATTGCATTTAAGGAACTTATTTTTCTTGGTCATACTGTTGGTTCTGGTCGTCTTCAGACTATAACTAAAAATGTTTCCAAGGTTCTTAACTTATCTTTCCCTTCTACAAAGAAACAAGCTCACGGTCTTCTGGGATAAGTTCAATATTATAGTCGATTCATTCATAACTTGTCAAACATCACGGCTGTGCTGTCATCCTTAATACACGAGGGAATGCCAACAAAGGTAAACTGGTCGAATGATTGCCAGATAGCGTTAAATACAATTTTTTTCTGCACCTCCCATTCTGAGTTTGAATGATATTACAAAAGTATATATTCTTCAAACAGATGCGAGTGGTTTTGGTTTGGGAGCCTGCTTTCTTCAAGAGTACAACGGAATTCTTCATCCTACCTTATACACTTCCCGGAAACTATCAGAGAAGAAATCTTTGGAAATTGAGAAGGATGTGCTAGTTGGTGTGTGGGCTATTAAAAAATTGGAGTGCTACCTCCTTGGAGCACCCTTCATAGTGCAGAGTGACTAGAAATTGGTCGCGGCTTTGAAGCGAGCAAATCACAGAAACCCTGAGCTCAGGCACTTCTCAATCTTGCTCTAGCCTTTTGATTTTGATATTCAGTCTATACCAGGATCTGACAATGTCGTAGCGGATTCACTATCAAGAAATCCAACATCAATACATGAAGACTGATTATTACTCAAGAAACTTTCAAGTACTTAATGGCATTTATGTACAGACATACATTTTCTTGATGCATGCAAGTCACTATCATTTGAAACCTGTCATAGTACATTTTTTGTCCATTGATTGACACCATACAAATTTATCAATGAATATTTTACTGTACAATTCGATGCGATCTACCTACACTCGGAGATCGATTTTTCACTGAACAAAAATATAACAAGAATGTACACCTTCCATATAGTCAAAATACTTGCCGGAATTAATTGCTGCCGGATTGAAACATTGGACTTTATAATATGCAGTGTAACTTTTGACTTTAAGAATAATAACATTGATTCTTTACTGCTCCTGACTTTGTGAGATACACATATTATGGAATGCTTTTTCCTGGATTTGGGGCATACTGGACTATATGTGCCCTATTGGACTTTGATGTGATGTTTATAATTTTCATTAATGCATATTTTAGACTTTAATCTTTAGTTAAATTAATTAAATTTACTATTATTATTTAGATAGATTATTATCTTTTTATCGCATTTTCTCTGATTTGTAATATTTTAGATAGATAACTCATGATTTATTTTTTCCGTCTTTGCTATTCATATTTACTTCCCTTTTTCTTTTGTTCTGTCAACTGTTTCTTACTAAAATACTTTATTTTCTATTATTACTGTTCTGTCACATATGTACACACACATAACTTAAATTATTGACTTACTAACTTACAGAGTATCGACATAACAATATATTATTTTCTTACTTCACATCTCTGCATTGTCATACTTAGTTTACATTCTTCTCTCTTTGTTGTTTATTTAATATTACACATTAATTAAGTGTACTATAAATATATTTAGTATATATTTTATGTTACATGCTTAATAAGTATACTACTCGTCAAAAGTCAAGGGCCACCCTATTATTTTCAATACACTTTTATATAAGCACATAGAATGATTAAATGAAAGAAGTTTTTAGTAAAAATGGGTGCAATATCTTCCTCTGACAGTCCTCTATGCACGTTAAGCATACAAACATCTCACCGACAACCATGGTGATCACGTGCAATTTGGTTTGCTGACCATAAATTCACATTTTTCAAACTTCCGTACAACCAAACAAGTGAAGTAATCGTGCTGATTGACATTCCACGTGCAATAGCGACTTTTTGTGAACAGAGTCCACTCTTAATTTGTTTTACAATCAGCATACTTAGGATAGTTTCATCACTTGCAAAAACCATGCCACCAAGAAGAAGTCTTGAGACCTTACAAAGAATGAGGGCTATAGCGTGGGTTGAAAGTGGTTTATCTGTCCGTAAGGTTGCTAGACGGCTTGCAGTGTCACACTCGACTATCCAAAGATGTTTGGAGAGATTTCAGGCCACAGGAAGTGTTGAGGATCGCCACCGGCCAGGTCGCCCTAGATGCACCAATAGACATGATAACCAGTACCTCTTGTTGTCAGCCCTGCGTCATCGAACAGTGACTTGTTCCACTCTAAGATGTCAGCGGAGACAAACTGTAAACGTTAATATCAGCTAAAGCACCATTCGCAGACGTTTACATGAATTTGGACTGGCTGCTCGACGTCCTGCAGTCAGAATCCCTCTTACTCCTGCTCATCGCAGAGCCCGTGTTGCTTGGTGTCGCGAGCACATCCAATGGACAAGGCAACAATGGAATCAAGTTCTCTTCACTGACGAATCTCGCTTCACTGTGTCATTCAATGATGACAGGATTCGAGTTTGGAGATGACCAGGAGAGCGATTTACTGATGACACAATTCAAAAGGTGGATCGTTATGGTAGGGGTTCTGTCATGGCCTGGGGAGGCTTCTACAGACACAGCAGGACCCCATTCTACATCATCCAAGGCAACTTGACCGGCCCAAGATACCAGAACAAAATCTTGAGATTAATTATTCAGTCTGCTCTGGAAGCCATATGTGGTAATGCCATCCTCCAAGACGATAACGCTCGACCCCATCGAGCTTGTATGGTGAATAAGTTTATTCAGCAACATGGGATCATCAGGATGGCGTGGCCAGCTCATTCACCTGACCTTTCTCCGATTGAGCACCTCTGGGATGTCCTTGGTCGAAGATTGTCAACAAATCACCCCCTGCCAATGGATGTTGCACAGCTGACTGCATTTCTGCTTCAGGAAAGGCAAGCTGTTCCTCAGGATACTCTTCGGACCCTTGTGGGATCGATGCGTCAACGCTGTCTGGAATGCCTTGCTGCAAACGGTGGTCATACCCGATTTTGAAATGTCTATTTGTTCAATATCTATTGTGTGCCTTTTGAAAAGCTTCACAGCTTCATTGCGTTTGAATGTGTGTTTCCATTTCTTTACGTGACATGTCAATTTGGTATTCAATAAATGCCGTTTTGACTGATACCAATTACGTTTATATCAGATTTGTTTCATGTTTTCAAAGAAGGTTTTTCTAAGTGGCCCTTGACTTTTGACGAGTAGTATATATTAGACGCTACTCTATTCTTATTGACTACTGACGACGTTCTCTACTCAGTAACAATAACATTAGTATTGACATTTGTCTTAACATGATTTTGACACAATTATTTTGGACAAACGCCATTGACTGTTAATTGCAAACATATCTGGCCATATGTCCACTCTTTTGGCCATTTTTTTTTACTCCATACCTTCTGGCAAATGTTGTCATGATTTTTACTTTATCTGGTCCTCCATATTTGAAGAGCTCTGCTGTGATATTATCCACACCCGGTGACTTCCCTCCTTTCATCGAACATATAGCCTCTTCCACTTCTTCCAGTAATATTGCTGCATTTCCGAGTTCCCTGCTTTCACACTTAATGTTGTTTAATATGCTATTGTTAGTGTCGTGTTTACAGTTGTATAATTCTTTACAATATTCTGTCCACCTTCTCATTACAGCTGTATTTTTTTATATATATTGAGCACAGCCCCATTGCTATCTTCTATGACAGTTACCCTGGGCTGTTGGGGTTTTGATAGTCTTCTTAAAGTGTCGAAAGCTGTCTTGCGTTACCTTTTATTAGCCCTGTATTAATGGACTCACATTGATCAGCTACACATTTTTCTTTGGCCTGTTTCATTTCATTTCTAATATTTTTATTCTTTTATTCTCCATACTGTATTCTCATGCTGCTTCAGGAACCTCTTTTTTAACCTTGTTCATTTCCCGCCGTGTATCACATAGCTTCAGAATGTCATCTGTAACCCATGGTTTGTTTATTTTCTTTCTTTTACCAAGTATTTCTGTTGCTGATTCAATGAGCACGTCTTTCATGTTCTCTGTTTAAATGAGTTGATATCATCCTCCAGAAAGTTGAGAGCTGCAAATTTTCCTCCAACAGTTGCCTCAAAGATTCCCACGATTTCTGGATCTTTCAGTTTGACTAAATTGAATCTTAACTGAGAACATCTGTTTTGATTATATATATATATATATTTATATATAAAATAATAATAATAGCATCTTCAGTCATAACATGGGAATGCAGACCAGAGGTGACAGCCCTCATCTGCTTATTTTCCTGGTGTTATTTTCGACGTTTTCTTCTCTCTTCTGCCCATCGACTGAGCTTTTTACCCAAATCTGAGATGGCGCCACAGAAAACATCGCCACTAGGTGCGATCAGCAGCTTCATCCTCCCATGTTGCTTGATTTTATGTCCAGTGCTCTCATGTCTTTCTTGCACACATCTTTGAATATCAGCTGTCGTTGGAGAATTGTTCTTTTGCCATATTTTGCGATATGTATACATGTGTGTGTATATATATATATATATATATATATATATATATATATATATATATATATATATATATATATATATATATATATAGTATTTTATCAGTGCCACTGTTACACTCATCAGTAGCTCCTATCTTTAACTTTTGTTGAGGTGGTATGTCGTACAGATAGGTTGTGAGTTATTTTTGTCCCGTCTGAGTAGAGTGGATGGTGATAGTTACATGAGAAATCAGAGAAAGGTGTGAGAAATAGATTTCACAGGTGATAGCTTAAGGAGAAGATATGTCTATGGAATGAGTAAGTTTCTCTATTCAAGCCTATCTATACGACTATAATTTAGTACAAGACAACCTTGCCCTCCTCATACATATAAATATAAGTTTAACTACAGATACACACAGCTATGTGACAACAAGACACACAAACGTGAAAAACTACGGTTACTTGGGTATGGGTCTGACCAACACAGTTTTCTTTGTTGTTTATTATCATTAAACTTGACAACACCAAATAACTAAAGAAAGATCAAATAAAATGAGATTTACATACATATGAAAATAGCAGAATAAATGTGCCCTCCCCCTCTGGAGAACATGAACCCAAAAAGTTAATAACCCAAAGGTCAAAGGTTTGCACTATGTTACAGAGTAGACTGTAAAGTAAACAGGTTCCTACTATAGGCTACCCAGTAAAGTTAAAAAGTTTAAGCAAAACCCAATATTGGTAAAGTCCCTGTAACCAAGAATAATATTCACTCTCTCTTTCATACAGTGGCCACTCAATCACTCTTACCTACTCTTGGTGATTTCCCGTGGAAATACAATTATCATGAATATAAAAAAGTCAGGCTTAATTCCCAAATTGGCCCCAGTCCATCCTCTACAAATAAAGACTAGTGAGGTGAACGCCGAATCTGGTGTGGGTTTTTTCTTGGATGGACAAAATGTCACCGCCAATAGTTGACGTAGAAAATGTGATCTTGGGGTTCACAGTTAAAAGAGGAAAATACTTCCAGTATTGGGAAACTTCTGGTTGCTAAAAATGTTACATATGATGATGATTGATAATCCTATCGGACACTCTATGTTAGAGCGCCGATTCTGAAACAGCGTAAATTTCTGGATGCTTCGCTTGAATACGACTGTCAGAAGTTGGGAATAAGTGTTATTTTTTTCACACCTCAGTGGGCTGATAAAATTGAAAAATATTGCTGGGTATGGTAAGTCCAGTTAAATTTACAAGTTAAAATGTTTCTCATGTATCTTTGGCAAATGCTTGCTTACCAATTAGGTTGGTGATGCACAAGTCAAGAAAAGACAACATTAACCAATCAGTAAATAGGAAACAGACTGCTAGACGCTCTTAATCAGGTCTGCAGAAATATATAAGAAACATTTATGGACAAATGCTACTTTTCTATACAGCTACATATATGCACACAGACGGGGACAAGACAATCTCTTATCTACTCCATCTGTCCTGCTTAAATTTAAAAGACCCACGGTGTCTTTAGCCTACCCTATTGCCCGTCGCTTAGCGAGTGTAGGTTGGATGAGTTATGCGACTCTCCCCTCCCCACAGCCCCCATTTGCTCACGGTTAATGATCAGTGTACAATGTTGATTATTATTTAATGATCTATATACGCACTTACACAAAGTATCGTATATCTTTAATAGCTATTAACTTGTCGGCGTCTGATAGTTTAGTCGAATGATATTAAATAATAAACACTTATAGTAAATACGCACAATGAAATAAAATGTGAATTCTTTTCTGTCACCATCAGTCGCGCCTAGCATTTAACCCAGTCAGCTAAAACTGTATCTTCTTGTGTGAGAAAGCGTGTAGTGAAAATTAATATTATAACTGAGCATCTGGTATGAAATAGCTACGCGTTATTTTATTTCACTAGTTTTAATGCTAGAAAATCTAAGTGAATTACAATAGTAAAAGCTTAACACTTTTAAACACGTAAGCACTAATTTCTATTACCAGAAAATCAGAAGGAAAATCCCCACAAATGCTATTAACACTTTGCACAATGGTTCTAGAGCTATGTGCTTAGACTATCCAAAAATTCTGAGTGACAACTGATAGCAGGTTTAAGAAAACAGTTTATATATCATTATGTTTCTCTGATCTATAGATGATGTTACTTTTCACACTATTGGGTGAGTAACAGAGAATCAGAACAGAGTTCCCCAGATAAAAGTTTACGGTCGGCCTTTCTTGGGCGTTCGACCTGCCATCAAAAGACTTATATCCATGTAACGGTGTTGTTGCGTGCATATTTTGACGCACATATTACAAAAATCGATATGGCTATTTAATATGGAAAAAATATAGACATTCATTCATTTGTGTATGAAAATGCTGTCTATGGGGAAAGCGAGATAATCCATGTTTGATTCACACTTTTGATTATAGGAGTAATCGTTCTTGATATTGATCCGGCGCACGTATATTGCTCTTATATTTGTACTTTTTTTTAGGGCCAGAAAATAGATTAATTTGCTTATTATGTTTATGGCCTGAATTCATATGTATTACATATTATTAGTACAAGTAGAATCAGTCCTATATTGTATATTTTGGATGGGTAGGCGGGACTAGATTCTTATTATTCCGCTCTAGCGGAAGTATGAGTTGTCTTGACAAGTCGTGATGAGTTCCGATGTACCGTGATAATGGCGGGTACGCACTTTCCAAAGGGCTGGTAGATTCTTAAGGAAATATGATTCATGAAGTGGTTTTCTTCTAAAGGAGATGGTATCTCTACTATAGTTTATGTTAGAGATTCTCCTAAGGTACGGTACAATGTATAATTCGGACTCCATGTATTGCCAGACCCTATTTTGATGATCTCATGTCGATTCGACCTAGATGGAACATTGTGCTTCGTATCGCTAGGGTCGTGTTTTGTATCGATGAAGATGACAGACTTTCCTACAGCGGTTATGGCTACGTGAATTAACCTGATCACCGTAGAGCTGTATGGAAACATTTATGAAATCATTTATATACCCATTATAAATTAACTCTGGCTTATATTCTCCTTCCTATGAATGAGTGAACGACAACTCAGGGAGGCAACCATGTTAGATTTCGGTCATCATATGTTTTGATCACTGCCAAGAGAACAGATTATTTATCCTATTATCGGACAGTGACAGGGAGATCTCAATCTTGCTAGAAACCCCCTCTTTCGTGGTTTCATAATATATACTACAAACTATGGACGTCAAGTAACTTTAGTTATTTACCGATCTGCCTTCACTGACGCGTTTAGTCAGATAGGGGGATGCGGTCCTAATGTATCATGACATTGAACTTTTGATGTACTGCCCATTATTTCTGAATGTGTCATGACTTCAGATCTGCTATGTATACCTACAAATTGATATGTCAACATACCATGATGTACTCGTATGTCCCAGTGTGTACGTCTGAATAAATTGAGTAAACAAAGATTCCAGCAGTCTACATTGGTGCCTTGTAGACACAAGTGTATGAGTGGTTATATTGGTCAGCACACGAACAGTACACCATTCGCGGTAATCACACTCTACACTTCTACTTCATACATACACCATCCTGCGTCGGTTGGAGTGACCAAGTTTAGGGCCTGCTTCCCCTGGAGCCTTTGCCTTCCCTAACTCAGGACTAGGGTGAGTTACCCATTTACAGCTGGGTAGACTGGAGCATGCCTGATCTCAACAACACACCACTCTTCCTTACAGAGCATACAGACTGACACTTTACAGAGTGGAAAGAAGAAAAGAAACTTTACAGTGGCGAGCCAGATTCCGGGTCCAGCTTACGCAGTTTTGTGTTGAGAATCACAGTTTACAGCTGAAAGAACATTTGTTTGACCACATCAACACCAGTAGGACAGCTATACAGTCGATGTCAGCTTGACCTGTATTACCGATAGGATGCTGTATCTAGGTCAGCGCTTGTTGACAGTTTTTTTCGCTGTACAGACAGTATTACACAGGACAGTGGTATCAAGTGTAGAAAATATCTGGGGCAGTATTGTTGACATTTCTCAACGTACAGAAGAATCACAGTGTTGGTGAACATAAAGTGCATATTTCATCGTTGGATCTTCATATGCTCAACGAAAAAAAAAAATTGACAGTGTAATAGTTTAAAATTAAATCTATTACTGAATAAAGTGGCAAGTTATTAGTATTAAAATAAACTGTGCCTGCTTTGCAACACCATACCTGCAACACATTCCATTCATGACATAAATTATATTGTATGCTATATGCTATTTATGCTTACATGTTATTTGTTTATATGTGTAGGTGTTTATATGTTGCGGGCCTGGATGGGAGGTGACTAGAACAGGAAATACCGAGTGATATTGGTCTTGTTCTGGCGTTCGATAGGGAGCAATTTCTTAATTGAAATTTGCATGCAACATAGTTTGCAAATATTTGGTTAGTTGTGACGACTGTTTCATATTTGTATTTGTAACATTTTTTTTGTTCTTTATTTTTGTTTGATTTGTTTGTATAATTGTAGGTCTCATCTTTCCTTTCATTTCAGTTTTTTACACCCTTATGTTTATACACTGTGGCGTTATTTGTCTTGTTATCTTATTGCAGTTATCATCACGGTTTCTGTGATCATTTTTTTCATTTCTCCTATTTAATTTAATTTGATCTCTGCAAATGTGTTCATATTGTCTTTTCTTGTTTGTCCTTTGTAATGTCTTTAGTTGACATATGACATAGGAGTTATAGTGGTATACACTGATAGTATAGTACAGATCAGTACTTTATGATTGTTATTGTTATAAAACAAAATGTACAAGACCTTTGTAAGGCTTGTCTCCCAAAGTGATTGGTAAAGGGAAATATTTTTTCCACAGGTACTCAAGTGATCTTTGATTACATTGAGGTATACAAGACCTTTGTAAGGCTTGTCCCCACAGTATTTGAGATACAGTTATTGTTGTCCACAGGTACTCAAGTTATCATTGGTTATTATAAACCATACAAGTTTGGACTAAGACTAAGTCTATGGTATAGACTTGTCTCCCATTAAAGTGAAATAGGGTAATTTATTTACTTTTTCAGGTTTCTGATTTAAGAAGACAATATGTCTACATTAGATTATTTTATTGCACAAGGAAAATCTCTTGATAAGACTGGAAAAGACTTAGAACAATGGGCTGTTGCTCAATATGACAAAGCATTAGCTGCAGAAGAGAAAAAAAACTGCTGCTGCTGTTGAAGAAAGAAAAGCTGCTGCTGAGGAAAAAAAAGCTGCGGCTGAGGAGAGAAAACTTCAAATAGAAGAAAAAAAAAGTTGCTGCAGAAGAAAGGAAAGCTCTAGCTGAAGAAAAAAGATTAGAAAAAGAAGCTGATACTGCTGCTGAACTTAAGAAATTGCAGATGCAAGTGGAGGAAAGGAGATTTGAGGCAGAACAGAAGAAATTAGAAGCTGATGCAGAACAGAAAAAACTAGAAGTTGCTGCTGCTGCAGAACAGAAAAAACTAGAAGTTGCTGCTGCTGCAGAACAGAAAAAATTAGATGCTGCTGCAGAACAGAAAAAATTAGAAGCTGCTGCTGCTGCAGAACAAAAAAAATTAGATAGAGAAGCTGAAGAGAGAAAAGCAATAAGAGAACATGAGTTTGAATTAGAGAAATTAAAATTGACATGTATGAGTAATGTTAATCAGGCATCTGGTGGTAATGGTAAACCCTTTGTGTACAAGGTCAAGGTACCAGCGTTTAACCCTACCAGTGATGACATAACATTTTGGCTTTCTAGATTTGAACGGGCTTGTCGATCTCATAATGTTGACAAATCACAGTATGTGAATCAGTTGTCTGAAAATCTAAAAGGGGAGTCTCTGAGTAAGTTATATTTTGTTGAAGAGGCCGACAAAGATAATTATGATGCTGTTAGGGCAGCTTTGATAAAGAGATATCAGCTGTCGGAAGAAGGTTATCGTCTTTTGTTTAAAACAATGAGACCTGAGGTAGGTGTAGAATTCTCAGATTTCATCTCAAAAGCACGAATTACACTTTCACGATGGATTGAATTATCCAAAACAGAGAAAACATTTGATGGTCTTACGGATTTATTGCTAAGAGACAAGGTCATGTCTTCTGTAAATAAATCATTCCTAGAGTTCTTACATGAGCGTAAACCTGGTACAATAAAGCAAATGGAAGAATATTGTGACCAGTATGCCACGGCACACCCTGACATGATTCTTAGTAACTCTAACATTAAAGAGAGTATGCCAGTTGCTTCGGCAACAGAATATAATCAGAATTACTCACACAAATTCCAAGGAGCTAAAAATAAATTTGATAAAAAGGTTAATTGGAATAAGTATCAAAACCAAGATAACCGCTCAAATCAGAGTTCTTCTTTGAAGAACTGGAATCGGGCTGATAGTCCTCGACACGCGAGGGGTACCCATAATGTTAGAAATTCTCGGAAAGGGAGTAGCTATAGGAACTACCCAAGTGCTTCATGGAGACAAAAAAAACCAATATTACAGGGATACTCAATATAACGAGCATGATGATTATGATCATGAATATTATGATTCAAACCCAAATAGGGGTTATAACAGAGGCAATAATAATTATAGAGACAATTGTAACCGAGGTAGATCACAACACAAAAGACATGGTAAATCTTATTACCAGGCTAACTCTGCACAACAGGAGTTCCACGACACCGATAATCAGAATAATGATAAAAAAGACTCCAACAGTGTAGCAAATTCCGCTTTCGATTTTGCTAGAGCATCTCAGTGTTCGCAATGCAAAACATTATTCGATCCAACCACAGTTTCTACTTTAAGCTGCGGTCACCCGCTTCCCGCTCTCCATGCGTCAATTGCGCATAATGGAAGGGGTGCTCTTGTCTTTAATAGGGGCCTAATAGATGGTACTCCGGTATCAATTCTTTTCGACTCGGGGTGCACTACCATTGGAGTGAGGCAATCACTCGTAAATCCTTCTCGAGCTACAGGCAATATAGTCAAATGTGTAACATTTGGTGGCACATTGGAGAAGTACTCCACTGCCATTATCAATATTGCTACGCCTTTCTTTACAGGAGAGGTGCAAGCATGTCTCTTGCCGAATCCGATCGCTGATCTTATCATCGGTCGCATTCATGGAGTGAAAGAATGCACTCCACAGCAAATTTCTAATTGGGAAAATGTTAATATGCAATCTGCTAATGCAGTAATCACTAGGGCTCAAGCTCTTAATATGCCACAATCTTCACATTCTGAAGATAATGATGCGCAGATCCAAGATGATCCCTTGGAGATTTCCCACGATTCCTTTATCAAACAGCAGGAAGATGATCCTACTCTAAAGAAATTCTTTACTCTGGCAAAAAAAGGTGATCCGAATAAGGATACAAATCGTAAATCTTGGATTACGATGAAGAATGGCGTACTTGTACGTATGGTACAAGACTCCGCTAAGTCCATTCATTCTCAAATCCTTGTGCCTAAAAATATGAGAGTTAAAATCTTACAGCACGCTCATGATTCGCAGTGTGCTGGACATATGGGTTTTTCCCGTACTAAAGCTAGAGTTCTTCAATCTTTCTTTTGGCCTGCTGTGAATAAGGACATACGAATCTATTGTCGATCTTGTAAAGTATGTCAAGAGATTAAATCCAGAGGTCCACGCCATGATGCACCTATTCAGGCTGCAGACATTCCCATTCGGCCATTTCAAAAAATGGCGATAGACATCATTGGTCCATTTAAGATAAAGTCTGCTAGAGGACACCAATTTATTTTGACGTGTGTTGATATGTGCACACGTTGGCCGGAGGCTGTTCCTCTAAAGAGCATAACTACTGCTGATGTCGCAGATGCTCTTTGGTTAATATTTTCTCGTCTGGGGTTTCCAGCAGAAATATTATCCGACCATGGTACCCAACTCATATCGGATACCATGTCTCAAGTAATGTCGACTCTGAAGATAGAGAGATCGCTGAGTAGTATTTATCATCCTATGTCCAATGGGATGGTGGAACGTTTGAATAGAACTCTGAAAAACCTACTAGGTAAGATAACAGAAGATCATCCTCAGGATTGGGATAGGGTTTTACCCGCGGCTCTCTTTGCATATAGAGAGGTCGCCAACGAACATACAGGATTTTCTCCCTTTGAACTTGTCTTTGGCGCGAAACCGCGAGGTCCTATGTCCTTACTTCATGATCTTATAACTGCTGATAATATTGTCGATGACACAAAATCCTCTTATGAATATGTCATCGCACTTAGACACAAGATTATTGAAGCATGCAAATTGGCAACTGCTTCTTCTGAATTTGCGAAACAGAAGGCAAGGGAATTTGCCAATAAAAAGAGATGTTTGCGACAACTTTGTCCAGGTGACAAAGCATTTGTCTTGCTACCTTGTAGGGAAAATAGACTTCTCATTTCTTGGAAAGGTCCGTACGATATAATATCAAAAGTTTCCGATGTTGACTATATCGTCGATATTGACGGGAAGCGTAAAACCTTCCACATCAACATGCTCACGGAATTCCATGAACGTCCTGATTATTTACAACCTGTTTTCCAGGCAACGGACGATTTTCCAGTCCAACATGGACAGTACTCATCTCTGTCAGTAATACAGGATGAGGAAACGAGTTTCTCGGATGTAAATTTACCTTTTCCAATGATTCCTCTTCACTCTAATGAATCATGGAAAGATGTTGCAATTTCTCCAGAATTATCTCCAGGAGAGCAGAAACAAGTTTCTACTATGTTAGAACAATTTCAGGATGTCCTTACTGACATTCCTGGTCAAACTGATGTCATTCAACATGACATTATTCTTACTGACCATAGTCCTATAAGAGTCAGACCGTATCCTATCCCGATACATTTTCAAGCACAGGTAGAGAAAGAGTTAGATGAGATGATAGAGTTAAAAATTATTGAACCATCCACATCAGCATATTCTTCGCCGATGGTTATAGTACGGAAAAAAGACAATAACATACGTCTTTGCGTGGATTATCGCAAATTGAATCAAGTGACTAAATTTGATGCGGAACCTATGCCTTTACTAGAAGAGCTACTTACGAGACTGTCGAATTCTCACTTCTTTACTAAACTCGATTTGTCTAAGGGATATTGGCAAGTTCCACTATCCGAACACGCCAAACCGTTTACTGCTTTTTCGACGCCTAGGGGTCTATTCCAATGGAATTTCATGCCTTTTGGTCTTATGAACGCCCCTGCAACATTTGTACGCATGATGCGTCGAATCCTATCTCATCGCTCAGATGTCATTGCGTATCTTGATGACATCTGTCTTTTCAGTGATACTTGGAACGATCACTATAATGGTATAAATGAACTATTGTCTATCTTACGCGAGCATAACCTGACAGCGAAACCATCGAAAGCATGTATTGGTTTTAGCGAAATATCTTTCTTAGGACACCGTGTTGGTCATGGGTTCCTAAAAACAGAAGACCATAATACAAGTAAGATACTTAACATTTCTATTCCTAAGACTAAAAAGCAAGTACGAAGTCTCTTAGGTCTAATACAATTTTATGGACGATTCATCCCGAATCTGTCCTCCATTATGTCACCTCTTTCTTCCTTGCTAAAGAAAGGGTCTCCTAATGTAGTCCATTGGACTCAAGAATGTCAATCCTCTTTGGATAAGGTTAAAACTATGTTTTCTACTTCACCTATCCTAGTATTGCCTTCTAAGGATAAGACATTTATTCTTCGTAGTGACGCTTCATCCACCGGGATTGGAGCTGCACTAATGCAAGAGTACTCTGGAACTCTGCATCCTGTGATGTATATTTCTCGGAAATTAAATGCCGCAGAGAAGAATTACTCGGTCCTAGACCGTGAATTATTGGCTATGGTTTGGTCAATCCTTAAACTGCAAAGATTTCTTCTGGGCGCGCATTTCATTGTGGAAACTGACCAGAAAGCTCTTACGGCTATTCAGAGTAAAAATCTGAAGAGCGCGAGATCAACGCGATACGCGATTGCTCTACAGCCATTTCATTTTTCGGTGCGAGCTATCCGTGGGTCAGAAAATGTGATGGCAGATATTTTGTCTAGATGCCCACATGATTCATAACTGTTATACAACTTTGATACAGTTGTTTCTATGTTGAAATGTGTACACATATGTAATATATCATATATTGATTGTAACACTACTTAGCGGTTCATTGATATTTATTCACCGCTGATCTTTCAATGTTTTTCGTCTTTGATGATCATGATGTTAAGATATCTTAGATGAAATTTATGTATAAACTAATGTGGAAATTGTGTCATTGCTAATATTGTAGTATGCGTTGGTGACACCTCTCTGGAAATATTTATACTTAGAGAAGTACTTTCTCTAAGGTCATAAAACTTATGCTTATCATCTGCGCATTGTATTGGTGCGTTGTGAGCCTATTGTATGTTGCTCCTAGATGTATTTCAAAAAAAAAATGTACCATTTTTTTTTTCCCGAGGGGTGTGGTAATCTGTTGCGTGCATATTTTGACGCACATATTACAAAAATCGATATGGCTATTTAATATGGAAAAAATATAGACATTCATTCATTTGTGTATGAAAATGCTGTCTATGGGGAAAGCGAGATAATCCATGTTTGATTCACACTTTTGATTATAGGAGTAATCGTTCTTGATATTGATCCGGCGCACGGATATTGCTCTTATATTTGTACTTATTTTTAGGGCCAGAAAATAGATTAATTTGCTTATTATGTTTATGGCCTGAATTCATATGTATTACATATTATTAGTACAAGTAGAATCAGTCCTATATTGTATATTTTGGATGGGTAGGCGGGACTAGATTCTTATTATTCCGCTCTAGCGGAAGTATGAGTTGTCTTGACAAGTCGTGATGAGTTCCGATGTACCGTGATAATGGCGGGTACGCACTTTCCAAAGGGCTGGTAGATTCTTAAGGAAATATGATTCATGAAGTGGTTTTCTTCTAAAGGAGATGGTATCTCTACTATAGTTTATGTTAGAGATTCTCCTAAGGTACGGTACAATGTATAATTCGGACTCCATGTATTGCCAGACCCTATTTTGATGATCTCATGTCGATTCGACCTAGATGGAACATTGTGCTTCGTATCGCTAGGGTCGTGTTTTGTATCGACGAAGATGACAGACTTTCCTACAGCGGTTATGGCTACGTGAATTAACCTGATCACCGTAGAGCTGTATGGAAACATTTATGAAATCATTTATATACCCATTATAAATTAACTCTGGCTTATATTCTCCTTCCTATGAATGAGTGAACGACAACTCAGGGAGGCAGCCATGTTAGATTTCGGTCATCATATGTTTTGATCACTGCCAAGAGAACAGATTATTTATCCTATTATCGGACAGTGACAGGGAGATCTCAATCTTGCTAGAAACCCCCTCTTTCGTGGTTTCATAATATATACTACAAACTATGGACGTCAAGTAACTTTAGTTATTTACCGATCTGCCTTCACTGACGCGTTTAGTCAGATAGGGGGATGCGGTCCTAATGTATCATGACATTGAACTTTTGATGTACTGCCCATTATTTCTGAATGTGTCATGACTTCAGATCTGCTATGTATACCTACAAATTGATATGTCAACATACCATGATGTACTCGTATGTCCCAGTGTGTACGTCTGAATAAATTGAGTAAACAAAGATTCCAGCAGTCTACATTGGTGCCTTGTAGACACAAGTGTATGAGTGGTTATATTGGTCAGCACACGAACAGTACACCATTCGCGGTAATCACACTCTACACTTCTACTTCATACATACACCATCCTGCGTCGGTTGGAGTGACCAAGTTTAGGGCCTGCTTCCCCTGGAGCCTTTGCCTTCCCTAACTCAGGACTAGGGTGAGTTACCCATTTACAGCTGGGTAGACTGGAGCATGCCTGATCTCAACAACACACCACTCTTCCTTACAGAGCATACAGACTGACACTTTACAGAGTGGAAAGAAGAAAAGAAACTTTACAGGTGTTCTCTCAGATTTTTGCCCCTAAATCGACATCAAATTGCACTCTGGAAAATCCTGGATCTCCCCTCGTGGACTTTAAAGACTCCGTGTTGTTCATGTGCAGTCTGTCAGGTATCGTATGATTGACAGATCCCTCGTGGACTTTAAAGACTCTGTGTTGTTCATGTGCAGTCTGTCAGGTATCGTATGATTGACAGATAAGCTCGCGTGAGAAAACTAGGTAAACAAACCTGATTCGGTACCTGTTATGACTGACAGGTCATGCAGTTTGTAAACATTGCGTTAGCTTGTGTTCACAGAAAAAGAGGTGGGACGAAAAGTATGCTTGGGTAAGTAAAACACAGGTAAAAAAATTGCTAGCTAATCATAGAACGCTACGAGGTTAGGAGCCTGTCAGATTATTGTAGGCTATCTTTCCATTATATGTCACATGGTAAAATGTACCATTTTGCATGTGTATACATGTATATGTATTAAATTATTATTAGAGAGATAGGCAGAAGGAGGGAAACCAAAAAAACACTTTGAGATAGGAACTGGAGGCAGACAAGAAAGAGATAATTTTTTAAAAATTACGGTAAGACATTGAACAGATGACACAGGATGTAATGGCTTGGCATACATTTGTTGAGGCCCCACTGCTCCTTAAGAAACTGAAAAATAATGCTGATTGTATATATTTAGTCTCTCAATGTGACCAAAATAAAATTAAAAAAAAACTCACATAAAATATTTATAGCACTTTTCTTTTTAATGGCACAATTTTAGCATACACAGAAAACACTACATCAGAAACATCATAATTACATGGCGTCTTTTCTGTATGTCTGAATATGTTCTTAGCTAACAGGCAGAGGTCACACTTTACAACAAGAAAATCACATTTATAAGACACATCTGCAGTATATCATAAAATATAGCACCACAGAGATTACATTTATCTTGCTGTAGGTACCACAAACCACCGAGATTTTGCACTGGAAAAATGTCCTTTGTGGGGCAGAAAGAGGAAACTAGGTCTTCTTTGTTGTTTTGCTACTCTTGCATCTTTGTTTGTAATGTAATTAAATGTACACAAGATAATTGTGTGTTCTTTTTCTCTTAAAATACGTAAACTTGAAAACGGAATGTATTTTGTAAATGAAAGACAAAATGCAATAAAAAATATGGGTATATCGGGTTTTTCGATGTGCCGGACAGCTCCGGAGTTACCCGCGCATCATTCAAACACTCGGTGCTATATCAACAAAGACCTATTCTCTTCAAATTTACAATTAATGGAAGAAGTGATTGGGCCTCATTTGCTTATAAAAACGACCCCCGATTGATGCCAAATTAGTTGCACAAATTTTGAAGTAATGACAAAATTGTCTTTTTAAGTGTGCTTCCAAGAGCCGGATCCCTAAAGATCTTACATCAATAGATTTGCCATCTATTTTACTATATTTATGCACATTTGTCGTGAAATATTCTAATCCACATATATAAATTAAAAGGTAAATGCAAAGCCTAACAAATAAATTCTAATAAAGAAAAGAGCAATGGTAAAATAACAGTGCTGTCACAAGGAATGTACTCGAAATCCCCCTTTGTTTTATGCTTCGTCTGCAAATTGTAACGTTTCCACGTTAAATATAAGCCACTGCATAAATACAAGCGTTTCCACAACACATTAAAACGGGTATTGCATTTCTGAGAAAAACATTGGGAGGCACACTGCGTAATGACCTAAATTAATCCTAACATTAATTATACTGCGTTACCAAAACGAACGAACAGATGGACTCAAATAGAAAGAGAGAGGGAGGGCTGAAAATCAGGAACGCATGCAACACGCGTCGCGCGATACACAATTACTACTATCACGCGTGTAAGGCCACATGCACTAACTTTTTTTTCAGACGGACAGTGA
Organism: Oreohelix idahoensis; assembly: GCA_024509875.1. NCBI lineage: Eukaryota > Metazoa > Mollusca > Gastropoda > Stylommatophora > Oreohelicidae > Oreohelix > Oreohelix idahoensis. The sequence continues at coordinate 60,297 of JAMPIV010003218.1, read as the reverse complement.
TAAATTCACTACCCTTCCCAGAGTTAGGTTTTAAAATCACGAAAAACGCTTATTAGAAAAGATAACATTAGATGGGTTTACGTTTGAAAACAGTACAGTACCCAGACAGCACATCTTCGAAACAGGAGGTCGAAGAAATTGCATATTTTGAACGCAGCCACTTAGCTCTTTTAAATTTGTATATTTGGGTTCCTTAGGGCTTGCTGACAAAGAATATGTAAAACGTTACGCAAATAGTCTAGGAATTAACAAGTTATAACCAAAATAAAATAGTGGGGATGCCTGACAGCATGAAATCATTTCTGCTCATAAAATTTTTTTATAACGTGTTTGAAAAAACCTTGCGTACGGAAATAGCCTACCATGTAAACTCCAAATTGATTGGAGCGCAACAAATATAAGACTAAACACGATTGGTCGGACTATAAATACTATCTTTGGTTGTTAGGGGAGACGTAGGAAGGTAAAATTTTTTCAAACACTTGTCGAAACGTGGCTCCATTGGCCAGACTCGCTGATATAATCACTTAGGAGCGTTAGTTCGAGACCACTAGTTCAAATAAGCTTGATAAAGCAACAGTGCGTTGAAGCCAGCTCATATTTTTGCTAAATAAAAGCCTGGAACATAAGCAGATGGGAATTTGTGCCAGAATTCATTGCTAGTCAACGTATCTGTGTTTATTCTATGAATTGTGGTAAGCTTGAAACATTCAGTATCTTTTAATGAAAATTGAATGTGAATTGTTAATTTATGCCTGTATATATGTGTAGTTCAGTAGCAAACATGATGTAAAGCCTATAATGCTCCAGCCTGAACAGAAGGTGTCGGAGGAAAGTAAAACGGCATGGAATGGCCAAACAGTACACTGACACCTAGATGATTGACTAGAAAGAAATAATGCTGGAAGTGCAGAGGCGTAGTAACCATTAAGGAGGTTAATACTGGTATAAAGTATTTCAGATGAAGCTGACAGTTGGCCTAACGCTCTGAACTCAATGTTTGTGATGTATTGTGCTCAGTGTAGAACTAGAGTATCAATTAGTTATGAAGTAGAAGGTACATCCTTCTTGTTTTCAGGGACCGTGGTCTTGATGGTATTGAGCAGCACCTGGTCAGAGCTTTGCTGAATCCAGAGTCGGACAGCATACTCCTTGGTCCATTTAGCTATCAGTGAGGTGTCTCCAGAGCACAGGGGAGAAATCGAGCAGAGGAGTCTTTTCCTGCCGCCATCACGCAAGATAAGCTGATGTGGCCAGCTGAGCTCAAAATTATGTACCCCCATCTTAAAATAACATTGTAACATAAACTTAAGAGGGGAAGTAAATTGTTTTAATATCAGGAACTGAGAACATCTCCAATACTAGTTCCATAAAGACAAACTATTGAAGTCATGATGACAAATACCAACAGAGCTTGAACAAAACAAAACCAGTATTACCTCATATTACTACTACACAACTGACACACATAGGATACTTTTAATAATATATGTCACTACAATATTCATATTGATAAATTCTGTATATATATAACTTGTAAGTAAAATTGATTGTGATTCCTGGTTCCCTTTGTATTTGAATCAGGACACATATTCATTCATAACAGCAATGAATACATATTGTTATTTGAAAAGTTATCAGTGACTCCTTTAAGATATCCTTTAGAGTGTTATATGTATGTGAGTGTCACAGTGTTGTCAAGTGTGGTGGAATAAATTAAATTGTTTATCTGTCTGTTGTTGTTATGACTTACACTTCATCATACACATACCCTAGACATACAACGTAGTCATCACACTATTCCAGAATAATTCTGACTGAGATATATATATATGTGGCAGCAAGTAAGGTTATCTATAATACACTACTCTTATTAGATATAGATACCTTCACAGCTGATCTCAGTCAGTACACTAAGTCCCCTATAAATATTTATAACATCCCACTTCACCACATATATTGGGGTCTCGCTCTTGGCATTTTGAATCTTTCCCTATTAAAAATATTGGGGGTAATTCACTTCAGGGAATATAAGAATTAAAAGGTATCCTTGGGTGGAATTAAATAAGGTTGAGCTCACGGTGCCTGTGTTGTCCATTAGATATATATTTAGAGAGTGAATTGTTGGTTAGACATTGTATAAATTTACCTGATAGACAATGGCGGACCTGGCCAAGTTTCGATCTGCTGCTGTTCAGACTGCAAAAGAGTTAGGATTAGATGGGCAAGTTATGGTTGCCTATGTCACCACGGAATGTGACAAATTTATTGAACGCGAAGAAAGAAGGTTTGAAGCCGAAAGAAAGTTAGAGGCTGAAAAAGAAATTAAGAGGTTGCAGATTGAGGCTGAGGCTAAGAAATTGGAGGCAGAAAGGGAAGAGAAGAAATTAGCTGCAGAAAGGGAAGCAGAAGATAAAAGATTACAAAGGGAACATGAATTACGACTAAGGGAGTTTGAGTTTCAAGGCCATGCTCCTGAAAATGGTGCCAGTCCCTTTGCCTCTGATGCCACTGCTAGCCAAGGAGCCTCAACCTCAGCTATGAATTTTCATTTAGATCATTTTGTTGAGAAAGACTATGATATAGAGAGCTATCTAAATAGGTATGAACTATTAGCTACCACGTATGGGTTAGAGAGAGAGAGGTGGAGCTTAAAGTTATCTCAAGGACTTTGTGGGGCAGCTTATGAAGTTTTTGCAAAAATGAGCAGAGGTGATCAGGAAAATTATGACATGCTAAAGCAGGCTCTTTTGTTAAGATATGAAAAGAATGCAGAATTCTATAGGAAAAAATTTAGGAATGCTAAACTACTGTCAGGTGAAACCTATCACCAGTTCTCTGCACGAATAGAGACATACTTGGAGAAATGGACTTCTCTGGGGAAAACCCAAGATCTTAAGGAAATGGTCCTTATAGAGCAGCTAAGAGAGTCCATGGCTCCAGACCTGAGAAAGTTTCTCATGGAACAAGGTGCAGAGAGGCTGGGTGAGTTGCTAAATGTTGCTGAAAGGTATCAAGCAGCTCAAGCAGAGGTAACAGGTAATAAAAAGAAACAAGTGGATAACTATAGGGCACCACAGAACTTTAATCAATTTGATCCTAGGGATCAAAACAAAGGTAAGCACCAGTTTGATAGGCCACGGTATGAAAATAAAAATAAATTCCCACAATTCGATGAAAGGAAATATGATGAAAGAAAATCTTTCAACCAAGGAAAAAGGTGGTGTAAGAATTGTCAGATGGACAATCATGACACTGACCGTTGCAGAAGGAAACCTGTGTATATGGCAACCCTTCAGGTCAGGTCGACCTCAAGACAGGAGGAGGATATTATGTTGGATACCACTCCAGAAGAGATGAGGAAGGCACAGGCTTGGGATAAAACACTCAAGCCTTGTTTCAGAAAATTGTCAACTTGTCATACAACTCCAGGCAAGGGAGATTTTTACATGAAAAACAAGTTGATGTATAGGAAGACTGGAGCTAGATCCAAAGGTCAGGGACAACTGGTACTTCCTAAAAGATATAGGGCAGACTTAATAAGGAGCCTACATGTGAAACCAGATGGGGACCATGAGAAGATAGGTACCATCATTCAAAAGGTGGCTCACAATTATTATTGGCCCAAAGCAAGATGGGACATTGAGAATTTTGTAGAAAGGTGTAGCATAGCACATGAGGGAACACCCACAAGTGGGAACATGGATCAGGACCTGGACACGCCACGGGGCAAAATTAGGCCTGATAATAAAAAGAAAAATAGATTTGATAAAGTGGACCAAATGGAATGGGAAGCCCCTTTTCACGGACAAGCTTCACTTAACTGTTTTACAATGGCCACTATGCGGAGAGTGCAAAAAGATGTCTTACCCCAGGATAAGCCGAAAATCCCTCAATCGGACTTAAACAAACTGGAGGAAGAAGATGTAGAGAGGAAATCTCTCATCAAGAATTTTAAGTGGGGAGACAGCCCCAAGAAAAGAATTGGTAGCGGTCGTTTTGTGCATGATAATTCTGGGAAGAAAAATCATCACTATAGAGCTTCGAGTGGAAGAGACCATACCGGTGCATGGACAAATAGGTCCACACAATTAAAGGTCCATATGTAGCTTTGTTAAGAACGTGGACTGATGAAAAGGCAGGGGAAAACATTACATCTTCATACCAATATGTGAATGAGCTGACCACTCGTTTAAAAACTGGCTGGAAACTTGCCAATGAAAATTTGAAACAAGCCAGGAAGAAACATGCTGCCTATTATAACAGGAAGGCGCAAGACAGAAATTTGGCTGTGGGAGAGAAAGTACTGCTTCTTTTGCCCGGGAGTCAGAATAAGTTACAAATTGGATGGCAGGGTCCATATACAGTTTTAGAGAAGGTGTCTAGAACAAATTATAAGATAGATAAGAAGGGGAAAGAAAAAATCTATCATGTGAATCTCCTGAAGAAATATTTGGAAAGAGAACATCAGGAAGAGACACACTTGTTGACCTTGTCCATCGCCATGGAGATGAAAAAGGAACCACTTTCATCATTTGAATATCCATTACACCCCTGTGAGACAGCAGCACAGGTGAAAATCAGTACACATTTAACGAAAACTCAGAAAGAGAGAGTGCAACAGGTTCTAAATAATCATGCAGAGGTGTTAACAGACCGACCAGGGCATACAAACCTATTGGAATATGATATGAAACTGATAGACCCCACACCTGTATGTATGAAACCATATTCGATTCCGTTTGCTAAGGAGAAAGCTTTGAAGGAAGAGATAGACTATCTGTTGAAGGAAGGAATTATTTCGCACAGTGAATCTTCGTATAGTTCCGGTGTTGTACTCTTAAGGAAGCCCTCTGGAGAACATAGACTCTGTATAGATTACAGGAGACTGAATGCTATTACAGAAGGACAGGTGGATCCATTGCCGGATACAAATCAGCTGTTTGCCAGTTAAATAAAGCTAAATATTTCTCAAGGGTGGATCTGAGTAAAGGATAATATCAGATTCCAGTAAAACCTGAGATCAGACAAAATTGTTGGATGTAAACATTTCGGAGGAACGTAATGAATCCCTGAGTTGCCTCTTTGATTGAGGATATTCCGAATGTTTCATACAGGATAATAAGAAGATTATGGGATCCACTACGAAAACTCTGCTATCACCAGGTATATGTTATCTCCTCATAACGTACATTTTGAGGGAAATATAATGTTCTCTGGACATGTCATTGCGCAGACTCAGAGAAGAGAAATGGTGAATACGGGTTGCGAAGCAGCATTAAGACAAGCACTCACACTTGCGGCTGTTCAGTAACATAACCGAAATATATTATTGGTTGTAGAAGTCTGAGGCAGATTTCATGAGTAGTGCCTACTCTGAATGGACCCAACTACATAAAACCATGATAGCACCACAGCAGAGTAAAGTCAAGTTGACTTACATTTATCTATGTGTATATAGAATAAAGGACTGACATGGGATGTCTGTTTTAAGAGGGGAGGTGTCGTGAAATATTCTAATCCACATATATAAATTAAAAGGTAAATGCAAAGCCTAACAAATAAATTCTAATAAAGAAAAGAGCAATGGTAAAATAACAGTGCTGTCACAAGGAATGTACTCGAAATCCCCTTTTGTTTTATGCTTCGTCTGCAAATTGTAACGTTTCCACGTTAAATATAAGCCACTGCATAAATACAAGCGTTTCCACAACACATTAAAACGGGTATTGCATTTCTGAGAAAAACATTGGGAGGCACACTGCGTAATGACCTAAATTAATCCTAACATTAATTATACTGCGTTACCAAAACGAACGAACAGATGGACTCAATTAGAAAGAGAGAGGGAGGGCTGAAAATCAGGAACGCATGCAACACGCGTCGCGCGATACACAATTACTACTATCACGCGTGTAAGGCCACATGCACTACCTTTTTTTTTCAGACGGACAGTGATAAATTCACTACCCTTCCCAGAGTTAGGTTTTAAAATCACGAAAAACGCTTATTAGAAAAGATAACATTAGATGGGTTTACGTTTGAAAACAGTACAGTACCCAGACAGCACATCTTCGAAACAGGAGGTCGAAGAAATTGCATATTTTGAACGCAGCCACTTAGCTCTTTTAAATTTGTATATTTGGGTTCCTTAGGGCTTGCTGACAAAGAATATGTAAAACGTTACGCAAATAGTCTAGGAATTAACAAGTTATAACCAAAATAAAATATTGTGGATGCCTGACAGCATGAAATCATTTCTGCTCATAAAATTTTTTTATAACGTGTTTGAAAAAAACCTTGCGTACGGAAATAGCCTACCATGTAAACTCCAAATTGATTGGAGCGCAACAAATATAAGACTAAACACGATTGGTCGGACTATAAATACTATCTTTGGTTGTTAGGGGAGACGTAGGAAGGTAAAATTTTTTCAAACACTTGTCGAAACGTGGCTCCATTGGCCAGACTCGCTGTTATAATCACTTAGGAGCGTTAGTTCGAGACCACTAGTTCAAATAAGCTTGATAAAGCAACAGTGCGTTGAAGCCAGCTCATATTTTTGCTAAATAAAAGCCTGGAACATAAGCAGATGGGAATTTGTGCCAGTATTTGTGCCAGAATTCATTGCTAGTCAACGTATCTGTGTTTATTCTATGAATTGTGGTAAGCTTGAAACATTCAGTATCTTTTAATGAAAATTGAATGTGAATTGTTAATTTATGCCTGTATATATGTGTAGTTCAGTAGCAAACATGATGTAAAGCCTATAATGCTCCAGCCTGAACAGAAGGTGTCGGAGGAAAGTAAAACGGCATGGAATGGCCAAACAGTACACTGACACCTAGATGATTGACTAGAAAGAAATAATGCTGGAAGTGCAGAGGCGTAGTAACCATTAAGGAGGTTAATACTGGTATAAAGTATTTCAGATGAAGCTGACAGTTGGCCTAACGCTCTGAACTCAATGTTTGTGATGTATTGTGCTCAGTGTAGAACTAGAGTATCAATTAGTTATGAAGTAGAAGGTACATCCTTTTTGTTTTCAGGGACCGTGGTCTTGATGGTATTGAGCAGCACCTGGTCAGAGCTTTGCTGAATCCAGAGTCGGACAGCATACTCCTTGGTCCATTTAGCTATCAGTGAGGTGTCTCCAGAGCACAGGGGAGAAATCGAGCAGAGGAGTCTTTTCCTGCCGCCATCACGCAAGATAAGCTGATGTGGCCAGCTGACAATATTCATATTGATAAATTCTGTATATATATAACTTGTAAGTAAAATTGATTGTGATTCCTGGTTCCCTTTGTATTTGAATCAGGACACATATTCATTCATAACAGCAATGAATACATATTGTTATTTGAAAAGTTATCAGTGACTCCTTTAAGATATCCTTTAGAGTGTTATATGCATGTGAGTGTCACAGTGTTGTCAAGTGTGGTGGAATAAATTAAATTGTTTATCTGTCTGTTGTTGTTATGACTTACACTTCATCATACACATACCCTAGACATACAACGTAGTCATCACACTATTCCAGAATAATTCTGACTGAGATATATATATATATGTGGCAGCAAGTAAGGTTATCTATAATACACTACTCTTATTAGATATAGATACCTTCACAGCTGATCTCAGTCAGTACACTAAGTCCCCTATAAATATTTATAACATCCCACTTCACCACAACATTCTTATCATTTTATTTGTTGAAAGTGCAAGCTTTCACATAATATGAGCAACCCAACAAGTATTTTTCGCTTGTGTCCAGTCATGATGGCTGTTCCACCTGAAAGATCAACCTTCCCCTCCCCCGAGCGTGATGCCAATGAGAGAAACTATCGGGCAGATTCTACTGAGCACATGGATGAGAGAAACTACCTGCATAAGTTAATATATATTTTTGAAAATTGATAACATTTAATTTATACAGAAATAAGTACGACTGTGATAACTACAATAAAACCAAGGGAATTACTACAATTAGCAAGGGGAGTGCAGGTAGAAGATTCAAGGTTGGAACAGCAAAAATGTCATTCGCTCGATTTAGCTTTTGTTTTGTCAGTTTAATTATTTGAGGGTGATTTTAATATCGTTGGCAGAGTTTCAAAAGCATCATGCACATTGAATGTGGCATTTAGATACTTTTTAATCATGATTAATGCACCAATCATTAAAAAACTCATTCAGTTTGGTGATCTCATTCAATGTAAACAGTCACAGCAGTTGCACACATCGGTTGTCTGCTAGACCAGACTGTGGGATTCTTTCTTAATTAATTAGATTGGTAATGGTGACACATTTTATAGCAGAATATGTCATATAAACATAGTTTATTTAAATTCCATTGCAAAGAGCTAAAAAGAAGGCTTTAAAATGATGTATGATCTAAAAATATAGCTAAAATGGTTAATTTGTTTTCAATATTTGTGTCTGGAAAAAAAAAATATGAAAAATTGTGTATTTTCTTCAAACAAGGCTTTTTGAGCCTATATTTTGTTTAACAAGTAAAACAAAATGTAATTATTTTTGTATGGTTGGAAAGTGATTGAAAAAAGTTTCCAAATGATACATGGATCATTACTGTAACTTCATTAGTACAATTTTTTCACTTCTTTGTAAATGTAGAAATCCTGACGAATTGAGCGGTTTCTGCAGAAATCGGTTTTTTGGCAGTCTTGTAATTGTCAACTCATAATAACGTTGTTCAGAACAAAGTGACATGTTTAGAAAAAAATTGGACTTAGTATGTCTATAACATTGAATATCACAGACATTGAGTGTCTACAGTGCATGGATTTTGAGCACTGACACTTTAAAAATGTGTGTTGAGCTGATTTTGTAACCAAAAACACGACTAACCTGATTTTCTTTAAATTTGAAAAAAGCATATTGGCCTTTCTATGTCCTCCATGTCTTAATTTCCTACAATTACAAGTAGTTTTTAAAACAAACATGACCTTACATGTGCTTATACATGTTATTTGTGATCCTTTGGTGATGTCACAAATGACTCATTTTCACTTTCAGACAGAGCATACAATTTCTAAGTCGAAAAAATAAAAGAACAATTCATATTTTATTTATAGACCGATTTTGATGATTTCTGTTTTTAAATTTTGTTATTTTTTATGTATTTTCTAAATATATTATTGAATTATCAATTTAACAAATATGAAAAATCAGTCTGTGGTACCTACTTGCTGAGATGCATGAAGGCATTTCTGGAGTCATCTTTACTTGACCACCAGCTATACACAATGCTACAGTATACATATGTGGAAGTGAACCTCTGTGATGCTAATTACACCCTCAATGACCTTGAAATCATCCACACACTTCAGGGATTCCCTCTGTGGTGAAACGTGTTGAGAACACAGCATTGCACACTAAGCTTTGATTCCCAGACGTGATTCTTTAGCTTTGACCTGGTTGACTGCATGTAGGAGGATCTAACTATGGAACCACTGATAAGCAGGGGAACTGAGAAATGGCTCTGTGCAGGATGTGACCACTCTTTGGGACAGTCTAGAACCAGAGCACAGTATTTTAGCTCTGCATAGTTGGACAGCCCCTTGGATGACAGGGAATGCACAGTTTACCACACACTTCTTACTCCTAGCTTGGGACTGCTATGTGACTATCCTTTAAATGCAAGCTAAGCTGTAGAAACTGGAGCTGATGACTTTAACTCAACATGTTTCGGAATTGTAGAAAAGCCATAAGAAAAGCCTAGATCTTCAGTGTTACCAAAGAGTACTGAAATTGCTATTGGGTGCAAAAGAGTGAGAAACTCAGCAGCCCTATTAAACAACAACAAATCTGGTTGAGATTTCAATTTACACAACAAAATACTTTTTTCACTACCACTTTGAAAAATGTCTGCAGGAAGTGATCAAAAAATTTAAACCATCAAGATATTTTGTGAATAGGGGGCTGAAGAATAATGAATGAGTAAACTTGCATTACAAACATCACACTTACAAATTGTGTAAGGTAAACATCACATAAATTTTCTCTGATGTAAATCTAGTGTGCAGTTTTAGAATACTAACTTGAATAAACTTAAATCCACAAACATCACACTTACAAATTGTCTCTCATGTATGTTTTGTAAATTGTTGTGTGTTGTTTTAGAATAAAGACTTGAGAAAACCTAACACCACACTCAGAAAATCCCTCTCATGTATGCCTTCTTTTGTGTAATTCTAGAATACAGACTTGAGAAAACCTAATACAACAAACATCACACTTAGAAATTAGCTCTCAAGTATGTCTTGTTGTGTGCTGTTTTAGAATAAAGACTTGAGAAAACCTAATACCAACCTTAGAAAGTCCCTCTCATGTGTGCCTTCTTTTGTGTAATTTTAGAATACAGACTTGAAAAAACGCATCACACCTATATTGCTTTTCCCCTATATGCCTTCTTAGTGTAGTTTAAAAAAAAAAAAACACACCACAAATGCCACACTTATAAGGTTTCTCTCCTGTGTGAGTCAGTTTGTGACTCTTTAAAGCACAACTATGAGAAAATTCTGCTCCACAAACATCACACTTATAAGGTTTCTTTCCTAAGTGTGTCCTTTTGTGACTCTTGTGACTCTTTAAATGTTCATTTTCAGAAACTCCTGCTCAACAAACATCACACTTATAAGGTTTCTCTCCTGTGTGTGTCCTTTGGTGACTCTTTGAATGATCATTTTGAAAAAAATTCTGCTTCACAAACATCACACATAAGGTTTCTCTCCTGTGTGTAACCTTTTGTGACTCTTCAAAGCACAACTTTGAGAAAAATCTGCTCCACAAAAATCACACTTATAAGGTTTCTCTCCTGTGTGTGTCCTTTGGTGACTCTTCAAATGATCATTTCGAGAAAATTCTGCTTCACAAACATTACACTTATAAGGTTTCTCTCCTGTGTGTGTCCTTTTGTGACTCTTCAAAGCACTACAATAAGAAAATTCTGCTCCACAAACATCACACTTATAAGGTTTCTCTCCTGTGTGTGTCCTTATGTGACTTTTTAAAGCACTATTATGAGAAAATTCTGCTCCACAATCGTCACACTTATAAGGTTTCTCTCCTGCGTGTGTCCTTTTGTGACTCTTTAAACTTTTATTTTGAGAAAATCCTGCTCCACAAACATCATACTTATAAGGTTTCTCTCCTGTGTGTGTCCTTTTGTGGCTCTTTAAATGTTCATTTTGAGAAAATCCTGCTCCACAAACATCACACTTATAAGGTTTTTCTCCTGTGTGTGTCTTTTTGTGACTCATTAAAGTACTACTATGAGAAAATTCTGTTCCACAAATATTACACTTATAAGGTTTCTCTTCTGTGTGTGTCCTTTTGTGACTCTTTAAATGTTCATTTTGAGAAAATCCTGCTCCACAAACATCACACTTATAAGGTTTCTCTCCTGTGTGTGTCCTTTTGTGACTCTTCAAAGCACTACAATAAGAAAATTCTGCTCCACAAACATCACACTTATAAGGTTTCTCTCCTATGTGTGTCCTTTTGTGACTCTTTAAATGTTCATTTTGAGAAAATCCTGCTCCACAAACATCACACTTATAAGGTTTCTCTCCTGTGTGTGTCCTTTTGTGACTCTTTAAATGACCATTCTGAGAAAATTCTGCTCCACAAAAATCACACTTATAAGGTTTCTCTCCTGTGTGTGTCCTTTTGTGACTTTTTAAACGTTGATTTAGAGAAAATCCTGCTTCACAAACATCACACTTATAAGGTTTCTCTCCAGTGTGTGTCCTTTTGTGACTCTTTAAGTGTTCATTCTGAGAAAATTTTGCTCCACAAACATCACACTTATAAGGTTTCTCTCCTGTGTGTGTCCTTTTGTGACTCTTTAAAGAACTACTTTGAGAAAAATCTGCTCCACAAACATCACACTTATAAGGTTTCTCTCCTGTGTGTGTCCTTTTGTGACTCTTTAAAGTACCATTCTGAGAAAATTCTGCTCCACAAACATCACACTTATAAGGTTTCTCTCCTGTGTGTGTCCTTTTGTGAATCTTCAAATCACCACTCCGAGAAAATTCTGCTCCACAAACATCACACTTATAAGGTTTCTCTCCTGTGTGTGTCCTTTTGTGACTCTTCAAAGCACCACTCCGAGAAAATCCTGCTCCACAAACATTACACTTATAAGGTTTCTCTCCTGTGTGTGTCCTTTTGTGACTCTTTACAGCACTAATCTGAGAAAATCCTGCTCCACAAACATCACACTTATAAGGTTTCTCTCCTGTGTGTGTCCTTTTGTGACTCTTTAAATGTTCATTTTGAGAAAATCCTGCTCCACAAACATCACACTTATAAGGTTTCTCTCCTGTGTGTGTCCTTTTGTGACTCTTTAAATTAACATTTTGAGAAAATTCTGCTCCACAAACATCACACTTATAAGGTTTCTCTCCTGTGTGTGTCCTTTTGTGACTCTTTAAATGTTCATTTTGAGAAAATTCTGCTCCACAAACATCACACTTATAAGGTTTCTCTCCTGTGTGTGTCCTTTTGTGACTCTTCAAAGCACCACTCTGAGAAAATTCTGCTCCACAAACAACACACTTATAAGGTTTCTCTCCAGTGTGTGTCCTTTTGTGACTCTTTAAATTTTCATTTTGAGAAAATCCTGCTCCACAAACATCACACTTATAAGGTTTCTCTCCTGTGTGTGTCCTTTTGTGACTATTTAAAGCACCACTATGAGAAAATTCTGCTCCACAAACATCACACTTATAAGGTTTCTCTCCTGTGTGTGTCCTTTTGTGACTCTTTAAATGTTCATTTTGAGAAAATTCTGCTCCACAAACATCACACTTATAAGGTTTCTCTCCTGTGTGTGTCCTTTTGTGACTTTTCAAAGTACTACTATGAGAAAATTCTGCACCACAAACATCACACTTATAAGGTTTCTCTCCAGTGTGTGTCCTTTTGTGACTCTTTAAATTTTCATTTTGAGAAAATCCTGCTCCACAAACATCACACCTATAAGGTTTCTCTCCTGTGTGTGTCCTTTTGTGACTCTTTAAAGCACTACTATGAGAAAATTCTGCTCCACAAACATCACACTTATAAGGTTTCTCTCCTGTGTGTGTCCTTTTGTGACTCTTCAAAGCACCATGCTGAAAAAATTTTTCTCCACTAACATCACGCTTATAAGGTTTCTCTCCTGTGTGTGTCCTTTTGTGACTATTTAAAGCATCACTCTGAGAAAATCCTGCCCCACAAACATCACACTTATAAGGTTTCTCTCCAGTGTGTGTCCTTTGGTGACTCTTTACATTTTCATTTTGAGAAAATCCTGCTCCACAAACATCACACTTATAAGGTTTCTCTCCTGTGTGTGTCCTTTTGTGACTCTTTAAAGCACTACTATGAGAAAATTCTGCTCCACAAACATCACACTTATAAGGTTTCTCTCCTGTGTGTGTCCTTTTGTGACTCTTCAAAGAACCATGCTGAAAAAATTTTTCTCCACAAACATCACACTTATAAGGTTTCTCTCCTGTGTGTGTCTTTTTGTGACTATTCAAAGCATCACTCTGAGAAAATTCTGCTCCACAAACACCATAATTAAAAGGTTTTTCTTCTGTATGTTGACTTCTGTACCATTTTAAATGTAGTTTTTGTCCTGTAAGTTCATCACACATGTAAGATTCTCCTTCTGTATTTGTCACCTTATGATCACTTTGACAAAATTCTGCTCCACTGGCATCATATTTGTAATGTGTCTCACTATTATGCTGCATTATGGGTTTCTTTGGATAATCAGTCCTAGAAAACCTACTAAGACCACCACACTTGTTAGGTAGTTCTTCTTTATGCTGCATTACGTTTGGCTTTAGATAATCAAAATGAGCAGCCTCCATACCAATAAGATCATATTTAGAATGCTTCTGTGCTTTTTGTATTCTTTCTTGTTGACATAGACTGGATTTTGTAGCTAATTCTACATTACCAACATTACTTATATAACACTTTTCTCTTATATGTGAAAGTTCATGTTCATTATGGTCACATTTCTTGCTAACCTGTACTCCACAAACACGACAGCTGAAAACTTTCTCTTTTGTACTTATTATTATTTCATCTGAATGTACACTGTCCCACAATTTAATACCTTCTCTACTTCCACTGTTTAGAGTACAATCATCATAGACTATTGTTGATTTCCAGCTGCAGTTTTCATTTTGTAAGACTGCAGTATAAATCTCAGGAGTCGGGTTCATATCTACAGTCATTATCTCAGAGTCTGTGACATTCGGTGATTGTACCTCTTTTAATCTTGATTCAATGTTATTGTCTGTATTTAGTGTTGCAGCTGCCATACTTACATCAGCTTTCATTTCTTTCACAATGTTTTCTGTGAATTCTGGCAACACTTGATTGAATGCAGCATTTTGCATTGGTTCAATCTTTATGAAACTGTTCACAATTTTCACATCTGGAATGTCAACACTTGAGTATAGGTGGGGTCGCTGGTTACAGGAATGGTCACCTGTAATTCATTGAATAAAAAATAATAATAAAAACTTCAAATAATTATAGCATGCACAAACAATTTTAATTCTGTATGTTTTGTGGCATTATGTTAAGTATGATTTAAAGTTGTGCAACTTAAGGTTATTTAAGAAGTATTTGTTTCTGTCTGATATGTTAACATTTCATAGTGCATTGCATGCTATGAAACTAATAGTATACATTTAATAATTTTATATGGTGTCGCAAAATATTGTTTTTTAATATGGTCACTAATTGCATATATTCATTGATATTTTTATTGTTTGATTACTTCCCTTGGGTGTCAGAAATGAGTAATAACTATTTATGTCCAAATTACTTCTATCCAAACAGACCTGAAATTATTACAAATATTATATTGTTAATAATTTGTTTATTATATATATATCATGATATACATGATGTGTATCACGGCTGTTTGCCAGTGATCTTTTAGTTATTTCCCCTTGTTCCCCCGACCGCGCTATTTATAGCTATCGTGTCAGAGGTCACGTGGTAACTTCCTAACTGGAAAAAAAGGTGGCGGATTTTACTTTTGATAGGGCTTAATTAATGTTTTTAGGCTACTTTATTATTATAAATACCGGCTTTAATTTTGCGTAACGCTAGACTAGAAATGTTAGAGTAAATTTTAGAACAAGAACAAACATTTTATCACAATTAGAACAGAAGATATAATAGTCTGAAATAGTGTAAAATTTACGTTTTTTTTATATTTTGTTATGGTTTGTTTATAATGCAATTTTCACTCAATCGGTCACAATCGACATGCATAACAAATTACAGAAATCAAAAGTAGAAAACCTGCAGAAAATGGATATCAAAGATTTGTTTTGGTTTCATGCGTCAAACATTAATTATTGAAACATTAAATTGCAAGTCCACATTTATTACCTTAAAATAACACACCCAATTGTCCCCAAAAACATGAGAGCTAACAATTATCTCAATCATACATCACGATGGTCATGTAAAAATAAGTATGGTCATGAGTAAAACGAAATGTTCAATTTAATAGATAAATAGGTGTATTTAAAAAAATACATCTATTAAATGATTTCCACACTCTGTTAATTCTGTCAATCTCAAGCAACAACTGCCATAATTTGCTCTAGCCCCAAAATTTCGCTCAATTATCATTCACACTTCCTTTTTTTTTTTAATAGGATAAATCTGTACATTCACAGATGGAGAAATTTGTAACAAATGAGTTTCCATTATAAATTTTAATTGTGAAGTTATATTTTTTAATACCTCTGGCGCGTCTTTCAATTTTCAATCTTCTCTGTTTTCTCTCCTGTGCCCACGTAAGACCTACTGTTTCCTTCATGGCTATTGCTAATTCTTTGGATATTCTAACTCTACTTTCAATGCCTGCTTTCCTGCAAATTTCCTGACGTGACGTTTCTTAACAGCGTTGTAGTTCATGTGCCTGCTGCAGGTCTAATGAATCAGTTGATGTTCCAGCAATATGTTTTCTAACAGTGTGAAGCAATTAAGATCGCTTACGTTTGTTGGCGTTCTGGTGACTGATGTTTCTCTTCTATATTTAATTAGTTTTTGTAGTACAATAGGCTGTCCTCTGGTTTTGCATTTTATGATATTACTTTTTGCTGTTTCTAGTTTTTTTTCTAACAATGGATGTGAATAGGGGTTCTTCCTTTTGTGTTAGTGGTTGTGAAGGTGGCTTAGCAAGTAACTGTTGTACTGTGATGTCGCTTTTGAAGACAGGCGAGGTGGATGTACTTGTCGTATGTATAACTGACTTGGTAGGTGTAGATGTGGCAACAAAAACTGGCATGCTAGGGTGAGTAGTGTTATCCACCTCCAAATGAATAATGGTATCGCCTTTAATGTGAGCTGGCACATCAACCTCCAGTTGAACAATATCATCACTAATGTGGGCAGGCACATCAACCTCCTACTGTACAGAGCTATCCTGACTACAGCTAAATGACTGACTAGACATGGATGGGTCAGAAAGAACATTACAGGGGATAGAGCAGCTTTTTGTTTTTAAAACACCAAAAGATGTCTTTGCAACACAACTGCACAGTTGACATTCACTTATAGTTAAATTATGGTTTTAGTCTTTCCAGATGTGCTGAATGTTTTCCGATAGTAACTTGGCTGTTTCAAGACACTTCTCATTATGCCTCCTTTTTGAATTTTGTATTCGTAAGTAACTCTTTACTGTCGAGCCTGGTTCTGTTTCGGTAACAATAGCTTGTTTTACGATAGTGAATTGTTAACTCACTGATCAACCCTCCGATCCAACCGACCGATTCAAGGGTTTCGAGGTCAGTTATAGGAAAATATCTACACCACTAGATACTCTGGTGTATCTCTTATTCTATAATTTAACATAACATGGTGATATCCATCGAAATATACACATTCCTGATGTTTTTCTTTCGGCGTCTAAGGTGAGAAACGAATTTCACCTCCATCTTGGAAGGGTAGATAACTTACTAATCGACAAATAAGAGAAGACTCTAGGCAGAAATATGTCTCCGACTATATAAGGAAAAGACGATGGTCATATATCGGTCATGTCCTACGAATGCAAAACAACAGAATACCACTACAGGCGCCCACTTGGGTTCCTGAGGGTAAGCGGAAAAAAGGAAGACCAAAAGAAACACTCAGAAGAACAATAATAAGAGAAGGAAGAACGTTGGGCCTAAATAATGTGCAAGAGCTAAGAGGAGTGGCGTCACAACGAACAACCTGGAGAGCACTGGTTTCTGCCTTATGCGCCGTGTTTGGCGCTTAAAGAATTTATTATTATTATTATTAAGTAACTCTTCTTACAAAATATAGTCGAATGCTGTGTGGGTTTATCATCTGATACGTTAATTCCAAACACAAAGAACAGATCATTAACGTAATTTAGAACAGTTCAGCGCTTTCTGAATTGAACGTGTTGTTTTGGAAGTTAATGCTCTCTTGCCACAGGCTCTGCACAGTGCACTGGCACAATTCATATGATGCAAAACAGTATGTTCCATTTCGTTGTTATGTAGTATAGTTTACTTGTGTATGTATAAAGGTAGAGGAATATTTGGGACTATCAAGTCTAACACCAGGATGTAGAATGTTTTATCTGTGAATGAAAGAAGATATACAAACAGTTACTTAGAATTCTTTGGCAGCCGTCGTGTGCACAGGATTGTCTACCAAAGAACACTAATGGAACAGTCCTTATCTCACACACAATTAAAAAAAAAAATTCATATTATAAATACAAGATTAACAAGACTTGAAAGATAGAACAAAGTATGTAGAAGTAATCTATCTATAGATTTACATGTTTTCTGACGCTTATATACGTAGCTAAATATCATTATAAATGAATGAAAATGCAAAAACAGATGGTGCTTTACAAAGTTATTTTGTTACAACCTTATTTAAGATTTGTGAGTATCAGGAATGCGTTTACAGTAATTTAAATGCTATAAAATCTGGTGACAATATGCTTGTTCTTGTAATGCCAAACTCACAAAACTGACTACCACACATTCTCAAGATATGAAACCAAAAAAAAAAGTATGTGGAAATAATCTTTAACTTCCCTTCGAGAAGTCTTTATAATTATAAACTCAAACGAATGGGCCGATTTTTAGATATTAAATTAATAAAAAGATTACTTATTTTATGAATTTCCTCAAATGATGACGCTGTTTTCAAAAGTCTGTAACTCTGTCAAAACTAATTTCAAACAAATAAAAATGCAATCAAAAATAGAGCAGAGAACAAAGTTATAGTACACAAAAGAATTTTAGCACTGTGTTTATCCAGAACGAGTGTGTAATGATTTATATTTTACTGGTTTTACAGACACATCAGCTGATTTTCCCCGCCAAAAACTTAAATAGTCTTTTACGGTGTACACGAAAATTTTATACCCGGTGTCAGAATTCCGGTCACCGAAACTAAAAGAGCGCTCTGGTATAGGGCACAAACAGCCGTGGTATACATGAGTGTGGGTAGAGAATGGTGTAACCTGTTTAGAGTGTATTATTATTGAAGTATGCAAGCTTGGAATGTTACATTTAAAGTTCACTGTTAGAAGCACGTAGCATGGTTGAAGAATACTCAGGGGCGTACATGTGTGAATTGAGGTTTATGGGCACATATGAAGAGCGTGCAGAGTGAATGTAGTTAGCACACTTGTCTGACACCCGTGTGTTACCAGGGCCAGAAAGAGGAGAAAAGAATAGTAACACTGTTCCCTGCCATGCATGTCGTAGAAAGCGACTAAGGAGGGTTGGGCATGGGGCTGGTTATCCCATCCTATAACAAACTTATACCACAAAAAACTTCCACAAACATGGACAAGTCAATTAAAGAAAATAAAACACAGCCATCCAAGACAGGGGAAGGTCCTCTCGCAGAGAGGCATATGATGCAACACAGAGAAAGCCGAAAGGAGTCTGTGTTACTGACTAACCTTCTTTCTTCTAGGAGAACTTCCAGATTTGGCATCTGGAATATTCGGACATTAAACGAACAAGGGAAAGTGGCACAAGTAGCAGCAGAAATGAGGGAATATAAAATCGAGATTCTGGGATTATGCGAAACAAAGTGGAAGGGGGTAGACAAGAAGAAACTCATCACAGGTGAATTGGTGCTCTCAGGACATGAAGGTCACCTCAGTGAAGGGGTAGCTCTTATGTTATCTAAAGAAGCACAGAAAGCGCTCATTGAATGGGAAGCCGTTGGACCGAGAATAATAACAGCTACTTTTAAAACAGCTAAAATGAAAATAATTGTAAATGTCTTCCAATGTTATGCACCAACTAATGACAAAGAAGAGTCAGCAAAAGAAGCATTTTATACTAGACTACAGGAAATTATGGAAAAAGTAAAAAGAAGAGACATCTCAATTTTGATGGGTGACATGAATGCAAAGATAGGTACAGTCAGCACCGGCTTTGAAGAAGTCATGGGAAAAGATGGGCTAGGAATAATGAATGAAAATGGAGAACTATTCTCAAACTTCTGTGCTTCAAATCAACTGGCTATAGGAGGAAGCATGTTTCCACATAAAATAATACATATCATTAGACCAGCTTCACAAAACCCCCAAGACATCCAGCCAGCAGAAGAAGAGCTACAAATTAACGGTGAAAGACCAACAATAGAAGAGATAAAGAAAGCCATAAAGCTTCTGAGAGATGGAAAAGCGTCTGGACCTGATGGCATTCCAGCAGAGGCCATCAAAGCAGATATCAACACGGCTGCAGAGATGTTATATAAATTACATAGTAAAGTCAGGGAAAAGAAAGAAGCAGAATGGAAGGAAAGATATCTGGTCAAGTTGCCTAAGAAGGAAAATTTACAAGAGTGTACAAATTATAGAGGAATAATGTTACTATCAGTGCCAGGAAAAGTATTAAAAAGGATTATCTTTGAGAGATTAAAAGAGTCCATAGACAAGAAACAGAGATGAACAAGCAGGTTTTTGACAAAACAGATCCTGTACAGACCGGAAAGCCACTTTGAGAATAATAGAACAAAGTCTGGAATGGAATTCACCACTATACATCAGATTTGTGGACTATGAAAAGGCATTTGACAGTGTAGACAGAGAATCACTTTGGAAAATGATGAGGCATTATGGAGTTCCCCTGAAGATCATTAATTTAATAAAGAAAACATGAAGACATAACTTGTGGAGTTCTTCATGAAGGAAAGCTTACAGAACCGTTTGGGATAAGAACAGGAGTGTGACAGGGTATCCTCTTGTCTCCATTTCTTTTCTAACTAGCAATAGACTGGGTTATGAGATAATCGCCAACAGACAACAGAAATGGAATCCAGTGGACTCTGACTAAGCAGTTGGATGATCTGGATTTTGCTGATGACTTGGCTCTTCTGTCCCATAACCGTAATCAGATGCAGGACAAATTGAAAACACTCGATGAGAGGTCACAGCAACTGGGTCTGAAAATACACAGGAAAAAGACAAAAATAATGAGCATAAAAGCAGGTAATGATTACAGGGCTAAATTTGAAGAAACACCAATACAAAATGTAGAATCGTACACATATCTTGGCAGCAATATAGACAAAGTTGGAGGGACAGATGGTGATATCAAAATAAGAATACAAAAAGCAAGAGGAGCTTTCTTTGCATTGGGAAATATATGGAGATCAAGAGAAATCAGATCCAATAAGAATCTTCAACTCAAATGTGAAGTCAGCTCTATCGTATGGCTCTGAGACATGGAGAACAACAAAGACAACAACCAAAAAGCTACAGACGTTCATAAATGGGTGCTTGCATAGAATAGAGGGATTAAAATGGTATGACAAGGTTACCAATGTGGAACTGAGGACAAGAACTAGACAAGTGCCAGTGGAACAAGAGATGAGAAGAAGATGATGGCGATGGATAGGACACACACTGAGGAAACCTGTTGATAGCATTACAAGGCAGTCCTTGTTCTGGAACCCCCAGGGCAAGAGAGGTATAGGTAGACCAAGAAGCACATGGAGAAGAGAGCTGGAAACAGAGTTGAAAATGATAAAGAGAACGTGAAAAGAACTTGTGATGATGGCACATGACAGGAGGACTTGGCAGGTGTTTGTTGAAGGCTTATGCTCTTTTGGGAGTGGAGGTTTATGATGATGATACTTGTCTGAGAAGTATACTGAGATATTAGGGGAGTCTGTGGCCATACATTGTCAGAGACGGTCGGTATTTACTAGAGTATGTGAATAGTGTCTGTGATTTTGATATACTGGATGTGACGCAATGATGTTCCGCGTAATGTGCATCTACAAGGCCTTCATATATTGTTATTTACCAGCGTGTTGTGTCCTCTCCCATGCTCGGAAGTGGATGGATTAAGAGGCATGCCAGTTTCCCGTGCCAGAAGGAGATCTATGGTAAGACCATTATGCATTATTGTTTATAAGCGCGCTGTGGTTTTCCCACACTGTGAAGTTCTGGAGGAACATGTATGCCCAGTGTTTAGACCAGAGAGAGATATGTGTGCGAGGAGCGAATGCTGCACTTACATTGGATGCAGACCATAGAGATATATGTGCAAGGGGTGAATGCTGCACTTACATTAAATGCAATTTTTGACAGTATTTTAGAATGACTGTACCACATATTCTAACGATGCAAGTATTTTGTACTACTGTTACTGATGGCCAGGACTATGCTGTTGAGATTATATGTATGGAACTGTGACCCAAACTTCTGTCAAGTTATTCATTTGTGTATGTACTGTCTGGAGGGAGACTGTTCTTCCAAGTTATAACCCAAATATTAGACAGTAAGGTGCTTCGCGAAATCTAGCTCATTATACTAGGGAACAAGTTCCATAACAATATATAACTGCAACTATTTCTAAAGCTTTTAAGATGTCCACTAATTCTGCTGTAAAGACGGATGTATTACCTGTTACTTTATAAATTTAAAATTTTTGTATTGCTATTCCTGCTCCAAATTGTCCATCTTAATAATATGCCATGCTGGGTTCTCAACAAGTTTCATCACAAGGGGAATCCCTGAAAGTGTGTGGATGATATAAAGAGTCAATGAGGATGTAATTAGCCTCACAGACAGAGGTTCACTTCCACATTTGTACGTATATTATAGCATTGTGCATAACTGGTGGTCATTGTTAAGGAACATTATTATGTATATTACATGTTGGCCTCATTTAGATTTGTTACCAGTTTAAATTTACAGGCTAACATATTTATCTGAAATCAACATGATGTATTTTACACTATAAGATATTGTCAGTGAACATAATTATGTGTAGACGTCACTAGAAAGTGATGACATAATGAGGTGCTACGCTAATGTATGCAAATGGTCTTTTGGGGCCTTTCATCTTTTGAGTCCGCCTAAGCTAGCTGTGGATTGTTACTGCTCCCAAGTTATTGAAGTTATATATCTCCTACGTGGCTTATAATGAAACGAAGGTCGCCACTTTAATTCTACTGATGCGATATTTGAGCATCCTATATTGATGAGCAGGTTTATGAAGAAGGAAGTTCAGGGAGTACAATTCTATATTACCATTGCCAGCTGTCGGTTATCACTACTCCAATGAGTCCGCTTGCTGACATTGCGAGTACACAGGCTTGAAATGCAACAATGCATTATTGACTGTATTAGACTGATTGATGTATGTATAATAAGATTGCATGAACTTATTGTGAAGATTCATAATAAAATGTACTTTGTTCGTGGACCCAGCCACGAAGATTGTTGTGAAGTCTATCCAAGTTTTGACGCAATGTTGTTGGACATCCACAGCATAACATATATATAAATCAGCCCAATTGCTCAACTCCTCTTCTCAAACCCCACTGTAAGGTCATATAAGATTGACTCCAGGTAAGCCTCCATGCAGGTGGGTGTTCAGATAAAAAGGTATGGACCTGTACTTTCACTATAAAGCATGCATGGTCATAAATTACTACTGATAAATTATCAAGGAACATTGTGTTCAAATGTACATGTACATAAAGTATGAATTATAGAAAGATAAACTGGCAATCTATTATGCTTATATTTCTACTATTTGTTTTGCACATTGTGCATGAGTAAAAATTACTACTACATGTCAAGTAAGATTGTATTCACATTGTACATATATCTAAAGTAGACATGTCATAGAACATGGACATCACTGAATTTTATGTGCAGCATTCTTCAAATATGAATTATTGAAAAATGAGTTGAGAAATAATTACTTATGGCTATTTTCTACTACTTATACTAATAGTTATACATAAGCATGAATAACAATTGATAAATACAGCTAGTAGTAATGTTAAAACCATTAGTTGGTAAAACAGATTTGGTAATATAATTTGTTATAACATGATAATTACATATATTTTTGGTGGTCATATAACGTACCAAAATAATGACAATTCTAATGTATACAATGGTATTGTTGCCTACTTTCTTTGATGGTTACTGGACTGTCAGGCTTACTGTCTGTGGCAGACGTATCTTTGGGTAATAAGTTTTGCGAATGATTAGCGGGCTGGTATTGTGTTGGCATATAATAATATAATGGGTCAAGACTGTGTGACAAAACCAAAGAGAAAATAGACGCTGGACTCATAGGATACAGTTTGCAATGAGACATCATTTAATGAGAACAGATGTGAATACGTTGACGAAGCGATGCAGTTAATCATCATTTGAAATAAATATTCAGAGTCAAATTATAATTCATGGCAGGAAAATGTACGTCAATACAAATGATCAATATTGATGTTTACTGATCGCACTAACCATCATCATCTCAAGGGCAATGGAAGCTCTGCGGCAACATGTCCGTATGATCTCAATTTTCGTTACGAGGCAATCCATCTTGTATAAAATTTTGGTATTCTTCCCAAAACAATTAAGATCCAATATGGTTCCCAGCAGGAAATTGGGCGCACTATCAACACGCTATTGCTAGACGTGTTGAAGCTCTGCCAAAGACTTGTAAAGGAGAAATAAGTATATAAGGTGATACCTTAAGGAGCCAATTCTGGCCAATTATTCATGCTCCAACTAGGGAGATATATTAATACATTTTTGTGTGTCTTCCCACGGCTTGGGACCAAGACACATAACATAATTCATCTGTAACATCTGTCCATGACAATGGATTTTTGGATCTGCCTCCAGTATGTTTACTGGATAGCAACCGTGATAAACCGCACCTTACCCATTTATAAATCGTGTGCGGTCAAACGCAAATAATTAAACATACAATTAACTTAGATGCGCTCAAATGTGCATCTACAAAATACTAGACTCACATGTGAGGATCTCAAAAATTAAATCCCCTGCTAAAATAACTTAACAGGTATATACATGAACACACTACATTTAAAGTTATTATCAGCCCTAGTTCTAACATTTCGGTCACATACTCTAACATTTTTTGCACTATTGTTTTCTAAAGGGGATATGCACATTAAAGATCAGGAAATTCACAACAAACAAGATTCTATTTACAATTTCAGATGCACAATTATGTTTCAAATACCACCTGCCCTCTTTCAATCATAGAAATTGTTGAATGTGTAAATGCAACCTGGGCATGATTATTTCAATGCCATTCTGAGTTCTGACCCAATTTGTACAGTGTTATTTAATACATCCTGTTTGGGAAATATTAACAGATTCAGTACCTACTTTTGTGTTCTTCTTCGCTCAACAGTGATAGCATCATTTTTATTCAAGCGTTGAAATGAATAATTTTTTAACCTGATTAAATCATGTTGCTTATAATCATTATGAAATTGATTGTGACTTACTGCTTGCAATACACAAAATACTGGTATTCAGTGTCTTTTTTTCCAAATAGGTGCACGACCTTCATGCAATAAACAACAGACAGAGTAAAAGATCTTATGGTTGAATACTATCAGCAACCAAGAACTGCTTATTCGGAGTAACCAGGAAGACATGCACACCATCATAGCTGGCAGACACTGGAGTTGGGTTTGCCACGTCCTCAGAAGGGACCCTGATACCATTACAAGAACAGCTATGATGGGACCTCTGAAGGAAAATGAAAGAGAGGCAGACCAAAAACAACTTGGCAGAGGACTGTGGAGGCTGAGATGCAAAGAATGAACCAGAGTTGGGGCACTGTACGAAGGATGTACAAAATCAGTGGATATTTCCACCACAGCAAAAGTAGTTGACCTTACATGCTACAAGATTTATAACCCAGGCAGCCAAAAGCTCTCAGAACTACAATAGCAACTTTTCTTAGGATGCAAACAGCCATGATATAAACAATTTTAGCAGTTTATAAAACTGTATGAAACTACTCAATTAATTAATGTGTATAATAATTAAAATAATATAATATTCAGCTCTTATAAATATAAAACTAATCTTTGACTTAAGTTAAGCTAATATTCCCACAAACACATTTTGCTGACATTAATTTTGGAGTGAAGAAAATTTTCAGAGGCAATGAATGCTTCCAGGAGTATTTATTTTTCAGGATTCCTTCATGGATGTCATGGGCTAGATTTTTCTCTCATTCTACCTTCTGCTTCTGTCATTAAACCTAACTTAATTACTTTATAAAGGAATGTTCAATAAATTACCGTACCTGTGCGCCTGACTTCACAATAGATCTTATTTCACCTGCACAGAGATGCTGAGTTTACAGTCATTCAAAAATAGCTTGTTATTATCAATTTCCCTCATCTGTGCAAAATGATAGCTGTCTTGAATAGAACAGATAGTTGCTGTGAAGCTAACATTAATGGGACGTAATTGATATGGTGGCTACTTTGCAGTAGTAGTGATTATAATTAGTTTTCATGCTCTTAACCCATGGTAAAGAAAATGTATATCCCTGAGACTCTTACAAGGGAAGAGTGTTCAGGATGTCATTAATTTAAGATGAGAAATTGTTTAGGAAAGATGGTGTGTGGTCCCACACATCTGTCAGCTGAAAATGAGATTTTTGTATTTAACCCTAGAGCTCACTAGGCCCAGACTCTGCAATAGAAAGTGTTGGTCACACAAGAACCCATTTCGTAGAGCCAGCAGCGGTAGTTGCAAAGGCTTACCTTTGCCAAAATCTTGTTTTTTTTAGAAACAAAGTACAACCCAGTGGTTCTTTAGGATAGTCTACACAAAAAGCTTCCATTTTCATCAACGACAAGAAACTTGGATCAGGGAAAGAAAGCTTTGGAACCCTGAGATAGTTCTACTCACACCACACAACCTCTTCCCACACCTGGATAAATCAGGAGTGACTGTGGTTGCAGTCAGGAATCTAGCTACTGTAGGTAAAACCACCATGAACCAGCAACTTCATAAAAGTCCTAATGATAAAAAATCAACAACTTTGTAGAACCACTGAACTTAAATCAATTACTTAAAAGCCCTAACGATGAACTTTCAGTAACTGTATAGACAAGATTGAACTGTATACATGCGATATTTTGTTTTCATCAGTAAAGGTTTTATGAAATCAAGATTTTTGTTACTGACTTTTCTTTGACGTTAATGTGATGTCTAATACATGTTTGTATTTAATCAACAGGGGTTCTTTCCAATAATTAAGAAACAGTGGCCTGGATACCTATTAGCTCTTAGACTACTCAGAGGATTCTCAACCTGCTAAGAGACAGTTAATTTCCAGTATCCCTATAAATATGCCAGTGGTTCTCACTCTGTTCTTTTCTTCCTTTTTTTTTTTCGTACACCTGCTAATACTCGAGGCGAAATCTCAGGTTATTATTAATGTCTAACCTGACATTGATTTTACGTGAGTATCCCTTTTTTCTTGTACAGAGACAGGTGTCCCTCGCCATTCATGCAGATACTCGCCGATTTCGGAGGTACCCATTTGAGCTGGGTCAGCTCAGGAGCCGCCAGTCCCTGGTCGATGACACTCCTTCCAATGTTCTCGCCAGGTCTCAAGTTAATCCAGTCCAAATCCTATTTGATGAAAAATCCTCAAATGCCGTCACCCGGGTTTGATCCTGGATCACCCGGTCACCAGAGCGGTGTGGTAACCACTATGCTAGCACGGCTCCCTAACTGTGAAACTTTTATTTAACATTTTCTGCAGTTTTTACTTGAGCCAACCTTGCGTGAGATCATTTTGTGCAGTTTTGGTTCTTATTCCTATGTTCACTTATTCTATCAGTCCATCTTCCATTGTAACCAGTCACTATGGGTAAAAACCTATGTAGTTTCAGGGGTTCTATAAAAAGGCAAATGATGAGGTCAACTGCTTCAAAAATGGCACCGCTTCAGATATGACTAAGGGCTTGCAATCTCATTATGTAAAACAGCCAACTTGTGAATTCATCACCACAAATGCTGTGATTGTCCCATGCTTCTTAAGCAGAGAAGGTACAATCCTTCATTCATGAGGAAATAAATGTATGAAACACTCTAGACAGCAGCTAGACTGGTAGCATGTGCATACAGTCTTATTGAATGTGCTACTATTCCCACTTTAACTACAGGTCATGCTAGATTACAGACAAGTGTGTCAAAGATGTCAGTATCAATATTTTGTATGTGGTAGTTTAAGCAGTAAGATCTCTTAATGCTTGATTTCACCGTGACAACTTTTTAAACCCACCTCCAATAAATTAGCTATACGAAGAAAACAATGTTACAGAATGATCCAGAAGGAGATAGATCCACAGGGTGGCAAACATCTTGAAGTAACACAATAAAAACAGCACACAAGCCTACATTATATACACCAGCATTCAGCCTCAACTGAGATGCTTCACTGCTTAAAAAAGAAGCAGAAGAAGCTTATTCACATGCGTACCTTCATTTCTCCACATATCTGACTGTTTTACTTTATGCTCTCCTAATCTCTTCCTGCTGATGACTGCAACTGTCTGGTAATTAATGTCTGAATCTTTAGAGAAGCAATTCCAATAACACTCCTGGATAACATGCAAACAAAATCATAGGTTATGTAAAGGGTTTTTACAATCACTACCAATCAATACTGTTATCACAAGGTTCAATTTTGAGACTAACAACAAACTGAAGTGTTTGAAGTGTGTTTGTATACACAACAAAGACTACAGTAAAAACCTGGAAATAAATTCTCATTATCCACAATGTTGAAGTATAAATGTGACTGACATTGATGATTCCGAGTCGTGCTTCCCAATCTGCATATGATTTTGTTTTCAAAATGTGTTTTTTCTTCCATGAGTTTGTTTATTTAAAGCTTCTTTTACATGGTCTAGCATCACTGAAGTCATAATTTTGTTTAGCCATTGCCAAGGTTTGTCTTCACAGCTGATGTAAATAATCACGTTGAATTTCTTAAGTCATTAAAATGTAACAAGCTGGCAAGGAAGAGAAACAAATAAAAACAACACTGCAAAAATGGTGCTATGTTTAGGACATAAGAGAGGTAGAGAAAAAGAAAAAAACGGAGAAGGGAAATGGAGACAGACATGAAATGGATGTGAAGACAAGGAAAAACAACTGAACAGATGGCATAGGACAGGAAGACTTGATCTGAATTTGTTGAAAGCCTCTCACTCATTTTCTTTTCTAATTCAATTAAAGCTAAATATAGCTTGACATGTTTGAGTCCCTGTTTAATTTCTTCAGTCAGAATGAAACTTTTGTTTTTCTAGTACTAGCACATGGCCACTACTACAGTCTGCTCCTGGCCCAGTTTCCACAGACAACAACCATTTTTTAATTTCCTGTATACCAGTATGTAGCTGATTTCTTCTTATTCTTCTTGCGATTGCATCTTTGATGTTCACACCGTCAGATGAGTTCTCATGATGAATTCAACCTTTGTCTGGAGTTCCTCTTTAGCTCCATACAGCTTTGAGTTTAGTGTTGAGTCATTGGGCCAGTATATCTTTCTTAACTGGTCATTGTTGCTGTTGTTGAATTTGTCCTTGCATATTAACGTCCAACTTAGTATTTAATAAAGGGTATTCACAACCTCTGGCCATGTCTTGAATTTTTTCTTGGTTCTCATTCATTAATTGAATTTCGTGCCTCCATTGTATATTACGCGAATGCTGGGTAGAACTGATTAACAATTGAATAATATCGACTTGAGAAGTCCAAAGTATTGTGAGTCCACAAGATACAATTTATTACGGAAACGACATGTGACGATATCATGAGCATTGTTCATAGTAAAACATACATTAAATTTGATTTCACTTGAATACATGTTATGATCAGTCCGTGTCCTAACGAATTAATGTCAACAGAAACATCATGGCTATATACTCGCGCTTCTGTGATTCAGACAGCCGGTAGTGAGCGCATATGTCTTGACGAATGTCTATCAAACAACTGATCAACAATCCTTCCATCATTCAGGTTATCCACTAACCTTATAGTTTCATCCCTTATAATATAACTCTGGACTGACCCTGCATCCTTATATCATTTTAAATAATATGGCCATTACCAAGCCTAACACTGGAAGGATGTAGGACACGTATTCACGGCTTGACGGACAACGTAAAAGGGGTCCGGTATCTAAGACACGAAGCGTGACCTTATCAACGCTAACACGTCATAATTTGACCGTGTACTTTGCGTTCACTAATCCATAAAGTATCCACATCCATCTATATTAATTCTATTAACCTAAAATTACGCACTGCCAACTATAGCAGACGACATCAATAAAAACACCGTAACAGTCATACAGAGGACAATCCTGTAGAACATGCTCAACAGCTTGTTCATTTAATCCACATGTGCACAGTGGTGAAACAGACAATCCTAGCTTGTACATGTGTTTATTCAGTTTGTTATGCCCTGTCCTGAGGCGAAAAATGGTAATCTGTCCCACCCGGTCAAGAGCGTGGTAGTCATCGTTGGGTTGATTCTGTTCTCTTCTGATAGCCTGGATAGCTCTCTTTTTCTCAAAGTATGTGATTTTTTATTTATTTTTTTTGATGAAAATTAATATAGAAAAAAGCAAGATATTGGTGAATAGCCATAAGAAACATGTTCCGACCAACATTACATTAAATGGGCAAACGTTAGAAGAAGTTAACACCTTTAAATATCTGGGGTCCACTATATGTAGTGATGGAAGATCAAGTAAAGAAATCAAGATAAGACTTGAGATGGCCTCCAGCTGCCATGACAAGGCTGAATGTGATCTGGAAAAGTAACATCAGTTTTCCTGTGAAAATCAAATTATACAAATCACTTGTATTATCTATTTTCTTGTATGGGTGTGAGGGCTGGACACTCACTGCAGATATGGAGCGAAGGATTCAGGCTTTTGTGTATAAATGTTATAGAAGAATTTTGCGCATTTGTTATAAAGAGCACAAAACAAATGTCTATGTTAGAGAGAAAAAAAACACCTGTGCAGGAAACCAAGAAACATTTTTATCAGTAGTGAAACGTCAAAAGCTTGCCCGGTTTGGGCATGTAACTCGTCCTGACTCCCTTTCAAAAACGATCCTCCAGGGAACAGTTGAAGGTAAATGGAGAAGAGGAAGGCAAAGAAAATCCTGGGCTGATAACATCAAAGAATGGGAAGGGCATGGTTTTTCCACACTTGTACACATTTCTGAGGATAGAGAGCAGTGGAGGACCCTGTCTGCTGATGCTCCCACCATGGCACCCCTACGACCCATGACGGGTTATGGGTTGAGATGATGATGTGATTTTGTTATCTTCTTGTTCACATTCTGCTCCCTTATTGGCAAGTTTATCTGCCTTTTCATTTCAGCATACACCACAATGGAATGGTACCCACTGAAGTATGGTCCGCTTTTTGGCAGCTATCTTGCTAAGTTCATTTCTCAGATGCAGGATTTTACCACCCTTGCAAGCTTGCAATACAGACAGTGCATCTGTGAGGATGACTACCTGGTGGCAGTCAAAGTTGGTGTTATAAATCATTTTTGCAGCTTGCTCTAGAGCTTGAATTTTAGAGCTGTATAGTTGGATATAGTGGTTGTCAGGATATGAGATAAAGATATCGGGGCCTCTATTCTTAACGACATTTGTTGCTGATCCATCCATGTAGGCATGTACCCATTATTGTTCAGGATAACTTTCTTGGATCATACTCAATGTAGCAGTTCGTTTATGCATATCATTATACTCATATTTAAAAAATGCTGTGCTTAAGTCGGATGTGTCGGCCGAAAGGCACAAATATTGCAGCTTCGCTGTAAATGGACACAAAGCAACCAGCTTCCTTTTCAGGACGAACGAAGAAGATAATATCCAATTGTGAGACCACTGATTGATGAATTAACTTGCAGGGTACTGCTGGCCTGTTCTCATGGTACAGGGTTTAAGGTAGGCTTCAGTGGTGTTGTCTTCCTGATGCTGTCTTTTAAATCTTTGTCCCTGATGGACAAAGCTGCTATGTTTTAGACATCCCAATGCCAGATCATCTAGTCTTGCCTTCATTGGGTGCATTACATACTGTTGTACTTTCCCATCTGGATCATGCTTTTTGTGTCTCTTCTATAGAACAATGTCTGTAATCTAGTAGCTTTATGCATATCTGATATCGCATAGTTTTCATGGCTCAGTAGCTGATTTGATTATAAGCATTGTTTTTTAATGGGTTTTCACTTAACCAAAATGTGCCTTGTGTTGTAAGCAGTGCATGATCATTGAAGAAATTGGGTTTTCCCGATAGAGAGTTCATTCAAATTATTGTTGTGCAGGCTTTATAAAAGAAGTAAAAAGCATTGTAAAGGATGATGTCGGAGCTGGCCAAAGTTGGCCAAGTTTTTAGAAGGACAAGATGTCTATTTTATGCATACTTTATTTATAACGTTCAAGACTGTGAAATCTCAAAGCAGGCTGGCCTCTCATTTATCAGTGGGATTATTGGTCATATTTCAGACTGTGACAATGTAACTGCTGTTTATGAAACCAGGCACAATAATGGAAATATGTGCAGTAATGGCATTTTGTAGGGCAACAACAAATTGATTCCACTTTGCTCGGTTGGTGGCCCTCCTTCGTACAGTGCCCCAACTCTGATTCATTCTTTGCATCTCATCCTCCACAGTCCTCCGCCAAGTTGTTTTTGGTCTGCCTCTCTTTCGTTTTCCTTCTGGGGTCCATAACATAGCTGTTCTTGTGATGACATCAGGGTCTCTTCTGAGGACATGGCCAACCCAGCTCCAGCATCTGCCAGCTATGATGGTGTGCATGTCCTCTTGCTTGCTCCAAGTAAGCAGATCTTGGTTGGTGATGGTATTTGGCTAAAAGATTCAGTGAATTTTTCTTAGGCATGTGTGAAAAGAAGACAATTTTGACATTTCCTTCTCTGTAACTCTCCAGCATTCCACACCATAGAGAAGCACAGAAAGCCCACAGCTCTGATATAATCTTAATTTTGTCCTAGTGCTGTACTGAGAGGACTTCCAGATGTTGTTTAGACTAAAAAAGGCTGTTCTTGCTTTGTTCATTCTGTTGTTGATGTCTTTGCTTGCTCTCCTGTCTGTTGTTACTTTGCATCCTGGGTATGTGAAGGTGTCTGTCTGTTCCAGTTGCTGATTCCTTTAAGGGCTCAGGGTTGCTCAAATTGAGTGTCATGACATCTGACTTCTTTAGATTGATGTTCAAGCCCACCTGCTGGCTGTACTTATTAAGTCTATCCGTTTTTTCCTGGATGTGTTGATGTGAATGTGCTAGTAGTGCAATGTCATCTGCATATTCCAGATCTTCCAATGTAGAAAATGTAGTCCATCTTATTCCTCTTGGACTGCCCTCTGTTGTCTGGCACATCACCCAGTCTATGACTGTTAAAAATAGAGTGCTTGATAAGGGGCATCCCTGTCATACTCCTGTCTTCACCTCAAAGGTTAGGTTGCTCTGCCCAACACTACATGTAAAGTTGGCATAGAGGCTTTTTATGATTGACACTATGCAGCTTGGAATTCCATAAGCCCTCAGTATTTTCCATAAACTGTCATTATGTATATTGTCAAAAGCCATTTCAATCGACAAAATTAATGTACAGCTGTCCTTGCCATTCTGAGCACTGTTCTATAATGTTCCTGAGGGTAAATATATGATCTACACATTTTCTGTTCTTTCTAAATCTTTCTTGTTCTTTCCTCAGTTTGTGGTCTACTGCTTTTGAAATTCTCTGTATAATTATCCTGCCTAGTATTTTGCTGGGAATTGAGAGAAAAGTGATTCCTCTCCATTTATTGCAGTCTGCAAGATTTCCCTTCTTGGGCAATTTGACAGTTATTCTTTTGTTCCACTCCGTTGGTGTTGTCCCTGTTTTCCAGACTTAAGCAAAAAGTGGTTCTAATAGTTCTGCTGCTAGCTCAGGGTCTGTCTTAAATAGCTCTGCATTTAAGTTATCATGGCCAGGAGCTTTTCCATTCTTTAACCCTTTGATTGCTGTGATGATTTCTTCTTTTTGTGGAATGTCTGTATTAACATCTAGATCATTTTCAGCCTCAGGAACATTCAATTGTGTCTCTGGTGGTTCCTTGTTCAGAGTTTCTCTGAAATGCTCTGCTCATCTTGTTTCCTGTCCCTCTGCTGTCGTGATGAGATTTCCTTGCTTATCTCTTACTAATGTAATATTGTTTGCACCTCATTTTCCACTGATGATTTTAGTTATTTTGTATACTGTGCTTTGTTCATTTCTCAGTGCTGCTTCTTCTGCCTGTCTTGCAAGATCGACATTATGTGGCTTACAGAATAAAATTAACCTGCTCTAGTATATCGCATTTCATATAATCCTAATACATTTACATTCTATTTTATTTCCCTCAATTTTTTAAAAACAATTTTTCACCCTGGAACAATTTTTCCATCCTGACATTTAACCTTTTGAACCCGAGGTTCTGAAATGTTGGTCCGTGTTTAAATAATCATATCCCCGAGCAATCGCAATCTCGGTCTGACACACCTAACTTAGCGTTGCGGGGCCAGAAAGGAAATATGTGAAAAAATATTGACATCAGGAAGTACACACGTCTTGTGTAATGTTACCTTAAAATGGCGGCGCCCACGAAGTGATAATATTTTGCAATTTTTTAATTGTTTTCATAATGAAAAGGCATGTTGAAAATCCAGGAAATAGCCGTTCTAAAAGGCTAACAATAGAACAAGCTGTTGAACTTGTGCTCAATGATTCGGAGGATGATGAATTAGATTTAGATGGTGATTATTCTGAAAGTGACATCAAAATTCAATCAAGTGATGGAACTTGTGAATCAGATTGTGATCAAGCTAGTTCAAGTCCTGTTCCTGGCCCCTCAGGGGATCGGGCTACTGTACAGGGTTGTGGAAAGGGGAGTATCCCACATAATGTATCAAGCAAGTTTGATACAGTTTGGTCTCCCACAAATATATTCAGACATAATTCTACCGTAGACACAGCATTTGTGGAGCAGATAGGCTCCAAGAATATTCCAGATTCCATTTCTCCTGAGAGTAAAGCCATTGCATTTTTGGAACTTTTCCTCGACAATAATTTCTGGCACAATTTTTGTGAGCAGACAAACAGACATGCTGAGCAAGTAAACAGCAAAAAGCCAACCAGCTACTATGCTAAAAATTATAAAAATGCAACAGTGCCAGAGATAAAAGCATTCTTTGGACTGTGTCTTCAAATGGAGCACAGTGTAAGTAAACCATGTTACAAAGATTACTGGTCCAGCTCGTCTTTGAACTTCATTTCCCAAACTCCTGGATTTTGCACTGTAATGGAACGCGATCGCTTTCTTGCTGTATGGACATTTCTTCATCTTGTAGATGAAGAGGACTGTGCTCTGAATAAAGCAGATAAACTGTACAAAGTAAGGCCCATGCTGAATTTGTTGCTTCCAAGATTTCGGTATTATTATTCACCCTCACAGCACTTGACTTTAGACGAGGGTATGATCCCCACTAAAGGGAGACTTGTCTTCAAACAGTACATAAAATCAAAGCCCATAAAGTGGGGAATAAAGGCTTACATGTCATGTGAAGCAAGCTCGGGCTATATTCTAAATTTAGAAATTTATACTGGAAAAACAGAGGATGTTATTCCAGAACTCGATGTTGTTGGTAGTGTTGTCATCAGGATTTTGACTTCAGGTGACTTGGCAAACAAAAACCATATTCTCGTCATGGACAGATTTTATAAGAGTGTAACTCTCTTTGACAAGTTATACAGTGATTATGGAACACTTGTAGTAGGGACAGCAATAACATAAAGGAAATATTATCCAAAAGATCTGGACGGAAAGAAGAAAATGTGCAGGGGGCAATCAGAATTTGTCTGTTTCAATAACATTGTTTGCCTTGTATGGATGGACCAAAGACCAGTCAATTTTATATCTAATTATCATAACCCAACAGAAATGGGAACTGTTAGAAGGAGAAACAAGGATGGAACAACTGTGGATGTTCAAACTCCACAACTTTGTATTGACTACAATACTTTCATGAGTGGCTGCGATGTCAACGACAAAGTTTGTCATCTCAATAAAACGCGCCGGCATTATCGCTGGCCTCGACGGCTCATAGTGAAATTTTTCATGTGGGCATGCAATAATGCCTATATACTAATGAATCAAAACCCCAACAGCCCAGGGTAACTGTCATAGAAGATAGCAATGGGACTCTGCTCAATGAAAAAACAGCTGTAATGAGAAGGTGGACAGAATATTGTAAAGAATTATATAACTGTAAACTTGACACTGACTTAGGCATATTAAACAACATTAAGTGCGAAAACAGGGAACTCGGAAATGCAGCAATATTACGGGAAGAAGTGGAAGAGGCTATATGTTCGATGAAAGGAGGGAAGTCACTGGGTGTGAATAATATCCCAGCAGAGCTCTTGAAATATGGAGGACCAGATATAGTAAAAATCATGACAACAATTTGCCAGAAGATATGGAGTACAAAAAAATGGCCAAAAGAATGGACGCAGTCATTAGTAATACCGCTTCCAAAGAAAGGAAATCTAAAAATGTGCAAGAACTACAGAACCATTAGCCTTATTAGTCATCCAAGTAAGGTGATGTTAAGGATACTTTTGAACAGAATAAAACAGAAATCAGAAGAAATCTTGTCAGAGGAACAGGCTGGCTTTAGACCAAAAAGAAGTACCTCAGAACAAATCTTCAATATTAGATTACTTATCGAAAAACATCTCCAACATCAACACGATTTATACCATAACTTCATCGATTTCACAAACGCCTTCGATCGAATCTGGCATGAAGGGTTATGGCAAGTAATGAGAAAATTCAATTTTGATACTAACATCATAGATATCATTGAAGCACTATACAAGGACGCAAGCAGTGCTGTTTTTGCAAGCAACGACATTGGAAAATTTTTCAAAACAACTGTAGGAGTTTGCCAAGGATGTATCCTGTCACCAGTGCTCTTTAATATATATCTAGAACATATTATGCAGGAGGCTCTCTACGATTATAAATAACCATATCGATTGGAGGCCGACCTCTGTGCAACCTACGTTTTGCTGATGATATTGATCTGATAGCTGGATCAGAATCAGAACTTCAAGACCTTACCTCTAGACTGGAGAAAGTAACAAGAACGTATGGGATGGAAATTAATATAGAAAAAAGCAAGATATTGGTGAATAGCCATAAGAAACATGTTCCGACCTACATTACG
Source organism: Oreohelix idahoensis (assembly GCA_024509875.1). NCBI lineage: Eukaryota > Metazoa > Mollusca > Gastropoda > Stylommatophora > Oreohelicidae > Oreohelix > Oreohelix idahoensis. Next base: position 23,630 of record JAMPIV010003218.1, on the reverse strand, counting down.
TTAAATGGGCAAACGTTAGAAGAAGTTAACACCTTTAAATATCTCGGGTCCACCATATGTAGTGATGGAAGATCAAGTAAAGAAATCAAAACAAGACTGGAGATGGCCTCAGCTGCCATGACAAGGTTGAATGTGATCTGGAAAAGTAACATCAGTTTTCCTGTGAAGATCAAATTATACAAATCACTTGTATTATCTATTCTCTTGTATGGGTGTGAGGGCTGGACACTCACTGCAGATACGGAGCGAAGGATTCAGGCTTTCGAGCATAAATGTTATAGAAGAATTTTGCGCATTTGCTATAAAGAGCACAAAACAAATGTCTATGTTAGAGAGAAGATAAACACCTATGCAGGCCACCAAGAACCACTTTTTTCAATAGTGAAACGTAAAAAGCTTGCCTGGTTTGGGCATGTAACTCGTCATGACTCCCTTTCGAAAACGATCCTTCAGGGAACAGTCGAAGGTAAACGGAGAAGAGGAAGGCAGAGAAAATCCTGGGCTGATAACATCAAAGAATGGGCAGGACACGGTTTTTCCACACTTGTACGCATTGCTGAGGATAGAGAGCAGTGGAGGACCCTGTCTGCTGATGCTTCCACCATGGCACCCCTACGACCCATGACGGGTTACGGGATGAGATGAGATGAGATGACTAATGAATAAATACAATCCCCACAACGTAACTGGAAGACGCTACAGAACATTTGGTATGTTCATGAATGACATCTGTTTATCACTCATTGGTGATTGCAGAACAGCGGCAATGAAGCTTCACAACCGTGTTGATGCACATCAGAGGCTGCAAATGTGGGCTTGCATCATCCTCAAGTGTCTCCACAAGCTACAGGCAATAACATTTGTGTTGTGTGTGCATACAAATTTAACAAACATGTCAGTGACTTCCCAGACATGGCCTACAAAGCCAGACCATTCAAAAAAGTGAAGACTAAATTCTGGTGCAAATATTGTGAAAGTTATCTGTGCCTAAAGGAAGGGTCTACATGCTGGGAGGACCTGGCACAATAAGCAGGAATATTGGAGATGATCAGGTCAGTCAATTTGAGATAGAATAATTAAAATTGACAATATGCTTGTGTCACAGTAACTTGTTTTGCTTATGTGTCTTTTTTGTGCATTTTTTGCTCAGGAGCCCAGGGAAATGGGGTTTTATGGGCTGGGTGGCCAGGGTTCAAAGGGTTAAAGTTACTATGGTATATGGTAAGAATCTCCATTAATCCTTGACTGACAAGTCTAACCTGAATGGCAATAGGGAGGGGAGAGGGTAAAGCACCTCAATCTTGCCTCCTGTCAACTCACAATGTTTTAAAGATGTTTTATATAGGCAGTTGCCCAAATTCCCTCTCCATTTCTAGGCTTTAGTGAAACCTCCTAACCTTCAATATGTGATCAGTAAAATAAAAAAAACACCTACAACTCAATTCCTGTTTTTCACCAACATTTACATTTAAGTCAGTTATTTTAATATTCTTTGGTGCCTTGTAAACACTGAGTTTCTTACAAATCATGAACTTTAGTTAACTATATATAATTAACTCTTTCAGTTCCAAGCAAAAAAGTGGGTTTGGCCCAAGCAAAAATGGCCACCCCAGTGTGTTTTTATTGTTGTTGTTTGGAAATAATTTTTCTAAATGTTCATATTCATAAATAACTTTGTTGTTGTATATGAAACTGAAGGTAATTGGATGTACTTTACTCTTGTGCTACAAGTATAAAAACTTTCATTGAAAAATGATTAGTTATTCAAGGTAAAATGGAGGATATGCGCTTAAAAAAAATGATTAGTTATTCAAGGTAAAATGGAGGATATGCGCTTAAAAAAGTCGCTTTAAAAATCTAAAATAAATATCTCAAAACAGAAACATGTTCACTCTTAAACACGTGCAGTATTTAAAAGAATGTACTTGCAGTCGGAAATGACGTTTTGGGTGGTTTGTGGGTGGTTATAATTAGAAACAGTCTCAAACAGAGGCACATATACTAAAGCCTTTTTAAAGTCGATTGGGCCAAGCGCGTCTAACCCCTGAGACACTTTAAAGTCGATTGGGGCTTAAAGAGTTAAGCTAGAATTTTAGATTAACAAATACCTTGTATAGACCACCATAAATTCTGAAAAAGATCACTTAAAACTGTCCAACATCAACTCTTTATGGGTGCAGCATATTGCAATATAAATCTTCTCTGAGCATTAACAGTATACCATACATCCTTAAAAGCCACAATATTATTAAAGCTTCCAAACAATGTTAATAATAGTGTACATACCTTAACATCTGTTTCCTGCTTTATTTCTGCAAATAGACTTGTGACATTAGCTTCCACATTTCTTCCAGCCTGAAAGCAATCAACTGTAGTAGATGTACTACTGTAGGTATCACATTAAGAAAATAAAGATATAATACAAATACCAGTATATTACACTAACACCTGAATACCATCAACACCAAGCAATAATCATTGTTAAATAGTGAGGGCTTATGCAGCTGCAATAGCCATAAACTTGCATGTTATATCTTAATCAAGATCATCCCTGTAATTTTTCTGTTATTTACTTACTTACTTAGTCGTTCCCCTTCTACCGTGAGGTGTAGAGGTTTGGAAGAGAGAGCGCCAGACTATCCTATCGGCTATCTTCCTCCTGGCCTGGTTCCATTCTAGTCCTCGATCCTTCAAAGATTGTCTAATGTTGTCCTCCCAGTGGACTCTGGGTCGTCCTCGGGGTCTGGATCCTTGGCTCTTTGTTTCCCATGCTTGTCATGGTATCTGATCTTCTCCCATTCTGCAGACATGGCCAAACCATCTTAATTGGGACTGTTCTACTTGGGTCTGCAGGGGGTAGGATTTAAGGCCTTGACGTATCGTCTGATTGCGTACCATGTCTCTTCTTGTTACTTCAACCACCTTCCTCAGATACCTCATTTCTGAGGTTTGGATCTGGCTTTTATGGGTTGTAGTCATTGCCCATGACTCACATCCGTATGTCAAGACTGGGACATAGGTGGAGCGGTATACAGCCATCTTCGTTTTCTTACCAACCTCTCTCTTGCTGAGGAATCCTCGATTTATGGCCTGAAAAAGTCTCCCAGCTGCTGCTTTTCGAGTGGCCAACTCTTCTTTGATGCCTCCCTTTTGGTCTATAATAGCTCCGAGGTATTTAAAGTGGTCGACCTGCTCCAGGACCTGTTCTCCCAGCTTAATCTGATGTTTTCTTTCTTCTCGTGATATCACCATGGATTTTGTTTTAGAGCTGCTTATGACCATCCCTCTCTTCTCCAGCTCTTCCTTCCAGACTTGCAGGTTGGATTGGAGATGTGCCTCTGATTTAGCAATCAGGGCAACATCATCGGCAAATGCCAGCTCCGAAATATAGACCTGTCTCATCTTCCAGTACCCCACTGAATACTTTCTTGTTCTCTCCTTACATGCCTTGATGACATCGTCCATAAGGAGTATGAAGAGGTAAGGTGATAGGATATCACCTTGTCTTACACCAGTGGTGGTCCTGAACTCTTCCGACTTATGGTTTGTTGTCCTCACATAATTTCTGCAAGACTTGTAGAAGCTCTGTATAGCATGAATCAGAGGTGCTGGAATATTCTTCCTTGCCAAACAGTCCCAAAGTTTGCTCCAGGGGACCCTGTCAAACGCCTTTTCCAGATCTATGAAACAAAGATGCATCTCACTCTTATACTCAAGGGCCTTTTCACTCAGCTGTCTGAGTGTGAAGATTAGGTCTTGAGTACTTCGGTTTGCTCGGAATCCGCACTGGACTCATCCAATTGTGGCTCAGCTAGGCGTCGGAGTCTCTGCTCTAGGATTCTAGAGTAGATTTTACCAGGGACACTGAGAAGGGATATGCCTCTATGGTTTCCACACTGTCGATTGTCACCCTTTTTGAAAATTGGTGTTATGATGGCAATCTCCCAATCCTTTGGTATGGTCTTGTTGTACCACGCTGCCTGTAAAACCCTTAAGAGTAATAGGTCGCCTGATGCTCCCATGAACTTAACCATTTCTGGTGTTATACCATCATGCCCTGCTGCTTTGCCCATCTTGATTTTCTCCAGTGCTGCCTTCAGTTCTTCCATCTTTATGTCATCTTCACCATCATTGGTTTTCTCTTCTGTGCTAGTGTTTATCATTTCTGATGCTTCACCATGCTCACCATCCAGGAGTTCTGAGAAATATTCTTTCCATCTTACCATTACTTCCTTCGGGGCAGTAAGCAATTTGCCTTGCTTGTCCTTTATAAATTTGAGAGGGCATTGTTTTTCCTTCCTCATGTTCTTTAGGGTCTTATAGAACAATTTCTGGTTTTCTTGTGCATCTTTTTCTAGCTTTTCTCCAAATTCTTCCCAGGACTTCTGTTTTGCTGCTAGCACTTTGTTCTTTGCTTCTGTTCTGAGTGTCACATATTCTCTATATTTTTCCATTTGTCCTGTTGTGTTTTTAGCTGCTAAGTATTGTTTCCATGCCATTTTCTTCTCTCTTATTTTCTCTTTGACTTCCTCTGTCCACCAAGGTGTCCTCTTTCTCTTGTTCCTAAGTCGGACTTCACCGCATGCTTCTGCAGCAGCTGTCTTTATGATATCCTTGAATTTAATCCAGAGGGTTTCCAAGTCATCAGGTCGTTCTTGTGTGTTGCTCACCGCTGCAGCAATAAGCCCCTGATATCTGGTCTTAATTTCTGGCTCTCTCAGTTTGTAGGTCCTAATGCTCATTTCTCCTGCTCGTTTACTTGGTTTCTTGCATGGTGTTGGACAGTTCCTAGGCTGAGCAACTCTTTCAGTTGTTCTTTTGATTGTTAGCAGGTAGTGATCACTTCCAATCTCTGGCCCCCTCCAGACTCTAGCATCTCGGACATATTTGAATGAGCTTCTCCGAACAATGGCATAGTCGATCACTGACTTCTCATTCTTTGTTGGTTCACATCTAGTGTATGCATGTATGCGCTTATGGGGGAACTTTGTGTTTGTAATGATCAGATTCTGCTCACTGCAGAATCTAAGGAGTCGCTTTCCATTGTCATTGAGAGTATCTTCTCCATATCTTCCGATAACTCCACCCCATCTAGCATGGTCATTTCCAACTCTGGCATTAAAATCTCCGAGCATGATAACTTCATCTAGGCAGTCATCCACTGTCCTTTGAAGCAGCTCGAAGAATTCCTCCTTGACCTCTGCTCTCTCATCCTCATTTGGCCCATACACTATGACCAGGTTGACTATGGTTTCTCCTTCTTTTAGTTTAACAACCATAATGCGCTCCGAGACAAAGTTCCATCCCTTGATACTATCTTTTTGATTTTGGGCCACAATGCAACCCACGCCCCCTTTAGCTCTTTCAGACATGAATACACCACTGTAGAGCAGCGTGTTGCCATCGAGATCCATGACTCCTTGTCCTTTTTTCTTTGTTTCCGTTATAGCCAGGATTTCTAGTTTTGCTTTCCTCATCTCTTCCACCAGCTCCTCTTCCTTCCCATTTATACTTCTTGTGTTCCAAGTTCCATAAGTCGTAGTCCGTAGTCCGTTCCAGTTCGTCGCCTTTAGAATCAGTCCAGTTTTCTCTCTTGTGTTGCTAGTAACCATGATTTAAAGCAAACAGGTGATTGGCCTGTTGTGCCTTTGCATGGTGGAGGGGCTGCCTCCTTATGGCCTCCATGCAGGCCGCCCTCCTCCTTTTTTATCCGGGCTTGGGATCATCCCTGTAATTTTTCTGTTATTTACGCATAAACAAATATGACTGCTCAAGGAAGCTACTACAGAAGAACTTGAGAATGATGTTGTTTTAAAATCTCATTTATATGATAATGAATTTCTGGAATAATTTCGACCAAAAAAGTCAATGTTTAAAAAGATCACAGTGGATCACAGATGCTGATATGGATGATTGTATAACTATAAATAGTTGGTCAGTGGCATACTGTGCCAAAGATCATACTAAATACACTTTTTGTTTTGACTCAAATAATTTGAGGATCAATTTTGTTTTTGTAACCCTGATTATTTCTCATACAGGTATGTAACCCATAATTCGAACATCCAAAAACCAAGATATACCAAAAACTGAAAAGTTTTTTGGCCGACTTTTGCTCTTCCTTAAGTTTAAAAAAAAAAAAAAAAAATTATTTTTTAACTGCCCGGCTGAAAAAGGAGGAGGCAGCCCCTCCACCATGCAAAGGCACAACAAGCCAATCACCTGATTGCTTTAAACTTTTGATTACGAGTACAAGAGAGAAAACTGGACATTCTAAAGGCGACGAACTGGAACAGACTATAAACTACGACTTATGGAATTTGGAACACAAGAAGTATAAATGGGAAAGAAAAGGAGCTGGTGGAAGAGATGAGGAAAGCAAAACTAGACATCCTGGCTATAACGGAAACAATGAAAAAGGGACAAGGAGCCATGGATCTAGATGGCAACATGCTGCTCTACAGTGGTGTACCCACATCTGAAAGAGAAAAATGGGGCGTGGGTTGCATTGTGGCCAAAAACCAAAATATAGTATCAAGGGATGGAACTTTGTCTCGGAGCGCATTATGGTTGTAAAACAAAAAAAATGAGAAACCATAGTCAACCTGGTCATAGTGTATGGGCAAAATGAGGATGAGAGCAGAGGTCAAGGAAAAATTCTTCAAGCTGCTTCAAAGAACAATGGATGACTGCCTAGATGAAATTATCATGCTCAGAGATTTCAATGCCAGAGCTGGAAATGACCATACTAGATGGGGTGGAGTTATCGGAAGATATGGAGAAGATACTCTCAGTTACAATGGAAAGTGGCTCCTTAGATTCTGCAGTGAGCAGAATCTGATTATTACAAGCACAAAGTTCTCCCATTGGCACATACATACATACACTAGATGTGAACCAACAAAGAATGAGAAGCCAGTGATCGACTATGCCATTGTTAGGAGGAGTGTCGTACATTTTTAGATAGGTTAGAGATTTATTTGGCCCCGTCTGAGTAGAGCAGAAGGTGGGGGTAAATGAGAAAGAAAGGTATTATAATAGATTCCATGAGTGAATAGATTAAGGTGAAGATCCATCTCCGGAATGAGTGGTTTCTCTAGTCCAGCCTATCTATACTACTATCTTTAGAAGAAGACGATCTGTCAAACCTCCATATAATTATAATTATAAGTTTAATAATCACACACACACACAATTATGTGACAACAAGACACACAAACGTGAAAACTATGGTAAATGGGTATGGGTCTGACCAACACACTAAATTAAATTTTGTTTAGTTTACTATCACTTAAACTTTACAACATCAAACATATATATCAATATAATCATGTTTACAGACATAGGAAAATAACCCAATAAGTGCCCTTTCCCCTTGCAGCTGGGAGACTTTTTCAGGCGATAAATCGAGGATTCCTCAGCAAGAGAGAGGTTGGTAAGAAAACGAAGATGGCTGTATACCGCTCCACCTATGTCCCAGTCTTGACGTATGGATGCAAGTCATGGGCAATGATTACAACCCACAAAAGCCAGATCCAAACCTCAGAAATGAGGTATCTGAGGAAGGTGGTTGAAGTAACAAGAAGAGACATGGTCCGCAACCAGACAATACGTCAGGGCCTAAAATGCCACCCCCTGTAAACCCAAGTGGAGCAGTCCCAGCAAAGATGGTTTGGCCATGTGTGCAGAATGGGAGAAGATCGGCTACCACGACAAGCATGGGAAACAAAGAGCCAGGGATCCAGACCACCAGGACGAGCCATAGTCCGCTGGGAGAGTGTTACCGTTGGCTTCTCACTGTTGCCGTTAACACTGTTAATGGGGCTGGTTTATACTGGCTCTTCTATTTACGTTTACATATAATTATCCATTGTCTTTTCTCAGTAAATTATGAGATCGTGCTCTTGATGGTGAAGTACGCGAAGGTGGGATATAATATTGACAACTTCATCATACAGTCAAATTCTGACGTTATAGATTTGATAAGTCCTTTCTCGAGTCCACAAACATTTATTATATCGATTCCATACAAGAACAGTTTACACATGGTCATCATGAAGAATTATAAATAATAAGTTGCAGTTCATACTTCAAATATTATTCCTTTACAAATCAGTCCTTTGTCTCCTAGCTTGAAAACATAGTAGTCAGAACCGCATAACTGTATGCACGCGTGGTTGGAAAATCCAATACACCGACAGTGAGATTATGCGTCTGGCATTAGAATAACTAAGGCGGACTATATATTCACGTTGACAAGGTTTAGTCAATTACTAACCTGTACCTTCATCTTTCTTCGTTATCACATTGGACTGACCCATGTCCATTATTTAATGTACTATAATTGTGCGGCAATATAAGCCCGGCAATAAAACATTCCAAGGACACGTCTTATCGGTTCGACGGTCGTCTAGAAAAGGGTCTCGTCTCTTGGTCACCGTGCGTGACAACTAACGCTGAAACGTCACAGCGTTCACTAGACCAATAATACTTTTACATTACATTACACGTTGTAACCCCTAAAATCAGATGCTGTTAACCTCTAGCAGACCATGCCAATAAATCTGCCGTAACAATTCCCTGTCCACTGGGGGAAAAAAAAAAATCTATTAGATAGATTTTTTTTTTTTTTTTTTTTTTTTTTTTTCAAAAACCTATCTGAATGAATACCAAAAAAAAAAAATTTAACAATATCGAAAAATTTAACCAACAATGCGGCATATGGACTACGATGTTCTGTCTAGAACAGTGTCGTGGTCATGTCGACTCAGTAACAGTCATCTAATATATTAATAATCATATTATACATAAGTGTTATACATAAATGACTAATGTTGATATCTATTAAATAATTAAATTAAAATATGTCGCAATGAACTGTCATGTCAGACTAATTTAACGAGTTAAAATTTAATTAATTAATTATATTGAGTGTGTAATCAAAATAAAGTTATTGCAAATCTAATGTGAGAGAACTGAAGGGATATGTTAAGTAGAAAAAATAAATAAATGAAAAATAAAGTAGCGAAAGACAGTAATGTATAAATTTAACTTAATTATGTGTGTTGGAAATTAAATAAGTGTAGTATTAAGTTGTTAAAACCTATCTAACTAATTTAAACAATAATATAGTATGTAATGTATCAACCTAAAATAAACATAATAGTTACATACAATAACATTATCTAAGAATCATGTGAGATCTTATTTTTTTTTCTTCTTTCAAAATTTTTTTTCATCTTCAAATTTCATTTCATTTTTTTCATATTTATCTCACCTTTTTATTTTATTTTCCATTATTTTAACGTAATTAACTAAAATTAATGAAAGTTGGATATGATGATCCATACGTAGGCTTGATCATTGTGAATTCCGATTAACAAACAAATATTTAAATGTTTCAGTTCATGAGAATCGAAGCTATTGACAATTGTTCATGTCGCATACTGAGTTACTTTGATAGTGTTTTCTATTATTTTCACTTGATGCAAGGAAATGTGTCCAATAGTTTTGTCATAAATGAAATTCACACAAAGTTCTGGTGTAAATACGACCATAGTGTCATTTGATTTAGTTCATTTCGTTTTCGCAATCGTCTGTACAAGTTATTTAGTTGAATTGTAAGCAAAGGTTTATCTCCATGTTAAGAATTTCGCGATAGGATTCATTCTTCTGTGACACGTAATTTCGGTTGACGTATTAGAAAAGTGTCAGTGTTGATTGCTATACATCCAAAGGATTTCTAGATAGTGCGTCTGCGACGATATTGTCTGTCCCATAGATGTACTCAATCGTAAAGTTGAATGGTTGAAGGAGAATAGAGTATCTGGTGAGCTTTGGACTTTTATGATTCGCCCGTCGTAGTGATGCTACGGCCCTTTGATCAGTTTGTACTACGAAAGGGGCTCCCAGTAGAAATTTCTCAAGTTTGGTTATCGCCCACACGACGGCTAACAGTTCGCGGTCAACGGTAGAGTATTTCACTTCTGGTGGTTTCAGTTTTCGTGACACGTACAAGTTTGGATGGAGGATGTCGTCATGGTATTGGAGCAAACATGCGCCAATTCCGTAGTTACTCGCATCTGTGCGGAGAATAAACTTTTTGGAAGCATCAACAAGTCTCAAAATAGGTGGGTTTGAAAAGATATTAATAATATTAAGGTATACATTATTACACTCATTAGTCCATGTCACCTTCACTGGCATGTCCTTCCTCAGTAATGAGGACAATACAGCCGTGATGGATGACAGGTTAGGTACGAATCTACTGTAATATTGGACTAGACCTAACAAGCTTCTAACCTGTTTCTTCGTTTGAGGAACGGAAATGTTTAAAATTTTTGAAACTGTACTGGGTAGTGTTCGGATATATCCTGCTCCAATAATGTGACCCAAAAAAGTTATTTCGTGAAACGCTACTTGTAATTTTGTGGGTTTAGCAGTTAAATTGTTATTTCTTAATGTATCCAAAACGTATTCGAGACCCAAAACATGTTCCTCAAAAGATGAACTAAATAAGCATATGTCATCTATGTATGTAATAATGTCTGGTCTACCTGAAAAAATGTGTCGCATCATGCGAACAAAGGTAGCTGGAGCGTTAACAAGCCCAAAAGGCATCACATTCCACTGGTATAGACCTAGCGGAGTTGAAAACGCTGTGTAGTATTTAGCTTTTTCGGTTAGTGGTATCTGCCAATAACCTTTAGTTAAGTCTATCTTAGTGAATATAGTTGCTGTCGATAGACGTGGCAGTAAGTCATCGAGAAGTGGATGTGGTTCGCTATCAACTATCGTTTGTGCATTTAATTTTCTATAGTCGACGCATAGTCTAATGTTATTGTCCTTCTTTCGGACAATAACTAATGGAGAAGAAAATGGGGAATTACTAGTTTCGATAATTCCTAAAGATAACATCTGTTCAAGTTCCTTAGTAGTTTTAGTAAGAAAGTGTAGAGGAACAGAATATGGATGTACCCGAATTGGAGTATCATCATTAAGAGTGATGTCATGATTAATGACTGATGTGCGACCTGGAATGTCGGTTAACACATCTTGATAGGATTGTAGAAGTTCAGCTATCTGTTGATGCTGTTGCGGTGTAACTGACGAGGAGATGGTTACATCCCGCCAAGATTCACTAGGCTGTACTACAGGTACAGGTAATGCTAACTGTACCTCAGGAAAAGATGATTCTTCTTCCTGGATAACAGACAAATTAGAATAGTGACATCTAGGTACGAAAGTGTCATCTAGTTCATGAAAAATAGCTTGTAGATGTTCAGGTCGAGTATGAAATTGCTTGAGCATATTTATGTGAAATATTTTGTGATGTCCCTTAATGTCCAGGACATAATCAACATCAGAAATCTTATTGATAACCTGGTAAGGACCGTTCCACGAGATTAGTAGTTTATTATTGTTATGTGGCAATAACACATAAGCTTGATCTCCTGGAAATAATTGACGTAATCGTCTATTACTGTTTTGGAAAGTTCTAGCTTTCTCTTTCGCAGCCTCAGATGAAGCTGTTGCCATTTTACAGGCATCAATAATGTTATTCCGGAGATTAATTACATACTCATAGGATGACTGGGTATCCTGAGTCATCTCGGAGTCAATCAATAAGTCTTTTATTAGTCCCATAGGACCTCTTGGTGGAGCGCCAAAGACTAGTTGAAATGGAGAGAAGCCAGTTTGTTCATGTGGCACCTCTCGATAAGCGAATAACACAGCTGGTAGAACTCTGTCCCAGTCGTGTGGATGGTTAACTGTAACTTTATGTAACATTTGTTTGAGTGTGTGCGGTTAAGTCTTTCTACAGCACCATTACTCATTGGGTGATAAATGCTGCTGAGATTTCTATCTATTTGCCAAGTCTTCATTACCTCTGTCATAGTCTCAGATATAAATTGAGAACCATGATCTGACAAAAGTTTTCTAGGAAAACCTACTCTAGAAAAGATAAGGTGTAGTGCATCAGCTACATCTGTGGTGTTGGTTGTTTTTAATGGGATGGCTTCTGGCCATCGTGTGCATAAATCGATGCAAGTGAGAATAAATCTATGTCCTCTGGCTGATGGTAAAAGTGGGCCAATGATATCAATGGCCATTTTGTCGAAAGGTCTCACAGATATGTCACAAGCCTGAATAGGCGCCGTGTGAAAGGCTCCCCGTGCTTTCACTTCTTGGCATATCGTACAGGAGCGTACGTACTGTGAAATATCTCGTGATACTCCCGGCCAAAAAAAAGACGATAATACTCGCGAACGTGTACGAGTATAACCCATGTGACCTGCACACTTAGAATCATGTGCGTGTTGAAGTATGTACCGTCTAAAAGCAAAAGGTACCATGACTTGTTGTCTTATCTGAGTTTTATCCATAAAACATCTTAATAAAATGTCATTTTTAATGCTAAACCAATGACTATTATTTTTGTTCATAGCAAGATTGTCAGCTTTGTTGACCAGTGAAAAAAATTTTGTTAGTGACCTGTCTTCCCTCTGTTTTGCAGCAAAGGATACTCGGTCAATAGCAGAATGAATCTCGATACTTTCATGATCGTCTGTTTCCTTGTTTTCAGTGTCCATAGTCTCTAATTTTTTTGTATGTGCTCTGGTTATTGCTGCATTTCCGATGCATAGATTATTTTTTTTCCCATTCAATAATCTCTTCTGGTGTGCAATCTTTACTCCCGTGTATGCATCCCACCATAAGGTCGGCAATTGGGTTTCTTAACATGCATGCTTTAACGTTGCCTGTGAAAAAGGGTGTTTCAAGATAGATAATAGCAGTTGGATAACATTCTATGGTTCCACCAAAGGTCATACACCTGACATGTTCTCCAGTTGCACAATTCGGATGAACAAGTGTCTGACGGATTCCGATCGTGGTCGATCCCGAATCTCTTAAGACTGAGACGATGGATCCATTAACTTTTCCTCTGTTGAAGATCAGCGAGCCTGTTCCATCATTGACTGCTAGACTGACTTCTGGTAGAATGTGTCCGCAGTTCAGAACTGTCTCTTTTGCTTTCTGAAATATAAGATTACATGTTGGGCAACTATTTGCCACGTTATAATTCATTGCAAAACAAGTAGATGAAGACTGTATTTTGTTATCAGTAGGTGAACTCTCAACACCAGGGGTTGTAGCAGTAGTAACGGCTGCCCCTGTATTATGGTTATAATTTGTCGATCTATGAGAATGAGAACGATGACGAGAATAATTAGATGAATTATCCCGTTGTCCTCTATTGTAACTGTTATCTCGATGTCTCGAGTTATAATTATCGCTATTGTTCCACTTGTTACCATTATTATAATTATATGAACGATTATAACTTGAGTTACGTGGATTACTGTTGTATCTTGACTGAGGTGAATAATTTCTGGTTTGTTGTCTTCCTCTATTAAAGTTATTGTTAAAGTTATTCTGTCCCTTATGAAAATTAATGTCATAGTTTCCTTTGAACCTACCTCTGTCCACACTGTGTGTTCTAGGTTTGTTATGATTATGATATGCCATATTGGAGGCTACAGGAAGTGGTTCTCTTGTCAACGAGCCAGAAATATTAGCATTCGGATGAGCTGTGCAGTAATTTAAAGAAATTTTTTCTAACTCATCAATAGATTCTGGTTTTCTTTCTTGCAGATAAGCAAAGAATGGTGGGCTGACAGAAGATAATACTTTATCCCTCAATAACAAATCGACTAACTTGTCGTAAGATTTGTTGACACCTGCCAGTTCAGCCCATCTGTTAAAAGTATTGCGTATGTTAGCAATAAAACCTGTGAAATCTTTATTGTTATCTGGCAACAAACTTTTAAAACGTAATCTACATGACTCTTCGTTCAAGTGGAAACGGCGTAATAACAACGTCTTAATGGCCTCATAGTCTGTGGATAATGTTGGATCTATATTTTGTGCTGCACTTGCAGGTTCGCCATCCAGAAATTCCTTAAGTTTAAGTGCCCATGCAGTTTTGTCAAGGTTATTGACTTTACATATATCCTCAAAGCGCGCCAGCCACGATGAAAGGTCATCCATGTGTAACTTGAATGGTGGTAGTTTAAAGTAATAATTGCCCTTAAGTCGGGTGGATGAAGATCCAGATTGAGCATTATCATTTTGGCTTGATGCAGCACTCTGCGAATTAAGTTTTGCTGTTTCCAATTTAAGCCGTTGCAGTTCCATTTCTTGCTGCAGTATGATTTCTTGTCGTTTCAATTTATTCTCTTCTTCAATCCGTAGGATTTCATCTCTTGCCACCTTTCTTTCTTCTTCTTGTCTTAATTCAGCTTTCTTTTCAGCCTCCTTTCTTTCAAGTTCTTCCATCTCTGCCTTATATCTTGACAGTTGTTGTTCAGCAAATTCAAGGAGTGCCTCTCCCTTTTTATTACAATCTTTTCCAATTTTAATGAAATGGTCCAAGGTAAGCATTCTTGGAGTTTAATTATTTAAGTATTTAATTACTTATGTCTTGTAATCGACAATGTAATCTATGTCGATAATAATATTACTGTATTGCTATGTATAAGTTCCACAAACTATAATATTTTGTGTAAAATTATATATATATACTCACTGAATATCTATCATAAATAGTTATGATAGTTAATTATAATAAGCTGCTGAAATTATATCAAGCGCTTAATATTAATAATTATGTGTATTATCCCCAAATAATTAGTCTTAATTGTCACTAAGTTCACAATATAGTACTGAGAAAGTGTACTAAGTTATATTAGATATGTATTAATATGTTATAAAGTTTTAATAATTAATCATTATAATTTATGCCTTAATCATGAGGCATAAAGTGCATTGCCCATTTCTAGGACCACTACTGCAAATATGTGCAAAGTCCCTAATTCCTCATCAAAGCTTATAAAAATTTCATCATATTCATCTACACTATAATTAATGAAGAAATTATAGCATTAATATTAAATTAATAAAATATGTAATGAATACAAACAATACAAATGGGTTAACCAAGGATTACAGAACAGGAGCACAATACAAAAGTGACATTTTCACAAAAATAAATGCTATTATAAGACCAAGTGTACTAACCGGAAATGTAGAAGGGTGAAGGTTAACTGAGGAAACGAACATATTTTTGTACTATGAAAGATGACGTCACAGGACTCATTTGACGTTAATACAATACATTTAATTAAAATAAAAGATAGCTAGATCAGAATAACAAGATAGCTTACGAACATAGGACTGCAAATGAATAAAATCCAAGAACCAAATACACATGAAAACAACAGTTAAAACATGACTATACACCTAACATGCAAAGTGAATTAATGCAAGACCGAACCCGAACGATCACCGATAACGATAATTCGACGCTTTCTTCGCGAGGTGCTATTAATTCACAGCCTTAGGAACATTCAAAATGAATATCGGCATCCTGAGAGCCATTTTTATTCATTATGAACCGCCGCCCATCCATACCCGCAAATAACGGACAACATCAACGGACAAAAAGAAACAGATAGAACATCGATAAACAATTAATAGAGAGGACATGCCTGCAAAATGGTATGGACTCGTTAGTGTGTTAATGAATGACAATCGTCCTAGGTCTAAACTTATCTTTTGAAGGCTCCGGCGATGGCAAATTCGTCAACGGACTAGACTAGTGCCTAGTACTGTTTGCTCATGATTGGCTGATCACAGTATTCTCTTGTCTGGTCTTCTTGATTAAGCAAATATTAATCAAAACTGGAATGAGTTGACGGTTGTTCCTTTCGAAGCGCGGCATCTACGCACGATGTAGTGACGTCAGAGTTGCATTGCGTAGTCATGTGTTCAACGTAGTGTTATGCAGATCATGTGACTTGCTTGTAATGGTAAACAGTTGGCAACACATGTAAACAAGAAAATCTTTTTTTTTTTTTCGTCCCCGCGATGGCCAACCACTGTTACCGTTGGCTTCTCACTGTTGCCGTTAACACTGTTAATGGGGCTGGTTTATACTGGCTCTTCTATTTACGTTTACATATAATTATCCATTGTCTTTTCTCAGTAAATTATGAGATCGTGCTCTTGATGGTGAAGTACGCGAAGGTGGGATATAATATTGACAACTTCATCATACAGTCAAATTCTGACGTTATAGATTTGATAAGTCCTTTCTCGAGTCCACAAACATTTATTATATCGATTCCATACAAGAACAGTTTACACATGGTCATCATGAAGAATTATAAATAATAAGTTGCAGTTCATACTTCAAATATTATTCCTTTACAAATCAGTCCTTTGTCTCCTAGCTTGAAAACATAGTAGTCAGAACCGCATAACTGTATGCACGCGTGGTTGGAAAATCCAATACACCGACAGTGAGATTATGCGTCTGGCATTAGAATAACTAAGGCGGACTATATATTCACGTTGACAAGGTTTAGTCAATTACTAACCTGTACCTTCATCTTTCTTCGTTATCACATTGGACTGACCCATGTCCATTATTTAATGTACTATAATTGTGCGGCAATATAAGCCCGGCAATAAAACATTCCAAGGACACGTCTTATCGGTTCGACGGTCGTCTAGAAAAGGGTCTCGTCTCTTGGTCACCGTGCGTGACAACTAACGCTGAAACGTCACAGCGTTCACTAGACCAATAATACTTTTACATTACATTACACGTTGTAACCCCTAAAATCAGATGCTGTTAACCTCTAGCAGACCATGCCAATAAATCTGCCGTAACACTAAGTAAGTAAGTTAGTTTATTATCACTTAAACTTTACATCATCAAACATATATATCAATATAATCATGTTTACAGACATAGGAAAATAACCCAATAAGTGCCCTCTCTCCTTGTTTGAAGACAAAAAAATCCCAAAGGAAGTTAATAACCCAAAAGGTCAAAGATTAACACTAGGGTGTAGAATAGACAGTAAAGAAAAGAACAAGTCCCACTAAAATGCTATCCAGAAAAAAAAATAAACAATAGATAAAGAAAAACAGAAGTTTGCAGGTACGATGTTTCCTGTAACAAAAGAAAATATTTCACTCTCTCTCTCTCTGTTATACGTGACCACTCATTCACTCCTTACCTAATCTGGTGAAACAATGCTTTGGATGAATAATCCATGAATGTGCATATAAAGTCCAGTAGTTGGTATCTGCCGAATCGGGCCCCAGTCCCTATAATAGTAATTAAATTTTACAACGGGGAACCCCTGATTTGGTGGTAGATTTCTGGATACACAATTGTCACCTAGAATAGTTAATGCCGGAACTCTCGGAGATATGGCATTCCCAGTAAACAGCAGGAAAACATATGATTGCTAAAACTATTAATTATGATGATAACAATCCTATCGGCTTGCTCTGGTGTGAGTGCCGATTATGAAACAGCGTATTCTCCTGGATAAAATCCACTTGGGTAAATGACTGTCAGAAGTCAGGAAAAATGTTATGTATATTGCCACAGTGGGCTGATAAAACTGAATGGAAAAATCTGGGTATTTTGTAAGTCCCGTTACTCAAATTTACAGTTAAAAAATGTTAGTGTGTCGCCTTGCTAATTCCTGTTCACACCGGTATGGGGACGAACGCCAAGAAACAAACAACAACTATTATTCCTTCAGTAACTGAGGAAAGAACCACAATAGAAATCCGCTAGCCACTGGGTTTTGATCAAGCACTATATTAGGAAGAGAAACAAAACATTTAACCACAATGACAATGTAATGCTACTGTCCTACACGCTAATAAGAGTATGAGAAGATCTCTTATCATCTCCGTCACCTAATTAAAATAAAAGGCAAATGGTATCTTAAGTCTGTATTATCGTGCGTCACTTAACATGTACGGGTTTGGTAAAGGTATGCAACCTTTTCCCCACCCACCCCAGTAAAACCATCAGCGCACAATGTCAGTTCTAATTCATTTATGACTACGCGTCCTTAACAAATATCGCCTGTCATTACTAGTTAGTTGATTGTCTGCATCTATTGTTTTTACACACGATATTAGACACTAGTCATTATATAATTACACACAATGAAAATATAATGCGCATTCTACTCTGTCACTTTATCTGTCACTCATAGCATTATACTTAGTCATTTAAACCTATCTTCTGGTATAAAAAAAATGGTTGATGGATTTTTTACATTAAGCTGAACAACTGGTAAGAAAATATCTACGCGTTTGCTATTTCGCTAGTCGTAATGCTAGAGACTCACAGTGAATAAAATGGTAAAACTTTAACACATTTAACAAAACATATGATTACCAGAAAAACAGAATAAATCCCCATGAAGGCTATTAACGCACTATTTCACATAGGTTCTAGTGTATGCTTTTAGACTATCCAAAATTTCCTGAGAGACTTGATAACTGACTTGGAGGGAACACAGTATATATATATACAGATTTAGGGTAATATCGCTAACAGGTGTGACAATTCACGCGTTTGGGGAATTCATTGAGCTTCGTTTCCGAGATAAAGGATATTAACGCTCACTCTACTCAGGATGCTGAACTACATCAGAAGACATGGGCTGAGCGAACGGACTCTCTTAGATTTCCCTCAGTTTCCGCAGATCAAAGCTTTATGTCCCCTGCAATATACAGACATCAAAGGTGGTCGGGACATATTATTATCACCCTTTATTTCTTCAACCATTGTTTCCACGTGATGTGACTAATGACCGATAATTGGCAGCTCAGCTCATGTGAGAAAACTCAGGTAAACAATGTGATTTGCTCCTCTGTTATCTGGCAGGTTGTGAAATTAGGTAACCAATTTGTTAGCACACGAAAACAGGAAGAATAGGTGTGGCTTCAAAAGTGAGTCAACAGACAGCGAATTGCATGGTTTTGCCATCGCAAAACATAAACACTAACTGAGGAAGCAAAGGTGGTCAGATCGCCGTGGCTATATTTACGTTACACGTCACAAGGAGCTCATTCAAATATGGCCAGGATGCTAGAGTCTGGAGGGGGCCAGAGATTGGAAGTGATCACTACCTGCTCACAATCAAAAACAACTAAAAGAGTTGCTCAGCCTAGGAACTGCCCAACATCACGCAAGAAACCAAGTAAAAGAATGGGAGAAATGAGCATTAAGACCTACAAACTGAGAGAGCCAGAAATTAAGACCAGATATCAGGGGCTTATTGCTACAGTGGTGAAAAACACAGAAGAACAACCTGATGACTTGGAAACCGTCTGGCTTAAATTCAAGGACATCATAAAGAAAACTGCTGCAGAAGCATGTGGTGAAGTCCGACTTGGAAACATGAGAAAGAGGTCACCTTGGTGGACAGAGGAAGTCAAAAAGAAAATAAGAGAGAAGAAAATAAAATGGAAACAATACTTAGGAGCTAACAACACAACAGGACAAATGGAGAAATATAGAAAATATGTGATACTCAAAACAGAAGCAAAGAACAAGGTGCTAGCAGCAAAACAAAAGTCCAGGGAAGAATTTGGAGAAAAGCTAGAAAAAGATGCACAAGAAAACCAGAAATTGTTCTGTAAGACCCTAAAGAACATGAGGGAGGAAAAACAATGCCCTCTCAAATTTTTAAAGGACAAGCAAGGCAAATCACTTACTGCCCCAAAGGAAGTAATGGAAAGATGAAAAGAATATTTCTCAGAACTCCTGGATGGTGAGCATGGTGAAGCATCAGAAATGATAAACACTAGCACAGAAGATGAAACAAATGGTGATGAAGATGACATAAAGATGGAAGAACTGAAGGCAGCACTGAAGAAAATCAAGATGGGCAAAGCAGCAGGGCATGATGGTATAACACCAGAAATGGTTAAGTACATGGGAGCATCAGGCGACCTATTACTCTTAAGGGTCCTACAGGCAGTGTGGTGCAACAAGACCATATCAAAGGATTGGGAGATTGTCATCATAACACCAATTTTGAAAAAGGGTGACAATTGAATGTGGCAATGTGGTGACAATGTGAAAACCATAGAGGCATATCCCTTCTCAGTGTCCCTGGTAAAAATCTACTATAGAATCCTACAGCAGAGACTCCGACGCCTAGCTGAGCCACAATTAGATGAGGTCTAGTGTGGATTCCAACCTACCCAAAGTACTCAGGACCTAATCTTCACACTCAGACAGCTGAGTGAAAAGGCCCTTGAGTATAAGAGTGAGATCCATCTTTGTTTCATAGATCTTGAAAAGGCGTTTTACAGGGTCCCCTGGAGTAAACTTTTGGACTGTTTGGCAGGGAAGAACATTCCAGCACCTCTGATTCGTGCTATACAGAGCTTCTATGAGTCTTGCAGAAATTATGTGAGAACAGCAAACCATAAGTCAACAGAGTTCAGGACCACCACTGATGTAAGACAAGGTGGTATCCCATCACCTTATCTTTTCATACTCCTCATGGACGATGTCATCAAGGCATACCTGTCAACCTGTATGAATTTTTCGTACAATGTACATATTTTTGATAATTAATTTTAGCAGTGTTTGGCCATACAGACTCGTTGAATGGATTTTTCCTCCCTCCAAAAAACAAAACAAAAAACAATCGTAATTTTTTTTTTTTTTTTTAAATTCTAAAAATATTTTCCAACCAAGTTTTTTAACATTTTAAATCAGAAAATATTTTCTAGCCCAGGTTTTGTTAAACAATTTTTTTATTCTGGAAATCTTGGCCTCTGTTTTTAAACTGAAGTCTCTCGCAGCAACCAATCAAATCCTTTTATACCCAACAATTCGGCAAAAACTTTGAATTCGGCCTCAAACACTTTTGGCTTTCAGCGTGACATGACATATTTTTAAAGTTACCTGTTATCAGCCACGCTTGCCAGGACACTTCGACACCAATTTGTTTTTAAACAAAAAGCTAAGTACCTATAACTTGGTTAAATATTGCTGTTGTTTTGCTTTGTTGCAATTTAATCGCTGTCAATCTTTCCAGTTATATCTTGCCCTTCAGTATATTTCCAATAAATTAATGTCATAATATTCTGTGTAGGCCCTGCATAACTAAAAATAAAAAAGTTTGTTTGCGTTGAGTAGGCCTACTTCATTCCGCGATCTAGATTCACTGCTTTATTTTTCATAAAGCAGCGATCTATTATCACTGGTCTAGGCTATCAATTTTTAAATAATAATTTTGTAAATTTTTGGTAGTACGTTTTTTCTTCCTAGATTAATATTCTGTTCACAATTTAGTTAATTTTTTGCTGTTGCTTTGCTTTGCTTTATTGTATTTTATTTTTGTCGTTCTCTTAATCTTTCCAGTTATATTTTGACTATTTCAATATTTCCAATAAATCAATATCATAAAATTTTGTGTAGGCCCTACAAAAATAGAAAAATAAAGTTTATTTGCATTGAGTAGGCCTACCTACTTTATTTCAGCAGTTGAAATTTGCTGCTTTATTTTTTAATAAATTGGCAATCTATTATCACTGGCCTAGGCTACCAACTCTTAAATAATTTTTGGTGCCACGTTTTTCTTCCTAGATTTGATATTCTGTTCATAATTTGTTAAATTTTTTTTGCTGTTAGCTGTTTGCTTTGCATTGTTGTTTGTTTTTTTGTGTTGTTCTCTTAATCTTTCCAGTTATATTTTAATCATTTAAATTTAAATATAAAGGTGGTTGAAGTAACAAGAAGAGACATGGTCCGCAACCAGACGATACGTCAGGGCCTAAAATGCCACCCCCTGTAAACCCAAGTGGAGCAGTCCCAGCAAAGATGGTTTGGCCATGTGTGCAGAATGGGAGAAGATCGGCTACCACGACAAGCATGGGAAACAAAGAGCCAGGGATCCAGACCACCAGGACGAGCCATAGTCCGCTGGGAGGACAACATTAGAAAATCTTTGAAGGACCGAGGACTAGAATGGAACCAGGCCAGGAAGAAGACAGCCAATAGGATAGTCTGGCGCTCTCTCTTCCAAGCCTCTACACCTTACAGTAGAATGGGAATGACTAGGTAAGTAAGTAAGAATCTCTGTAAACCTTTGACTGAACAGAGTCTAACTCAAATGGCAGTAGGGAGAGGAAATTGTAAGGCACCTCAACTTTGGCGGCTGTCAAGTCATAAAGTTTTTAAGATATATTAGATGTGCAATGTGCCCCCCAGTCCCATTTTAATGGGGAAACTGCTAACTTCCATTATTTGACCAGTAAAATTAAAAAACCAGTAACTTAAATCCTGCTTTTCTCCTACAATTACAATTGGGACTATTGTTTTAATATTCTTTGGTGCCTGATTAAAAATAAAAACTTAGTTTCCTACAAGTCACAAACTTTAATTGTTAAGTAAATACATTTAATTAGGCTTAACTAAGACTTCAGTGAACAAATTCCCAGTGTAGATCAAGATAAATTATGTAAATGATCACGTAAATTTGTTCAAAATCATTTCTTTACATGTCCAACATATTGCAAAAACATTCTTTTTTTTTCTCACAAATGTAACACTATACCATGCACACCTTTATAGTCTAAACAACATCTGGAAGTCCTCACAGTACAACACAAGCACAAAATTAAGATTATATCAGAGCTGTGTGCTTTCTGTTCTTCTCTATGGTGCGGAATGCTGGACAGTAACAGAGAAGGAAATGTCAGAATTGTCCGCTTTTCACACAACCTGCCTAAGAAAAATTCTCTGAACCTTTTGGCAGAATACCATCACCAACCAAGAATTGCTTACTCAGAGCAAGCAAGAAGACATGCATACCATCATAGCTTGCAGATGCTGGAGTTTGGTTGGCCATGTCCTCAGAACAGACCCTGATGCCATCAAAAGAAAGGCTATGCTATGGACCCCTGAAGAAAAATGAAAGAGAGATGGACCAAAAACCACTTGGCAGAAGACTATGGAGGCTGAGATGCAAAGAATGAACCAGAGTTGGGGCAATGTACAAAGGATGGTCACAAACCGAGCAAAGTGGAATCAATTTGTTGTTGCCCTACAAGACACCATCAGGCATGATGGCCACTGACTGCTTTTATGGTCAACGGCTAAGGATCAAAGAAGAAGAATGCACCCTTGAAAGCTTCCAAATATCAATATTTTCATTAATCTTCTTTTTGTGCTCCTAACAGAGCATACAGTCACCATTACAGCTGGATCACTTACTAAAAGCTTGCACCAAGCATTCACATACACTTGCAGCAGTAGTATCTGTGACAATTTGTTTAACATACAGTGCAGACCTGATAAGGAGAACTCACCAGGGACCCAAGAAATAGTTCTTCTTATCAGAAATTCCTCTTATCCAGATAAGAGGTCAAGCATATGGTAATGCATTTACAACGTACAATACAATAATGAATTAGCATTGAATACGACAGATGTATGACACAGAAAATATGTAAATCACCAAAAGTGTTAATGTACAAAGTTGGCACAAATATCTAGAGAATAACAGCACTCTTTACACTTTGAAATGAAAAAGCTGCAATTTTCCTCTGTATCTTACTTAATACCTGTACTTGAGTTAATAAAAATGTCTTTCCATGACATCCTTAAATTCAAAGAAATGATAAATTAAATCATCTTGGCATCCAGCCTGCTTTATATAAATGTTAGTTTTATCCATGCAATTTGAAACTTCCAACTGTGAAATAGTTTGTACCGTTAAACCACA
>JAMPIV010003217.1:0-144158 GCA_024509875.1 Oreohelix idahoensis | reverse complement strand
TGAAAATATGAGCCTGGGGAGTGGGAGTTTTGGTTGTCGTGTATGTGATGCATTTTTTAGCACCTTTTCATTTCCCGTAGAGCAAAACTAGTCAATTGATAGCATGTTCTTGTGAAGACATCAGAGTCTCTTTAGAGAGACGTGACCAAAACAACTTACAACGTCTGCCTGCTATGTTGGTGTGCAACTTGGTTTAGTCGGGTAATGTTTTAATGACCATAATATTTTGTTTTAGAGTTTGTTGATCCATTACCGGATGTTTGTTGGGGCTAGGTGGTAATGGTCCGTTTACACTGGCAAGGAAAATGGGGTTCAGAGAATGATTTCCACTAACCTTTACCAGCCTTGCTACTGATTGCATTCATCATGATATGTTTTTATTTATTTTATATTGTTTTTTTTTTTTTTTTTTTTTTATTTTTTTTTTTTATTTTTAGTTTTGTGTTTTTTTTTTTTTTTTTTTTGGTATTTTCCCGCGGGTTGTATGTTTTTGTATTGATGGACGACGTGATGGGGTAAGAAGGACGGGTTTAATGGATGAAGTGGGTGGGTTTGGGGGATAAAGGGACCTGGGGGGAGTGGAGCGGGGAAAGTGGGGGTTGGGATATTGGTTCAATACCACCTGCTGAGCCCGATAACTTATTCTCTAGATTTCTCTAATAAAAAATTTCAATGGTGATTCAAAACGAGAAGAAAGAAGAACATCAGATTAAGCTGGTGAGAAACAGTTCGTGGAGCAGGTCGTCCCCACCTTCTAAAATAACCACAGGAGCTATTGTTAGACGAAAGCGCGGGCATCAAGAGCAAAGTAGATTGGCCACTCGAAAAGCAGCAGGGCAGCTAGGAGACTTTTTAAGGCCATAAATCGAGGCACTTTCCTTAGCCTCAAGAGAGAGGTTGGTTAAGAAAAAAGAACCAATATGGCTGTATATCGCTCCAACTTATGTACCAAGTCATTGGACATATGGATGCGGAGTCATGGGCAATGACTACAACCCACAAAAGCCAGATCCAAAACCTCAGGAACCATGAGGTATTCGTGAAAGGTTGGTTGACACGAGTAACAACGAAGGACCATGGTTTCCCCGCAACCAGACGATATATCAAGGCCTAAAAATCACAACCCTGCCTGGACCCAAGTTAGAACCAGCTGCCAACTAAGATTGTTTGGCACATGTCTGCAGAATGGTGGACGAGAAGAAGATCGGACTACAACGGCAAGCATGGGAAAAAAAAGTCGCCAGGATCCAGAAACCAGGACGACCCAGAGTCCGCTGGGAGGACACACATTTAGACTAATCTTTGAGGGGATCCGAGGACTCAAGAATGGAACCAGGCCCAGGAGGGGGAAGACAGCAAGATAGGTATAGTTATGCGCTCACTTTCCTTTCCATTTCCCATCTACTTTTCCTCAGGTAAAAAACCAATCGGAATAAAGTAATGTAAGGGACAAGGTTTCCGTTGCCAAAGTACACAATAGGGGCTTAGTCAAACAACCACCGTACCACAGGTTATCACTTCATTGTCAGCTGTCAACACACTTCATTAAATATTTAACGATGTACAAGTTTATTTTCAATTGGCACACATAGCTGCATGCAACATAGAATATATGCACCCAATGGCAAATGATGTTATAAGCAGTCCTTTCTACATTGTTCAACTATGTGAAACGCTCTATCCTGGCATTCTACCATCTTTTGTATTTATACTGATGCACATTAAATTACGACACCCCACCTGTATTATCACTGGAACAGTGTTTGAAATGTAATTATTGTGTTTCCTTCTTCTTATTCTTCGTTCGCCTGGATAATGGGGGGGGGGACGGTGGATTGTGTTAGTGTCTGTTTAAGACAAAGCTAGTTGATTTTTGCACCTTTCGGTCGGACACTCATCCGTCTTACATTGCACGGCAATTTTTTTAGGGAACGGGTTTGGCATTACCCATTGGGATCCCGTGCTCCCCCCCGCTCAGAGCAGACTGCTCTGGCTGCCAGACTGTTTTCCAGTGTACCAACCACGTGGAGGTGGAGCACGGTCTTGGACCAGCTCTGGTTCGTGGTACTGACGCAGGCACAGTTGGTGTTATGAGTCGCTCGTCTGACGAGTCTCTATTTACGCATGCGTCTTCCACTCGTAATCACATTTGTTAGTCTTCTAAGTGGTGTATTCTTATTTGGACTATCTTGCTATCTTGTAATTTTCCTTTAACAGTAATCCCCTGTGGTCATTCTTTCGTGTACATTTGACTTGTTTTCTTATGGGAAAAAATTTCATCTACATCTACTCTGTCATGGCTATGGAGAGGGTTCGGTGGTGACTGTAGGAAAACACACTTTGTAATGTGAATTAATGTGTTATTAATATGTCTGTGTATATCAGTGGACGATCCCTTACATCGGTATGTCCACTCAAATATCGTAAATAATGCAAAACAAGCTTGGGCAGACACGGTCCAATATGCGGACATGCAAAAGTCCATCCTGACACTTAAAATTCGGGGAATCAAGTCTCCCAATATCGTTGTAACAATGAGCAGCTTCGAGCTGTTCTGCCAGATTTGATGCACCGGTGAACATTGGCATGATAGAATCACTGCGCTCCATAGCCCGTCCCCACAGATGTTCTAAATGGAGACTTGTCTTGGTGATAGGGCAGGCTACATACAATCGTCACTATTACCTTAACTGCTCCACTGTAGACTATATGCTTTTGGCACTGCCCTAATGCATGCGATGTTGCGGACAAGTGCGTCAAAACCTGTGGAGCAAATTCTGCACTCATCATAGCTTGATAAAACTATTCTACTGTTGCACCCCCCCCCCACCCCACCCCCCCCCACTCCCCCCCCCCCCCCCCCCCCCCCCCCCCCCCCCCCCCCCCCCCCCCCCCCCCCCCCTGCCCCCCCCCCCCCCCATACCATCACACCATCAAACAACACCAATGTTATCCCACCTATACCTCTCTCAAAACGAACATTCCACTCGGCTATCGTCGTGATTTTGGATGAAATGGGTAAGTGTTGGAAGCACACAAGTCGCGTGTTTACTTGTACATGTATTTTATTGATCAGTGGACATCCAAAACGAAGCTGGAACAAGTCATTCTTAGTTACAGATGTGTAAGATCATACGTACTTAAAATGGTCTTTTATCACTGTTAATATAGTTGTTGTAGATTCTCCTAAACAGTTTAGGTTCTCTTATTTCAAGTGGACTAATGGATCAATTTCCACATTTCACTATAACAGACCATGGTTAATTAACTGTCCAGTTTGAACTTCTCCACAAGGACGTTATTTAAACGGCAAACGGTTTCATTCTCACGGCAGCAATTAATTCTATTATCATACTTGTAAGACATCCCTGACATTGTTGTTAAAATTCTTGCGATTGCATATCCACAATCCAATCATAAAAGGCATGATATAAAAATTACAACCTCAGTTAGTGTTGTCTTCTTGGACTAAAATATCGGTATCCACATACCACGAATTTGGCATAGGTTTGTTAAAACGGCTTATTAAACATGTGAAGCATATATCTATTATTCATTTAATGTTGATCTCACCCACATATTGGATTTCTCCCTCTACAAATAGATTCAATAGGCTATAGAATCCACGTGTGTCCAATTTTCTAGGGTTTGGACATCTCACGTTTGAATTTCCCGCCTTTGACCATTAACTAGGAGCGGCATGGATACTTTATTTTTACTAATTATAACTATGAAACATTACGAAATGGGGGCGACAATATCTTCAGGACTCACCACTATTGGTGGGGATTCGCCCATGAAAGACCAATAGATTCGATTACAACTGCTTGCTTCTTCTCAAATCTGCCACAACAGGATTTCATTAACTAAACATATATGAGGACATTTAAAATGTCGTCCCGATGCTGCCCCTATCATGACGGTCAACATGTCTAATTCATACTAGGTTTACCTAGTGCGTCCTCTAATGCTTTATAAATCCTCAGCCACAATGGTGCTACGTTCAGGGCGGGTTTCTATCAAGTTTCGACTACATTCATTTTGTTTATATTATTATTTATCGAGGGCGTTTTATGTTGCAGGTCCTTTTGTTCAGTAAAACAGGTGGGTTGTTTTGGTAGGATTTTATGAGACACAGGTGGTTAAGAACACTTAATTAATAATTTAATTCCCTTTAAGTCTTTTTCGAAAAAATACATTACTCGAAGAGAGGTGAGTCAAAAACTCAACAACTAGAATTAATGAACATTGCATAAAATTATATATTTACTATTAAAGAAGGAGAATAATAACTTGAAAATGAAAACACAGATAACTAAATCGAACATTATGCAATTTTAAAGCCACACATCGCACCCATCGGTACCTACAATTTCCCTCGTATTACCATGTCGCCTACCCCCCCCTAATCCCCCATCCCCATTCCCACCCCCCTGACCCCCCCCCTCCAAAAATCCACCCCAACCCCCCCCCAATAAAACCCCCTCCGATAATATCGCCCCCACATCAGTATACTCTCCCCATCCCCAATCCCCCTCCCCCCTGATTCATCAGTCAGCCCATCATCCCTCTCCACCCACGCCCCCTCCCCCATGAACCCCACCCCCTGTTGCGATCCCTCCCATCCCGCCCCTCCACCAACCCCCCCAACACATCCTCCCCTCAACAAACACAAACCACCCTCAACTACCTAAATGTGCACGAATGGAAGCACCCCTTAAAATCACAACCACTTTACTATTTGGCTACCTATCCCCACCCCTACCATGATTCCCGCCCCACTATACCAATAACTTTGTTTGACTACTAGTTATATCAAACACCACCCCCACATCTCCACTCAACCGGGCGTATCCAACACTTACCCAACGTAATGACCAGGACCAATTTATAGTTACGTTAGGGTGGTGGTGGGTGAAGCTATTTGAAATTCAATTTGGGTGGTAATTGGGTTTTAATTAACTTGGATGTAGAGTGGTAGGTATTGGTATATCTTTTCCACATTTGTACCCAGTAATTTATCCCATTGTACCTATAACCTTCCTCATGTATGTGGGACCACATAAAACCCAGTTCAGTTATACTACTTTAGTACGTCCAACAATGAATTGGACCCCACTAATGTTCCCCCCATGGAAGTTGGGGGGAATGGACAGTTTATACACGCCCTAACACTCCAGTTTAAGTGTGGTGGTGGTACCCGGCCTAATGTACCACTAGTATATCCTGGGCCACCATAAAACACAGGGGGGTTAATGGGTACCTAACATTGGGGTGGAACTGTAGTTTTTTAAGGGTTTACTTTACTATGGGTCCACTGGTTCCTCCGTGATAGGGGGGGAACTACAGTTCCCCCTCAACAAGATATAATTGTCATGCCCCATACCCTGTTGAATGTAAGTCTGGTGGGGAGTTCATGAATACGGGTTATATCTGTTACGAATTATGTACTTACACCTACACATAGTATTCACAGATGTTTCCAATTAACGATCACTGGTACAAAGTAAACCCTATTCATGTTATCGGATGTCGAAGACGTTGTGCTATTCGATCACCACAAATACGTAGTCTTAGTTTCCAGACCAAGTTCAACATAGGGCATACGTGGAAAGGACAGTCTGCCAACAATACACCGATTCTGCACTCCATGAAACCCTTGTGAGCAACGTATTCCTCTATGTAGTGGGTTTATGGGCTGAAGACGGATATCTATATGAGTATACGCACGCTGTAGTGGTTTGATGTAATTAACGATTTATCAGTAATTCAATTGACCGTAATTGAAGCATTTAGTGGTCAGACTCCACACACAATAGTGTGTACCCGCAGGACAGTGGATATCGTCGATCCCCAAGCTTTCTGTGATTTACCATGAAAGGCTAGACATAGAGGGCCGACAAGAAGCTCCTATCTTTGCAATCTCGCTGAGTAGAAACGGGAAGTTAGCTTTTCATCTTCGAACTCGTTCGTATCCGATCTACTGTTATGGATACCTTAAATAAATTGAGTCAATCATTGAACATCCCCAATATCCTAACGTACACCTCAGTACTACTCTGCACTAAAATCACAAATACTCTGCCCCCGCAATATGCGTAGGAAAGAGGGGAAGCTCAATAACTGCGAAGAAACAAAGGATGAGATCTTTTGTTTAAGGGCAACACTTAAAAAAGGCTTATTTTTGACGCAAAAAATTTGTTTTTATATATTCTAAAGCTGTTTGGTGATCCTGGGACCATTTATTTACATTAGGTGTGCCTTTTTTTAGTACAGAAGAAAGAGGTGCAGTTATAGTAGACAAATGAGGGATGAATGTAGAATAGAACTGTATTAGTCCGAAGAGTGAGCGCGCTTGTTTTTTTTGTCCTTAGGTGCTGAGATGTTTAAAATTTTAGAGACGTTACTGTCTTCTGTATACATGAAACCATGACCTATGCGGTGACCCAGATATGAGATGTCATGAAAACCGACAAAAGCCTTTGAAGGTTTCGCTGTTAAGTTTTANTCCTGTAAGGTAGAAAGTAAAGATTTTAAACCCTGATTATGTTCATCCCAAGAGTCACTGAAAAGACAGATGTCATCTATATAAGTAATGACATCGGGACGATGAGACAATATGCGGCGCATCATGCGTACAAAGGTAGCTGGCGCCTTCATGAACCCCGAAATGGCATAAAATTATATTGAAAAAAGTTCATGAGAACTAGAAAAAGAACAAATGACTATTACAAGAAAGAAATGATGACTGCATAGGCTGAGTCATCAAAGAATGTGATAATCAAAATTCACATTATAGTAGGTTACTAATCTGCGTGACGCAGAATTCAGGTACTAATCGTAAACCTGAGGGAATTGGTGGTGAAATTACACACCCATTTGTCCCGCTCGATAGCCCATGCGAGCATCTCTATTGGTCCTAAAAGTTTACCACGGGCGTCACCATACCTGTTAGTGATATGATCAGGTAACAGACGCACGAACCTAAACGTCCGCCGTGTGGTTGAGAAAATCTCCTAGTGCCTGCCAAGTAGTTCGTTGTGTGGCAGATTTTGCACAAGGATGGTTCGAGAAGATGCACCTCTACCAATATAAGTGGTACCATTATCGCAAGAGTGGGAGTAAGGTTTGATGAGTAAATTAACCTTAGTCCTTTGAGGTAAATTACAATATTTATTATTTCTACATGTAGAATTATTGTTCTTAAATGAACCATACCCCTGTAATTGAGTATTATTACTTATGGCAGATAAAGGTGTACTTGTACGTTATGTCGTCGACACCTGCTTGCTACGCAATGTTAGAACCTTACTGACAACCTTATTGGTTTTTGTAGTTTTCTCACCTGAGTTATACAACTATTATTTTTATTAGGAACATCCTTTCCTTTTTTTTACAAACTTTAACTTTTTTCTTACGATCAGTTGACTGCTGATCAATTCGAGGGAAGGTATATGACTTACTAGTCTTTACAGGTTGCGTTAAAACCTTAATATCATTCTTATAAGAATGGAAG
Source organism: Oreohelix idahoensis (assembly GCA_024509875.1). Lineage (NCBI taxonomy): Eukaryota > Metazoa > Mollusca > Gastropoda > Stylommatophora > Oreohelicidae > Oreohelix > Oreohelix idahoensis. The sequence continues at coordinate 136,642 of JAMPIV010003217.1, read as the reverse complement.
CATGTAGTAAAGGTTGTAATCCATTAGAACCAGTGGAGTAATGAACCATGGAATTATTTTCACTACTAGATTCCGATACATTAGCATTACCCCACATGTTAATAGCATGTGCATGTGACACAACTCTAGGTTATAGACTTAAATGCATAGGCATCCTGTATATGCTGCTTTTCCCATTCAGCAATTTGCTGTGGGGTACATTCCTTTATATCATGTATGCGACCAAGTATTACATCACAGATTGGGGTGGGAAGAAGACATGCTTGGATCTGTCCTGAAAAGAATGGAGTATGAAGAGTTATGATGGCTGTGTGGAATGTTTCCACAGTTCCGCCAAAACGTGACACAATTTCACAAAACCCTGCCCGTCGCACAACTAGGGTCGATCAGCGAAGTCCGGACGCCAACAGTACTGGAGCCTGAATCGAATAAAAGAGAGCATGGAATGCCATTTAAAAAACCCTTATTTAATTTAAGGCTTCCTGTTCCATAGTCAGTAGCTGACGTGGCCGTACAAGCCGCTGGTAGGCTTGGTATACTTTGCCCGCGCGTCGCAGCGTCGTGATCGCCTTGGGCTGGGAATGGGGTATTACTCTCATCACAAGACATAACCTGTTCGAAATCTATAGAACATGACATAGCACTATGTGCATTAACATTATTATCCTGTTCCTTGTTTGAATGTGTATCACTCAAAGCTAACAGTTAGAGTGTTTGTCGTGGCTGGTTCGAAGATCTATATCTTCGTAGCGATTGATTTTGGTTATTATCCCCAAAATTGCTAGTAATTTGCATTTTTGTTTACGTTAAAAGCACGGTTAGTATGACCATTACCATTGTGCCATTGACCATACTGTCTATTTTGATAACCTTGTCTGTTTTTGAAGGATTGTGATTTAAATTTCCCATTATGATAATAATTATTGCTTTGATTATTTCCAAAATTATTCTGATGAAAATCTCGTGATCTGTGAGATTGGCTAGAAGATACATTATACTGAGAAGTTTGACAAAATTGTTTCCCTTTAAAAGAATGGCAATTCTTGTTATTTCCCTTTCTGACTTTTCTATCTCTAAGATTCATTATCAATTTTTTTTTGTTTTTTTTTCCGCTTCTATTTTCTGTTGAATTTTTCTATTATCTTCAGATTCTAGTTTCAAATCTACATAATCTGACATCAACTTCTCATAATTCCTTTTGACTTGTTCTAGCTCTCTAGCAATCCCATTCATAATATTTAAATCTTTAACTTCGAGTTCTGCAGCAGCAGTTTGAGTTAGATGTTCAACATCGATAGTGTGTTTCCTGACATGTTCTTTATTAATGGCCTTTTCTTTTTTTTCAAGTGCCTCAATGGCATTTTGATGGCTAATCGTAAGTTCCTCAACCCTTAATTTCAAAAGAGGAATCTCAGATGTCAGTTCTTGAATCTGAGCCAAATGAGCATGACACAGTCTGTCTTTATAGTCACATTTAACTTATCAAATTCTCCAATGACCTTATTCTGCTTGTCAAGTAATATTTTAACTGAGCGTACTTCCTTCTCTAACTCATTTTTCTCCATGAGAAATTTTTCAATATTGATCTGTTTTTCCTGAGACCCTTTCTCCTGTCGACATCGAAGATGCCTAAGTTCTTGATTTGCCAAGGGACGATCTGCTACCTTCTTATCCAAAACTTTCATGTTTTGTTCCATCGTTTTTTCCATATTACACTTTTTCTCTCAAAAGGAGTTAACCTCAGATGTCAGGCTCTGAATTTGAGCCACGTGTGTATTGCAATCTATCTGCAGAGTAGTATTAATAGCAGTAGGGTATTTTTTCATCGTCACTATCTTCTTCGAAAAAAATATGTTCATTAAGGAGGTCACCACTCATTATCTAACTCTCTTTTCTGGTTAAAAGAAGAGTCATGAAAATTTCTTATTATCCTCTATCAAACACCGTCATTTTATTCTTCATCTCAGCATTTTCAAAATCCATAGCCAACAACTTCTTCTTCATATTCCCCTTTTTGTTTGTAGCAGCTCATTCGTAAGGGGCAATCTCCCTACCCTTGTGCTTCGTTATGGTTTCTTCAACTCATCCACCTCAATAACACTACTGTCTTGAGTAGTTTTTTTTCCTTCATCATAAAAAATGGTGGATAATAATTTAGCAAGTCTCACCTGCTTTCTCTTGTGAAAAGCATATTTGCACCTAAGAAAAGCAAAAATTCTTGAGATCCTGGGTTAATTTGAAGTAAGAAATGTTCAATGGCATATTCCTCACAAACTTGAACCCCCATTTACCTATATTCTATTCTCCTTCGGGAGAAAATGATCCAAAATATCCATTATGTCTAATAATGTTTTTTCTCACTCTCAATATTGAAGTGTTACTCCCAGTTAATATCCAATTAATTTACACTCTAATCAAAGGTACACGTTCCTGTCCACGAACGGTAAATCAATTTATATAATGTTATCATATAATTATTAAATATATGTTATTAATCAATAAATTTATGTAATCAAATGTCATGAAATGAACAACGAGAAAGACAAATAGAAACATAACCGACAAGACATGATAAAATGGACGGGTGAACACAATCGTAGAAATCAAAAAAAATAAAATGTATAACTAAAATATTGAATATCGTAAAAATATACGACGATAACTACGATCAGATAGTTCACAAGACAATAGACAACACAGTGTAAAAACAATGGTTTTGTAAAAAACTAAACGACAGGAAAGGTGAGATGGACAATAATCACAAACAAAATACATCATGAAAATAAGGTACGATTAAAAAGAACTATGAGAACAACAAGTAAAACTTGACGAAACAGCTAGAACAGATAGGTGTTACAGACCACCAAACACAGTGGACCTAGAATCCTTCTACGCTCACGCGTAGGAACATTCCACTGCGGGAAGTCTGCAAAATAATGTCCTACAGAACGTCTGACGAAGAGCCCGAATTGACTTCGAGATGGATCTCGTTCGTCAGATCTACTTCCCAACCTCCCGCAAAGAATACACAACACATAACAAATAATATAGAAAAAATATAGATATGAACATTAAAGGCACAGCTAAATGTAATAAAGTGTATAACGACAACACGCTATACTCATCTCGCGTGCCGGAAAGAACAACCAATGTGCCTCGTCCCCCGTGTATGTACTGGAGGAATAAAATACTTCGTTCTGCTTTTTCAACACAAGCTCGCACGTAATGAGGAATAGGTGATCCCAAGTGCAGTTAGTCACCGTACAACTGGACCTGGAGGTTGATTGATGACCTTGAGGTAACGGTTAGTTGATTCTGATTCATTTTTACAATGTTCCAAATTTAAGATGATTTCACCTTGAAAGAACAAATCCCATCTTCAAACGATTCCTTGGCTTGCGTTCGTTCCTTTGAAATAATTATTTTCAAACCACGCTGGCACACCATTTTCTGTTGGAGTCCGTTTATGGTAATGGTATTGATTTTATCACGCGAATGGTTGAATATGAACAAAATGTCAATAAACTTCTTCAAACGAACATTCCAACAGGTATCGTTGCATTGGATGAACTGGGTAAGTGTTGGCAGCACACAAGTCGGTGTTTACTGTACATGTATTTTATTGACGTGACACCAACGAAGTGGAACAAGACAATCATAGTTACAGATGTGAAGATCATACGTTAAAATGTTATTATCACTGTTAAAAGTTGTTGTAGATTCTCTAACAGTTAAGTTCTCTTATTCCAGTGACTAAGGATCACTTCCATTTCATATAACAGACATGGTAATTAACGTCCATTGACCTTCTCCCAAGGACGTTTATTAAGGCAAACGGATTCATTCTCACGGAGCAATAATTTATATCATACTTGTAAGCATCCCAGACTTTGTTGTAAAAATTCTTGGATAGCATATCCAATCCAAACAAAAGGCAGATATAACAATACAACCAAGTTAGTGTTTCATCTTGGCTAACCTCTCGGTATCCATACCACGACTTTGGCATAGGTAAAACGGCATATTAAACATGTGAAGCATATATCTATATTCATTAAGTTGATTCCACATATGGATTCTCCCTCTACAAAAGATTCCAAAGGCTATCGACTCCGTGTGTCCAATTCTAGGAATGTCATCTCCGATGAATTCCCGCTAGACCATTAATAGGAGCGGCCTGATACTTTAATTTACATAATTAAACTTGCCATACGAAATGGGGGCGACACTTACTTCAGACATCCACTATTGGCTTCGCCATGAAGACCAATAGATACGAATACAACTGCTGGCTTCTTCAAATCTGCCAGGAATCAAATAATAACAATGCGGACATAAAATGTCGTCCGAGCTGCCCCTATCATGACGTCACAATCTACTCAACTAGGTTACACGTGCGTCCAAAGCAACTCACTCAGCATTGTGCACGTCAGTGCGTGAATCAATCGAACGCACAAACAATATAACTACATAAAACTGGTGCGTACATTTGGCAGGACCAAAGACTACCCCCTTAGGTAATAAATGTACGTAACAGTCACATCATTAAAATTTTCACGGAAGACGTGAAGAGGCAAGCGATGGTGAAAACTGAATCCTCCCCAAATGTGAATACTGCCACCTCCAAATCAATTGTGCTGACGAACACAGCAATCTGCAAAGCGCTCTCCACACCGTCTCCAAATCCTCATACGTCCATCAGCAAAGGATATGTTGAATCTGCTCTCGTCTGTGAATAGGACAGCATTCCACTGCAGTCTAGTTCATCTGACATGTTGCTCTGCCCATTACAGGCGTTACTGACGATGTCTGTGAGTCAAGTTTGGCCCAACATAAGGTCGTCTTGCAGTAAGGCCTGTATCTGTGAGTCGTCGTATGACTGTCATTCGAGAGACTTGCCCACGTCTACCCACTATTGCTCTTGCTGTTTGACTTGCCGGGAGAGAACGATTCCTTAGGTGACTCAGCACAATATGACGATCTTGCGCAGGGGTAGTAATTCGTGGTTGGCCACTCCGAAGTCTATCCCGGGCACTGCCAGTGGTTCCGTAACGTTCATTGAGACGTACAATACTGCTGTGGTGGCAATTCATCCTTCTGGCAATGGCACGCGAGCTCATTCCCGTCTCCAACTCGAAACGTCCCTTGTTTCTTGTGAACCGTTATTTGTAAAACTGATTCAATACCATTTTATTGGTTTAAATACTTATATTCGTTTTCAGATAGTCGTTGCATTTCAAGCACATGTACTGGGTGTTTAGTCTCAACGGCCTTTTTATACCGAGTATACTGCCACAACGCGTACACATTTTCAGGGTCATAGCTGTTGGGAATCGTGTTGCACATGTAACTTTCATTGTTTTCATGTAGTCTGGACACAAACCCGTGGGTTGAATCATGCACTTTCCATTCCAGCAGCCATTCGCTCTCTACCTCATGACGAACATGGGGAAAATCCATTCCCACACTTTTTTCCCCAGCTTCTTGGCATCTGTATATATAATAGTTGTGCGTTTTTAATGTGCTTCAGTATATATCTTCATTTAATTAGTACACATTGTCACCATAATAATACTTCCTGAGATTCGAATAAACTAAGGACACCTCAACGGTAGTATCTTGATGCCCTAGTGATATTAAGATTCAAGAAAAAACACAATAGACTGCAGGAGCTTTTACACATACGTCCACTCACACTGAAACACAATCCACATCTCTCTATTTTTTAAGATCATCCAAATCTTCTGCTTTAAAAATTGGCATCTGCATCTACACCATATCGGTATTACATCACTTCCTTTATTAGTGAGTTTTTTTTTTTTTTTTTTTTTTTCGTACGCCCGCTAATACTCGAGGCGAAATCTCAGGTTATTATTTATGTCTAACCTGACATTGATTTTACGTGAGTATCCCTTTATTTCTTGTACAGAGACAAGTGTCCCTCGCCATTCAGGCAAACACTCTCCGATTTCGGAGGTACCCATTGCAGCTGGGTCGGCTCAGGAGCCGCCAGTCCCTGGTCGACGACACTCCTTCAAATGTCCTCGCCAGGTCTCGAGTTAATCCAGTCCAAATCCCGGTCGACGAAAAATCCTCAAATGCCGTCGCCCGGGTTTGATCCTGTATCACCCGGTCGCCAGAGCGGTGTTGTAACCACTACGCTAGCGCGGCTCCCTATTAGTGAGTAATTCCTTATAAATTTATCAGAAATGGAGCCCTGCCGAGCTTACTATAATACATACATAATCGTTATGAATTTTAATCATAACAACCACATACATTAGACATTGCCACATCAAAATGCAGATAAATTACATCATGGAAGAGCCAACACATAAAACAAAGAACAAAGTAATACACTATATGGAGTGATGAATACTATATACCAAAATTATAACCCACATGGTTATACCTTGCACCCCAGCTTTCAAATGCGGTGTTCAAAAACCTATGATAACCTATTGCTTTCTTTTGTAATGCTTCTTATAATAAGTAAACAAATAATGGAACTGCAGCACAGAAAATACACAACACCATTTAGTGATGAAAAGGTTAAACTACAAATAAGGGATAATATATTATAATAATAATATTATAGAGGACCAATGCAGTAAAATCTTATCAATATTTTCACCTTTATAAACAATAGTAATGCAGAAAGTGAAAATAAAGGCCTTTGATGTAATAGCAAACATGACAAGCTCATACCAGAAACAAAAATGCACTTGGTATGTCATCTACATCCACATTAATTATTTATGTCTGTATATTAAAATAACTACAAAAGCAAGAAATGAAACATTGTGATGTGAAGTGGCAATTAATATGACATTGTACATGTCACTAGGAACATCATCATGTAACACAAACAGAAAACACCACCACAACAGCAGATGGAGGCCAGTAAGCAGGTTTCCTGCAACCGGATGGATGCTTAACATCATGCAACAGGTATGTCTCCATAAACCAATGATGCAGGATGACATGAATGCTTGCATGGAAACGTATTGCCAGGAGGGCAGCTTCTGATACACAATTTTGTGTTATCACAGAACATAACTTTCAGCAATACAAAGAAGAAATGAACTGAAAGAGTCTTCATCTCTTTATGAATTTCTCCACATAAATTCATCTAGATATGAGGGAAATAAATCTCTGCTAGTTCCATACTGCTTGTCATTTTCACTTTTGCACGCTGCCACATGTTTTCCACTGTTTGTGTGTGGATTTCGTGATTCTGAGGGTCAACAAAATTGCGCTGGTGCACCACAACAGAATGCATATATGCACCTCCATTCAACGTACTAATGTTGCTGTAAGCTGGCCACCCATCCGTCATAATATGTGTTCCTCTATGTACTGCTGGATAAGAGCCTCCAGTGTACCTGCCGTGCGGTCAGCAACTTCCACCAGGAAATACTTCCCTGACTCCCTCTCCACACCACCAAACACCCAGTGTCCTTCTCGCCAGGTGCCTCTGTGATACTTTCTATGAAAATACTTGCTTTCGTCAATTTCTACTATGATACGATCTCCATTAGCTTTATAGCCACCAATCTGTCGTGGTCGTCGCGACAGCCACTTTTTACACTCCTCACGCATAAAGTTACACCAGTCAACTACAGTGTTTTTATTGACATGAACTTCGCGACAAATGGTGGCCTGTGGAGTATTAGTGCAGCAAAAATACATCATTAAAATAATCTGTGTAAGTGTAAGGTTATTGTTTCCAAAAAATGAATCTTTCCTAACACTAAATGTGGTGGCACAATTGATGCAGTTCCATCGTCGGCCATCGTTACCTTGTGAATAATTGTACAGCCGTGCGGGTTGTAAACATGTGTTGCACGTTGTGGAATTTTTAATTAAACCTCTTCGGGCCAGCCAATGCAAGCACTGGAAGGGTTGCCTCACTTCATCATGCAAACTGCATGTATCCCACATCTCCGCACGCCTTGCAGCAACAGTCAAAATACTGTTCACATCAACTACAGTGGTTTGTGCAGGCATTGCGAAACGTGAACTGTTATTTAAAATATGTTGTGAATAATGACGGTAAAAACTCTAGCTAAGAGTGTGTCGTGGTTGAGTTAGAGTGTAGAGTATTTGTCGAGTTGGACAACTGTAGTGAAATCGACAAGGGATAGTGGACTGACAGAGTTATAGATTACACTTTAGATAAGGTGTAAATAGGAGATGGACTTGAGACAACCTGGAAGAAGATTTATTCAAATGATCTCTCTCTCCAGGCCTCAACTCACTTTACTGTCTAAGCATCTCCTGCTCTCTCTCTTTTCTCTTATCATACATAGAGATTATAGTAAAGAGCTAAAAATACAAATATGGATGGAAAGGTCGTGAACAGCGCATTAATAAATGTGTAAAATTTATTAAAGAAGAAAAAGCATGGAATTAATGCATATCATCACAACAACATAAAATTTCATCAATAATCAAATATTCATCGATAATCATATACACCAACAATCACACACACAGATCACCATTCATAAAAACCTGTAGAACACAAAGAGAAATAAATAAACTGTCTGCCAGTCTGTCGGTTTTCGTGGGACCAAGTACAATGCTTCAGACAGTGTCTTTTTTTTACGTAAAGATATACTCCATGGGTGATGGACTTGACCTGTATAAATCCACTGTAGTCGCTATTGTTGGTGGCACCCCTGATTTCGCGATGGGACTGGAAGACTGTCTATCTCCTGCTGACCAAATAAACAAACTGAGCGACAGCATGTCCGTCCGCTTTCGTGGGACCAAATGGGATAGCTCCAATGTCTTTACGTAAAGATATACTCCATGGATGATGGACTTGACCTGTAAATCCAATGTAGGCGCTATCTTTGGTGACACTAATTTGCGTGAGGGGCTGGAAGACGCTGTATATCTTTGCTGGCCGCTCCTAAGTGCGAGGTTTTAATATATCCAGGAATAAATACACAGGTCGAAGTCACTTGAGGACAGATTGTCCCTTGCGCGCTTATCCGGCGCTAGAATCGGCTTTCGTACTTGGTATAAATCCAGTTTAGACTCGTATGGCTGTGGTTTGCTGTGTNCCCCGTTTTAGGCACAACAAAGGCGGGTGATATGGAATTCTGCTGTAGGCATGCTGAGCGGGTTTGATATTCTGGAAGCCGCAATGCTCTGGCTGGTAATCCAATAGGCGAGAAGAGAACTACTACTGCGTTTGGCGATTCCAGATTTAGCGTTGGCTCCGTTGCACTGCGTGAGCTTAACTTGGCGTTGACAAAAAGGGGTTTTGATTCAGGAACGGGGTGTGACGATTCGTGACGCTAGCGGTATTCAGAACCCTCTAGATCGAAGAGAATATTTCGTTCTTCGCCTGACTGGAATCTGCTCTCGCGAGTCGGTCCCCCTGGAACTGAGACCCAAAAGAGACACCTTTTAACTTCAAGCAACGCTAAAATCAATCTAACTTTATACAGAAAGTTTCGCTCCACTATGGGATTAAATTTATTGTAGTTATTGCTATGATAGTTTAGGGCTGTCTTTAACCATGTCTCCTGTTCCTTAAAAATATCAATTATCAACACGCGCCCGCATAGGCTTAATATCTTTTGCACACCCATGTAACTGTCATTAAATATTCTGACAGCAAAATCTACTCCTCTTCTCCCAATCTCAACATACAGGAAACCTAACATGTAGTTACAGTTAAATTAATATGCTTATTCATCTTACAACATTAAATGAATTTACATAAACCGATTACAGCATTTGACATTACACAAATAAATCGTATGTCCCCTTTGGGAAATATATTAGCATTTCCACAAAATGAGTACAAAGAAAAATGCAATGTTCTTGCTATAATAATACAGTTGTGGCTAGATCATACGATATAAATTATATCTATGCCTGGTGACTGCTTTCCGTGAAAGTTATAGACTAGTGCCTAGCCACACAAGTAAGCATAAAATGATCCTCCCTTGCCACTAGAAATATCTATCAAAAGGAATAAGTGACTATCTCCTATAATCCAGAGTTATTACCTGCATCTCACTATTCAGTTTTAAAGTGAACAATCCACACCTGACATTATCTTACAGAAATGACAGTTAATTTTTGCTGACTCTTAACCCAATGGTAAGCATTCGTGGATTGATTCTACGCCTAATATCTGTTATTGTAAGTTTAACATTTAACCCATGATAAACCGTAACAGTGTAAGCACCACTTAATAGGCCGTAGACAGCGCTACCTTATCACTGAATAAATTACTAGGAGAAGTCCTCAGAAATAAATTCACTTCCCTAACAGATATATATAAAAGCTAACATGAATATATCATATAATAAGATATGTCAACTCACCCCGAAAAATGCCAAGAAATAGGCGAAAAACATTTAGTTCTGTGTTAATGTTTGCCTTATTTCCATAATGGTCTATCTCGGGCCAGGAAAATTTACGAATGTCTTTGTCTATTAAAACCAGTCTACTCTTATAGATTACAAGGGACGCTCCCCCCGAACACCTGGCGTGCGTATTTCTACAGAAGTTCGGCGAAAGACGTAATCTAGAGAAGACAAAAGAAATCGTGCGAAAGTTCCCCAGGCCTCAAAGGGTACCCGCCGCTCGTCATCAAACGTTTTAAAGCGACCAGAGAAATTCCCCTGTTGGGACCACAGAGGGTACCCGCCGCTAACGAACCGTTTCTTTCACAGAAACCGTCTTGGCTCGTTCTAACACTTAAAGCGCACCCGAGAAATGTTTCTCTGGTCGAACAGGTGCGTGTAGATAACATTACGTCTAGCGTTAGCTGACCGCAGCTGGCCAGCGTAAACAACCTCGGGTGGGGTTTGAGAGGGTGAGAAAGTTTGGCCACAAAGGTAGAAAAGGAAAGAAAAAGAAAATACAAAATGTCTCGGAAAACAGAACATTTAAAGGAGTAATCAAATTATGGACAAGATGGTAAAATAAATTATCTTTCACGTGACAAGTGCCCCCCCTTTTAAAGTTCGAGGAATACGGACAAAAAATGACAGTAATTTATCTTTTCCATCGTCTTTTGTTACCTGTCATTGGAACATCCTATACTCATCAAACCAAATACGTTTCCAATTTCTGTCTGTCTGTATGACTAGCTCCGAGTTCATTTCTTTTCTTCCCTCTGTCTAATAGACGTTCAGCGAATGGGATTTTGCGAGGCCAGTCGGCACTGACGCCTTCCGTTTCCGTGTGAACCTGACCTTGCTTCCGCAATTCGCTGTGCCTGTTTATGGTCCGGAAAATTATCCGCACCTGTTGTGAGTTTCGGCCCCGCCTGAACTCACTGGCCACTGCGTAGATAATCCGCCTGTTACATGCAGTGTAATCGTTGCTGGACTCGGGCTGTTTAATTTCCGTTATGGGTTTACCTGTCGCGGACTTGAATAACCCTGTATAGCTGCAGTCTATAGGGACTTTTCGCGCGCGTGTAACCCTAGTTGGTAAATAAAGCCGTTCGTTGGCCAAAGAAATACTAGCATTTTCCTTCTGCCTCTCCACACCTACTCCGCTGTTTCGGCGGGAGCATTGATCAATCTTCAGACCTGTGCCGTCTAAAGGCGGGTCTGGAGTTTTCCTTGCCTTGCCAGTCACAACTCTGGCTTGGTCAACGGAAATGATCAAGTTGTTCTGTAATGGCCTGGCGGAGGCGACTACTTTGCTGTCCATCAGTGGGGTTGAGACCACTGGAATAATGCGATTTGAATGAGAAAACTCTGCTGCCTGAAGCAAAGAGTAATCGATCGCATTCTGGGGTTCTACTAAATCATAACGGATCTCCGTAGCTTCTATCCGTGAAGACAGATAGGTAATATCTGCGAGTTGCAGAGCTTGTTGAGTCGCTTTACCATTACTAGCATGATGTGAGCCAAGGCTTTCAACAATGGCTCCTTGTACAGTAGTAAGGCAGCTTTTCTCACTGTCTTCTGCCCTGAGAAGTGTGAGAGACTCAAATGGAATACCAGGGATCCCTTCGCCTGGAACGCTGTGTCCATCATAAACGTCAACTTTGCCCTCCCCTGAGGAAGTTACTGGCGTCAGTTGAACTTTGTCCTGCAATGCGAGATCCACTTCCTGGTTGACAGGCCCCGCGGACTGCATGCAAAAGACTGGACGGTTTGAGATCCCGTTTGATCGCGAAGTGCCCGAGAGAAAACTCTCGGTGTGTTTTTCCAAAGTTCCTTGGAACGGTTTGGAAAGTTTAACCCTTTTAGCAGGCGACTTATTCTTGCACCTTTTAAGCTCAGGGTGATAAGAGGAGCGGCGCCTCCATTCTACGATCGCTGAGTTGGAGGGATGCGCCTCTGCATATGGTTTTTCGCTGTCCGGCCGGGAATCTTGCGAAATATAACGTGATAGGGTGTGGCTCCCTTTTCTCGACGTCACGTGTCGGTTAGGTGCTGCTCGATGGAAGAATGAATAAAAGCGTGATGTAGCGATGGAAGAATGAATAAAGTGAAAGAATATATAATAGTTGTGTAGTGCGATACTTATCAATAGGAAACCCACTTCGATACCCCACGAAATGCCCGGAACAAGAAATTTTAAAGGGAGGATAACTCTAAAATACTCATATTCTTCCTCTTCTTCTTCCTCGTTCGCCCTGAAAAGGACGGTGGTTGCGTTGTGTCTGTTTACGCCATAGCTGTGATATCTGCACCTTTCGGTCGACACATCCGACTTCTGCACGGCATTTTTTAGGGACCGGGTTTGCCTTCCCATTGCGATCCGCACTCGCTCAGCCAGACTGCACTGCTGCAGACTGTTTCCAGGACCACCACGTGGAGGTGGAGTACGGTCTTGACCATCGGTACGGAGCAAAAAAGGTACGAAAGATAGGAAATTACCGCGACGTCATTGTTTTTCGGACGATATTATTTTTGGCAAAGCTCGACACCGTGATGGTGATAGATATGTTAACTCTTTCTATGCTGTGTAGTTTTGTATGTTTTATTTGAGCCATTCACCAAAATGGATACCTCTGCTATATCAGGTCTACTATAGTCTCGTAAGTTTCTAAGTGCTTGAATTGTTGAAAGAGAGTCAGTTAAAACTATTAGTTTTTTGGGAGGGTTATTAGAGAATGTTTCTAGTGCTTTTAGTATTTCCACCATCTCAGCAGTGAAAATGGGTGTATTTTCCGTGATACTATAGGCCTTTCTTTTGCCATTTTCCATATGCCTATTGAAATATATATTCCTATCCTCAATTTGCCATCCTTTCCCTTGGATCCATCTGTGTACACAGTAATGCTGTCTTTTGATATTTGCTGTATACATTTATTGGCTGTGTTTTTAATAGTTTCTATATTATGTATTTTCTTAAATATTTCTGCTAGGTGGTAATCCGTATCTGGTTTATTGATTTATGGGTTGAATCACTGGCTTGTATTCACAACTGTTATTAATTGATGTAATTAATGTACCCATATGGACAATTTCCTCCATACACTTCCATCCTGTAGGGTATCTAGTGGTATTCATTGGATTGGCCTGAGTTGTTAGTTGGCATCTGGTAAAGTCAGTTGTTGAAGAGTACAAAGTTGGAAAGGCAAGGCTTGCAATGATGCTACGCGAGTCAGCTGATGACGTGGTTAAGTCCATTCAGCCCACACTGAAAACGGGAAGGAAGTGGAAAGTGGAAGAAGCTGTTGATGCTGCCCAAGAGTCACTCAAACTGAGGGAGGTAATCGGATACACACAAACGAATAGACGGGGATTTGGTCATGGAGACATCCGCTGGTGGTCCAAGGCATCAAGCAGGGAGCGCAGAGACATGGTAGTTCAGGAGATACGAGAAGCTGAGAATGATAAGAGGTTGCAAAAAGCAGTGCAGCAGGTCCAACAAGGCCAATGGACTACATGGGAAGGAGCCCTGCAGAGGTCCTTGACATGGAATGATATATGGCATATGGCACCTCTTAGGCTCAGCTTCGTTGTCAGATCACTGTATGACCTGCTGCCATCGGCCACCAACCTTGTGAAATGGGGAAAGTCGGATGATGAGCAGTGCCCCCTGTGCCAGGGGAGGCAGACACTTGAACACGTGCTCTCAGCGTGTAAGGTGTCATTAGGGCAAGGGCGATACACTTGGCGCCATAACAAAGTGCTAAATGAGCTTGCTGCGACAATAGATCTGGCAAGAATGAAGGCGAATAGCAAAGTCCGGCCAGACACCGCAAACACATACTTTCTGAGGGCAGGAAAGTCAGCACACCCCAAACCGAATAACCCTGGTAGCAGTTTACCATCTCTTCTTGATTGTGCAAATGATTGGGAGATGGCGGTAGACCTACCTGGACGAGGGGCATATCCAGAGAGTATCCGAAAATCGCGGAGACGGCCGGATATAGTGCTTCATTCTGCAGCAACGCTTCAGGTCATACTGATTGAACTGACCGTGCCATTTGAATCCAGATTAGATGAGCAACATTCGTTCAAAGCGGCCAAGTATAGTGATCTGGCCGCGGATCTGAGACACGATGGGTTCACTGCAAGGGTCATGGCTGTTGAAGTGGGCGCAAGAGGGCTTGTGGCTGCATCAGTGTATGATCTATTGAAACTGTTGGGGCTGAGGGGACAGTCGAGAACAAGGGCCCTGAAGAGGCTTAGTGAAACTGCCGAAAAGGCATCAGGCAGGCTGTGGAACAACCGCAATGGGGAATGGAGATCGTAACAATAAACGCTGCGGTACAGAAAACACCAGGAATTTTTCTAAGTCCACAATACGCTGAGGTTTGTGGTGGACTAGTGAACGGGCTGCGACTCAGGGGCGACAAGCGGTGTATACTATAAGGGGTGTCAGTATCAGAAGTCCAGTGGGGAACGCGCAGTGGCGACTCGTTGACTTCGCGCTGGTGTCTCAGTGTGTGCGACGGAACGAACGGAATAATTTGTCTTCTCTTTGTTACTTTCACAATTGCCTCCACGGCTGGCGGAGTTGTGGAATTTAAAGTTGCTACCATAAGTGAAATGGGTTCATTTTTGATGCAAGACAACAGGAAGCTGAGACGCTTGGGAGTCATGACCCAAGTGGGCCCGCCCCCCTTAGAGTGTAAAGGAGTATATAGGGCCGAAACACTTGTCGGACGGGGGGACTTCTTCTGATGATCAGATTGCTTCCTGTTGTATCGCTCTGTAAAGAGTTTCCTATCATGTATGTGCTGAGTGAGACTAATCTAACATAACTCTCTTCATGTAATTTAGTCTTAACTCACTTCTCCATAATTCTAAGGGTAGAATCCATAAAGCCACATCTAAAGCTCCCATTAATGTTGATCTGACTGCACCTGCTATTGTCCATAAAGCCTGATGCTGAATTCTGTCTAATTTAATCTTGTTGCTGTGTGCAGCAGTCATATATTGTACTTCCATAATCTATTTTTCTTCTAATAAAAGATTTATGAAAAGAGAGCTTTGTCTTTGTGCTTGCACCCCATCCATTACCTTTCAAATATCCTAATAAGTTAGTCAATCCTCTGCAAGATTCCACTAGTTTATCAATGTGTTTATTCCAGTTTAGCAGTTGGTCCAATGTCAGTCCTAGATATCGAGTGGTTTGCACTGTTTTAATGCTTTGCCCTTGGATATTTATGTCAATAGTTTTTTTTTTTACAACCCTACCTTTACTGAAGATCATTCCCAATGTTTTATTTGTATTCAGCTGAAAACCCCATTTTGTCATCCATTTACATACTATATTTATTTGCTTTTGTAGATCCTTATATAATGTTAGCAGATGTTTCCCAGTCCTCCATATAGCAGCAGCATCTACAAAATGTGACAATGTATTTGTTATTTCATTAAATTCTTCACCTAAATCATTTACCATTATTGTAAACATTGAAGGAAACATTACTGATCCTTGGGGTATTCCATTTTTTTGTTCATACAATTCTGATCCCCTATCATTGTTTACATGAACAGTGAAATATCTGTCTTGCAGAAAATTCTCTAAACAATTATCTATTTTACCAGTTACTATCTTCTTCATTTTAAAGAGAGCACCCTCTCTCCAGCATTCATCATGAGCTCTAGCTATATCTAGAAATACTGCCACAGTTTTTTTCTTTCTTTTGAAATCCTGATTTTACTTCATGTTCCAATTTAATTATCTGATCCATAGTGCAGCTGTTCTTCCTAAATCCTGACTGAGTTTGAGTATATAAATTATTCTTTTCCAAATAAAACTTTAATCTTTTATTTACTGTGGTTTCTAATATTTTACCAACTGGGGCTGGGTCAACCCAGGAGCCATTTGCGGCCTAAAAAAATCCCATATCATCTGGGGATCGAACCATAGAAAGCTGATCTAGGAATCCAGTGCACTAACCATTATGCTACCGTGGCTCCCTAGTTGCATGTGCTATGAATGATGTGAATAAAATGTTGGGAAATTGGCTTAAAATCTTGTGAAATGATTTTAAACTATTATGTTATGTGAAAAAATGTCTGTGTCTTGTGAAGTGAATGCCTGATTGAAAATACAAATAACTGCGAAAAAAGATTAAGTAAATGTGCATCCATTTTTTTAAAACATTTCAACACATTTTTGTTACAATCACTTCACAGATATAATTTTTATGATTCTTTTTCCAAAACCACATATTTCTGTAAAAACCAAAGATGAAACTACTATAACTGTCAGTGCACTGTATAGATGATGTCCCCAAATGTCAGGATATAAAGGATGTACCCTGTTTGTCAGGAACAATATTATGGTGGGTGTGGGTTGTATGAAGATGGTGATCAACAATGGCTCGTACGAATTAACCCAATGCCACTGGTACAGTTCCATAACATTTATTAGACTGATAGATAGATCGCGGAAATCAGTTACATTTAGCAAGCATACTAACATCACATTCAGGCTGACATTGCCTGCAGGATATACCTCTGAACTCTAGTGTTCACAAACTGACTTTACAAGAACACACACTAACAGTACACATAAAGTCCTTTAAGCAGCATACCCTCCTCGCACAATCATAACACCATCCAGGTGTGATTCACTTATTTTAAGTGGTTGGTGGCATTAATCATCGCCATCTAGATTCTCTCAGAATCTCCTCCAGGCGGGAATTCAACAACGCATGCATTATTCCGATACAGCTACAAGGTGGGAAACGCGTTGCCTTTTTCCCAGTAGTTCCAGAGGCGGACACTGCACCGACCTATACTGTTCTTCACGAACACAAGAATATAAATATGGTTCCAACAGGAACACTTCCAGGTGGTACAATAATCTTCACCTGTACAATCAGTAGTACCTACACAATATATTAAATATATCCTCACATATTAGAATAATCACATCTGATTCTCCACAGTTACACAGTACAAGCTCACAATAATAATAATAATAATAATAGCCCCTTCAGTCATAACTGACTATGGGAATACGCCCCTGAGGTGGCAGCCCTCAGCTGCTTATTTTCCTGGTGCTCCTTTTGACGTTTTCTCCTCACCTCTGCTTCTTGTGTGAGCCTCTCTTCGCCCAATCTGAGGTGGTGCTGTAAATAGCATCGCCACTTATTGCGATCGGCAGCTTCATCCTCCCATGTTGCTGGATCCATGTCCAGTGCCCTTATATCTCTCTTGCACACATCTTTGAACCTCAGCTGTGGTCGCCCAACTGTTCTCTTGCCATCTGCTAATTGTCCGTAGAAGATATCTTTTGGGATGCGACCATCTTCCATGCGGCGAACATGGCCAAGCCAGCAAAGTCTGCACTGTCTAAGCAGCGTATACATACTTTGAAGGCCAGCACATGACAACACCTCGACATTTGTCACTTTATCTTTCCACGATATGCTGAGGATGCGGCGTAGACACCGCAAATGAAAGGTATTGAGCCTTCTTTCTTGCTTAGCATAGGTCGTCCAGGTCTCGCTGCCATATAGGAGTGTGCTGGTGACGCAGGCATTATATACCGCAGCTTTGGTCTTCATTGTGAGTTTAGAGTTTCCCCAAACACGCGATGTGAGGCGGGCAAAGGTAGCTGCAGCTTTGCCAATGCGGCTGTCGATTTCTGTATCCAGTGAGAGTTTGTCATTGATGGTAGACCCTAGGTATGTGAAGTGGTGCACCACTGCCAATTCATAGTTATCGATAGTGATAACTGGTGCAGCACCCACATACTAACTCAGCAAATTAGTTTTCTTTAGACTTATTGTGAGGCCAAAATCCTTGCACGCTTGGAAGCTCTGAAGCTCCTGTTGGCTTTGAGTGACGACTGCAGCATCATCAGCGAACAACAAGTCTCTAATAGTGACCCTTCTGATTTTTGTTTTTGCCTTCAGCCTTGAAAGATTAAACAGACGGCCATCTGACCTAGTGTGAAGGCATATTCCTTCAGTTGCATCTCTGAATGCATGTTTCAAGAGTAAGGCCTACTGTAGTCCCTGTTGATGACTTGCTGATTACTTTATTTAGTTCTCACATTACTTACTCCACTTTTCTCCCTATCACCTCAAAGCTCTGTACTCCCTACCTAGTCTGTTGATGGACTTGCTGATACTTTATTTAGTTCTCACATTACTTACTCCACTTTTCTATCACCTCAAGCTCTGTACTCCCTACCTAGTCTGTTGATGACCTGCTGATACTTTATTTAGTTCTCACATTACTTACTCCACTTTTCTATCACCTCAAGCTCTGTACTGCCCTACCTAGTCTGTTGATGACTTGCTGATACTTTATTTAGTTCTCACATTACTTTACTCCTCTTTTCTATCACCTCAAGCTCTGTACTCCCTACCTAGTCTGTTGATGACCTGCTGATACTTTATTTAGTTCTCACATTACTTACTCCACTTTTCTATCACCTCAAGCTCTGTACTCCCTACCTAGTCTGTTGATGACCTGCTGATACTTTATTTAGTTCTCACATTACTTACTCCACTTTTCTATCACCTCAAGCTCTGTACTGCCTACCTAGTCTGTTGATGACCTGCTGATACTTTATTTAGTTCTCACATTACTTACTCCACTTTTCTATCACCTCAAGCTCTGTACTCCCTACCTAGTCTGTTGTTGACTTGCTGATGCTTTATTTAGTTCTCACATTACTTACTCCACTTTTTTATCACCTCAAGCTCTGTACTCCCTACCTAGTCTGTTGATGACCTGCTGATACTTTATTTAGTTCTCACATTACTTACTCCACTTTTCTATCACCTCAAGCTCTGTACTCCCTACCTAGTCTGTTGATGAGCTGCTGATACTTTATTTAGTTCTCACATTACTTACTCCACTTTTCTATCACCTCAAGCTCTGTACTACCTACCTAGTCTGTTGATGACTTGCTGATACTTTATTTAGTTCTCACATTACTTACTCCACTTTTCTATCACCTCAAGCTCTGTACTCCCTACCTAGTCTGTTGATGACCTGCTGATACTTTATTTAGTTCTCACGTTACTTACTCCACTTTTCTATCACCTCAAGCTCTGTACTGCCTACCTAGTCTGTTGATGACTTGCTGATACTTTATTTAGTTCTCACATTACTTACTCCACTTTTCTATCACCTCAAGCTCTGTACTTCCTACCTAGTCTGTTGATGACTTGATGATACTTTATTTAGTTCTCACATTACTTACTCCACTTTTCTATCACCTCAAGCTCTGTACTCCCTACCTAGTCTGTTGATGACTTGCTGATACTTTATTTAGTTCTCACATTACTTACTCCACTTTTCTATCACCTCAAGTTCTGTACTGCCTACCTAGTCTGTTGATGACCTGCTGATACTTTATTTAGTTCTCACATTACTTACTCCACTTTTCTATCACCTCAAGCTCTGTACTGCCTACCTAGTCTGCTGATGACCTGCTGATACTTTATTTAGTTCTCACATTACTTACTCCACTTTTCTATCACCTCAAGCTCTGTACTCCCTACCTAGTCTGTTGATGACTTGCTGATACTTTATTTAGTTCTCACATTACTTACTCCACTTTTCTATCACCTCAAGCTCTGTACTCCCTACCTAGTCTGTTGATGACTTGCTGATACTTTATTTAGTTCTCACATTACTTACTCCACTTTTCTATCACCTCAAGCTCTGTACTCTCTACCTAGTCTGTTGATGACCTGCTGATACTTTATTTAGTTCTCACATTACTTACTCCACTTTTCTATCACCTCAAGCTCTGCACTGCCTACCTAGTCTGTTGATGACCTGCTGATACTTTATTTAGTTCTCACATTACTTACTCCACTTTTCTATCACCTCAAGCTCTGTACTTCCTACCTAGTCTGTTGATGACCTGCTGATACTTTATTTAGTTCTCACATTACTTACTCCAGTTTTCTATCACCTCAAGCTCTGTACTCCCTACCTAGTCTGTTGATGACTTGCTGATACTTTATTTAGTTCTCACATTACTTACTCCACTTTTCTATCACCTCAAGCTCTGTACTCCCTACCTAGTCTGTTGATGACTTGCTGATACTTTATTTAGTTCTCACATTACTTACTCCACTTTTCTATCACCTCAAGCTCTGTACTCCCTACCTAGTCTGTTGATGACCTGCTGATACTTTATTTAGTTCTCACATTACTTACTCCACTTTTCTATCACCTCAAGCTCTGTACTCCCTACCTAGTCTGTTGATGACCTGCTGATACTTTATTTAGTTCTCACATTACTTACTCCACTTTTCTATCACCTCAAGCTCTGTACTCCCTACCTAGTCTGTTGATGACCTGCTGATACTTTATTTAGTTCTCACATTACTTACTCCACTTTTCTATCACCTCAAGCTCTGTACTGCCTACCTAGTCTGTTGATGACCTGCTGATACTTTATTTAGTTCTCACATTACTTACTCCACTTTTCTATCACCTCAAGCTCTGTACTCCCTACCTAGTCTGTTGTTGACTTGCTGATGCTTTATTTAGTTCTCACATTACTTACTCCACTTTTTTATCACCTCAAGCTCTGTACTCCCTACCTAGTCTGTTGATGACCTGCTGATACTTTATTTAGTTCTCACATTACTTACTCCACTTTTCTATCACCTCAAGCTCTGTACTCCCTACCTAGTCTGTTGATGAGCTGCTGATACTTTATTTAGTTCTCACATTACTTACTCCACTTTTCTATCACCTCAAGCTCTGTACTACCTACCTAGTCTGTTGATGACTTGCTGATACTTTATTTAGTTCTCACATTACTTACTCCACTTTTCTATCACCTCAAGCTCTGTACTCCCTACCTAGTCTGTTGATGACTTGCTGATACTTTATTTAGTTCTCACATTACTTACTCCACTTTTCTATCACCTCAAGCTCTGTACTCCCTACCTAGTCTGTTGATGACTTGCTGATACTTTATTTAGTTCTCACATTACTTACTCCACTTTTCTATCACCTCAAGCTCTGTACTCCCTACCTAGTCTGTTGATGACCTGCTGATACTTTATTTAGTTCTCACGTTACTTACTCCACTTTTCTATCACCTCAAGCTCTGTACTGCCTACCTAGTCTGTTGATGACTTGCTGATACTTTATTTAGTTCTCACATTACTTACTCCACTTTTCTATCACCTCAAGCTCTGTACTTCCTACCTAGTCTGTTGATGACTTGCTGATACTTTATTTAGTTCTCACATTACTTACTCCACTTTTCTATCACCTCAAGCTCTGTACTCCCTACCTAGTCTGTTGATGACTTGCTGATACTTTATTTAGTTCTCACATTACTTACTCCACTTTTCTATCACCTCAAGTTCTGTACTGCCTACCTAGTCTGTTGATGACCTGCTGATACTTTATTTAGTTCTCACATTACTTACTCCACTTTTCTATCACCTCAAGCTCTGTACTGCCTACCTAGTCTGTTGATGACCTGCTGATACTTTATTTAGTTCTCACATTACTTTACTCCACTTTTCTATCACCTCAAGCTCTGTACTCCCTACCTAGTCTGTTGATGACTTGCTGATACTTTATTTAGTTCTCACATTACTTACTCCACTTTTCTATCACCTCAAGCTCTGTACTCCCTACCTAGTCTGTTGATGACTTGCTGATACTTTATTTAGTTCTCACATTACTTACTCCACTTTTCTATCACCTCAAGCTCTGTACTCCCTACCTAGTCTGTTGATGAGCTGCTGATACTTTATTTAGTTCTCACATTACTTACTCCACTTTTCTATCACCTCAAGCTCTGTACTGCCTACCTAGTCTGTTGATGACCTGCTGATACTTTATTTAGTTCTCACATTACTTACTCCACTTTTCTATCACCTCAAGCTCTGTACTTCCTACCTAGTCTGTTGATGACCTGCTGATACTTTATTTAGTTCTCACATTACTTACTCCACTTTTCTATCACCTCAAGCTCTGTACTCCCTACCTAGTCTGTTGATGACTTGCTGATACTTTATTTAGTTCTCACATTACTTACTCCACTTTTCTATCACCTCAAGCTCTGTACTCCCTACCTAGTCTGTTGATGACTTGCTGATACTTTATTTAGTTCTCACATTACTTACTCCACTTTTCTATCACCTCAAGCTCTGTACTCCCTACCTAGTCTGTTGATGACCTGCTGATACTTTATTTAGTTCTCACATTACTTACTCCACTTTTCTATCACCTCAAGCTCTGTACTCCCTACCTAGTCTGTTGATGACCTGCTGATACTTTATTTAGTTCTCACATTACTTACTCCACTTTTCTATCACCTCAAGCTCTGTACTCCCTACCTAGTCTGTTGATGACCTGCTGATACTTTATTTAGTTCTCACATTACTTACTCCACTTTTCTATCACCTCAAGCTCTGTACTGCCTACCTAGTCTGTTGATGACCTGCTGATACTTTATTTAGTTCTCACATTACTTACTCCACTTTTCTATCACCTCAAGCTCTGTACTCCCTACCTAGTCTGTTGATGACTTGCTGATACTTTATTTAGTTCTCACATTACTTACTCCACTTTTCTATCACCTCAAGCTCTGTACTCCCTACCTAGTCTGTTGATGACCTGCTGATACTTTATTTAGTTCTCACATTACTTACTCCACTTTTCTATCACCTCAAGCTCTGTACTCCCTACCTAGTCTGTTGATGAGCTGCTGATACTTTATTTAGTTCTCACATTACTTACTCCACTTTTCTATCACCTCAAGCTCTGTACTACCTACCTAGTCTGTTGATGACTTGCTGATACTTTATTTAGTTCTCACATTACTTACTCCACTTTTCTATCACCTCAAGCTCTGTACTCCCTACCTAGTCTGTTGATGACCTGCTGATACTTTATTTAGTTCTCACGTTACTTACTCCACTTTTCTATCACCTCAAGCTCTGTACTGCCTACCTAGTCTGTTGATGACTTGCTGATACTTTATTTAGTTCTCACATTACTTACTCCACTTTTCTATCACCTCAAGCTCTGTACTCCCTACCTAGTCTGTTGATGACCTGCTGATACTTTATTTAGTTCTCACATTACTTACTCCACTTTTCTATCACCTCAAGCTCTGTACTGCCTACCTAGTCTGTTGATGACCTGCTGATACTTTATTTAGTTCTCACATTACTTACTCCACTTTTCTATCACCTCAAGCTCTGTACTCCCTACCTAGTCTGTTGTTGACTTGCTGATGCTTTATTTAGTTCTCACATTACTTACTCCACTTTTTATCACCTCAAGCTCTGTACTCCCTACCTAGTCTGTTGATGACCTGCTGATACTTTATTTAGTTCTCACATTACTTACTCCACTTTTCTATCACCTCAAGCTCTGTACTCCCTACCTAGTCTGTTGATGAGCTGCTGATACTTTATTTAGTTCTCACATTACTTACTCCACTTTTCTATCACCTCAAGCTCTGTACTACCTACCTAGTCTGTTGATGACTTGCTGATACTTTATTTAGTTCTCACATTACTTACTCCACTTTTCTATCACCTCAAGCTCTGTACTCCCTACCTAGTCTGTTGATGACCTGCTGATACTTTATTTAGTTCTCACATTACTTACTCCACTTTTCTATCACCTCAAGCTCTGTACTGCCTACCTAGTCTGTTGATGACTTGCTGATACTTTATTTAGTTCTCACATTACTTACTCCACTTTTCTATCACCTCAAGCTCTGTACTTCCTACCTAGTCTGTTGATGACTTGCTGATACTTTATTTAGTTCTCACATTACTTACTCCACTTTTCTATCACCTCAAGCTCTGTACTCCCTACCTAGTCTGTTGATGACTTGCTGATACTTTATTTAGTTCTCACATTACTTACTCCACTTTTCTATCACCTCAAGTTCTGTACTGCCTACCTAGTCTGTTGATGACCTGCTGATACTTTATTTAGTTCTCACATTACTTACTCCACTTTTCTATCACCTCAAGCTCTGTACTGCCTACCTAGTCTGTTGATGACCTGCTGATACTTTATTTAGTTCTCACATTACTTACTCCACTTTTCTATCACCTCAAGCTCTGTACTCCCTACCTAGTCTGTTGATGACTTGCTGATACTTTATTTAGTTCTCACATTACTTACTCCACTTTTCTATCACCTCAAGCTCTGTACTCCTACCTAATCTGTTGATGACTTGCTGATACTTTATTTAGTTCTCACATTACTTACTCCACTTTTCTATCACCTCAAGCTCTGTACTCTCTACCTAGTCTGTTGATGACCTGCTGATACTTTATTTAGTTCTCACATTACTTACTCCACTTTTCTATCACCTCAAGCTCTGCACTGCCTACCTAGTCTGTTGATGACCTGCTGATACTTTATTTAGTTCTCACATTACTTACTCCACTTTTCTATCACCTCAAGCTCTGTACTTCCTACCTAGTCTGTTGATGACCTGCTGATACTTTATTTAGTTCTCACATTACTTACTCCACTTTTCTATCACCTCAAGCTCTGTACTCCCTACCTAGTCTGTTGATGACTTGCTGATACTTTATTTAGTTCTCACATTACTTACTCCACTTTTCTATCACCTCAAGCTCTGTACTCCCTACCTAGTCTGTTGATGACTTGCTGATACTTTATTTAGTTCTCACATTACTTACTCCACTTTTCTATCACCTCAAGCTCTGTACTCCCTACCTAGTCTGTTGATGACCTGCTGATACTTTATTTAGTTCTCACATTACTTACTCCACTTTTCTATCACCTCAAGCTCTGTACTCCCTACCTAGTCTGTTGATGACCTGCTGATACTTTATTTAGTTCTCACATTACTTACTCCACTTTTCTATCACCTCAAGCTCTGTACTCCCTACCTAGTCTGTTGATGACTTGCTGATACTTTATTTAGTTCTCACATTACTTACTCCACTTTTCTATCACCTCAAGCTCTGTACTCCCTACCTAGTCTGTTGATGACCTGCTGATACGTTATTTAGTTCTCACATTACTTACTCCACTTTTCTATCACCTCAAGCTCTGTACTCCCTACCTAGTCTGTTGATGACCTGCTGATACTTTATTTAGTTCTCACATTACTTACTCCACTTTTCTATCACCTCAAGCTCTGTACTGCCTACCTAGTCTGTTGATGACCTGCTGATACTTTATTTAGTTCTCACATTACTTACTCCACTTTTCTATCACCTCAGGCTCTGCACTGCCACCTAGTCTGTTGATGACTTGCTGATACTTTATTTAGTTCTCACATTACTTACTCCACTTTTCTATCACCTCAAGCTCTGTACTCCCTACCTAGTCTGTTGATGACCTGCTGATACTTTATTTAGTTCTCACATTACTTACTCCACTTTTCTATCACCTCAAGCTCTGTACTCCCTACCTAGTCTGTTGATGACTTGCTGATACTTTATTTAGTTCTCACATTACTTACTCCACTTTTCTATCACCTCAAGCTCTGTACTCCCTACCTAGTCTGTTGATGACTTGCTGATACTTTATTTAGTTCTCACATTACTTACTCCACTTTTCTATCACCTCAAGCTCTGTACTGCCTACCTAGTCTGTTGATGACCTGCTGATACTTTATTTAGTTCTCACATTACTTACTCCACTTTTCTATCACCTCAAGCTCTGTACTGCCTACCTAGTCTGTTGATCACTTGCTGATACTTTATTTAGTTCTCACATTACTTACTCCACTTTTCTATCACCTCAAGCTCTGTGCTCCCTACCTAGTCTGTTGATGACCTGCTGATACTTTATTTAGTTCTCACATTACTTACTCCACTTTTCTATCACCTCAAGCTCTGTACTCCCTACCTAGTCTGTTGAACCTGCTGATACTTTATTTAGTTCTCACATTACTTACTCCACTTTTCTATCACCTCAAGCTCTGTACTCCCTACCTAGTCTGTTGATGACCTGCTGATACTTTATTTAGTTCTCACATTACTTACTCCACTTTTCTATCACCTCAAGCTCTGTACTCCCTACCTAGTCTGTTGATGACTTGCTGATACTTTATTTAGTTCTCACATTACTTACTCCACTTTTCTATCACCTCAAGCTTTGTACTGCCTACCTAGTCTGTTGATGACCTGCTGATACTTTATTTAGTTCTCACATTACTTACTCCACTTTTCTATCACCTCAAGCTCTGTACTCCCTACCTAGTCTGTTGATGACCTGCTGATACTTTATTTAGTTCTCACATTACTTACTCCACTTTTCTATCACCTCAAGCTCTGTACTCCCTACCTAGTCTGTTGATGACTTGCTGATACTTTATTTAGTTCTCACATTACTTACTCCACTTTTCTATCACCTCAAGCTCTGTACTCCCTACCTAGTCTGTTGATGACTTGCTGATACTTTATTTAGTTCTCACATTACTTACTCCACTTTTCTATCACCTCAAGCTCTGTACTCCCTACCTAGTCTGTTGATGACTTGCTGATACTTTATTTAGTTCTCGCATTACTTACTCCACTTTTCTATCACCTCAAGCTCTGTACTGCCTACCTAGTCTGTTGATGACTTGCTGATACTTTATTTAGTTCTCACCTTACTTACTCCACTTTTCTATCACCTCAAGCTCTGTACTGCCTACCTAGTCTGTTGATGACCTGCTGATACTTTATTTAGTTCTCACATTACTTACTCCACTTTTCTATCACCTCAAGCTCTGTACTCCCTACCTAGTCTGTTGTTGACTTGCTGATTACTCCACTTTTCTATCACCTCAAGCTCTGTACTCCCTACCTAGTCTGTTGATGACCTGCTGATACTTTATTTAGTTCTCACATTACTTACTCCACTTTTCTATCACCTCAAGCTCTGTACTCCCTACCTAGTCTGTTGATGACTTGCTGATACTTTATTTAGTTCTCACATTACTTACTCCACTTTTCTATCACCTCAAGCTCTGTACTGCCTACCTAGTCTGTTGATGACTTGCTGATACTTTATTTAGTTCTCACATTACTTACTCCACTTTTCTATCACCTCAAGCTCTGTACTCCCTACCTAGTCTGTTGATGACCTGCTGATACGTTATTTAGTTCTCACACTACTTACTCCACTTTTCTATCACCTCAAGCTCTGTACTCCCTACCTAGTCTGTTGATGACTTGCTGATACTTTATTTAGTTCTCACATTACTTACTCCACTTTTCTATCACCTCAAGCTCTGTACTCCCTACCTAGTCTGTTGATGACTTGCTGATACTTTATTTAGTTCTCACATTACTTTCTCCACTTTTCTATCACCTCAAGCTCTGTACTGCCTACCTAGTCTGTTGATGACCTGCTGATACTTTATTTAGTTCTCACATTACTTACTCCACTTTTCTATCACCTCAAGCTCTGTACTGCCTACCTAGTCTGTTGATGACTTGCTGATACTTTATTTAGTTCTCACATTACTTACTCCACTCTTCCCATCACCTCAAGCTCTGCACTGCCTACCTAGTCTGTTGATGACCTGCTGATACTTTATTTAGTTCTCACATTACTTACTCCACTCTTCCCATCACCTCAACCTCTGCACTGCCTACCTAGTCTGTTGATGACCTGCTGATACTTTATTTAGTTCTCACATTACTTACTCCACTTTTCACCTTTGAATATATTTGTAACTCTGGTCACCTGATCTATTGTTCCATCTGCCATTCATGACTTCTTTCTTTATTCATACTCCTTTTATGCCAATTATGTTCTCATGAAGGGTGTGTCTTATGTCTGTGGTTATCAGCATGTAGACTTTTTACCTGGGCCGTCACATAATTGGATCTAATCAAAACCGATCTTAGCATGTAATTCATAGTCACAGTGGGTTTATCTCATGCCCAGCCCATGATGATATGCATCTCTTCATTTTGATTGTGTTCCCAGCCATTTACATTGTAATATTGACAGCATGAATATTCCCAGCTTATATTCGATTACTGACATGACAAGCTGATGATATAAGAGAAACAATAGTCTCTGCTCCAAGTGCATAGCAGTCATTGTTTGTAAAGCTGCCAGACCTCACTAGTACTTCCATATGATCAGCTCAACACGGTACTTGTAAGATGGCCTATATTTGGTCTATAATTGTTATATGATACTATAATGAAAGGGGAAGATGACATTAACCAGCTAAATTGTCAAGTTTAAAAGCAACAAAAATGGTTGGAAATTTATGCATCTAAGAACACACCCCTAAATTTATTCCTGTGAGAACACACCCCCTACTTTATATTTATTCCTGTAGGAAAAAATACCCCTTACTTTACATTTATTCCTGCGAGAACACTAGTTTTGAATTATGTGAGGTCCTCATTTAGTGCTAATAAAATGTGACTTCACTGTACCTCACAAGGAGCTAAATGGTAAGGAACAGAAGAGATCTAGTGATGACAAAATGAAATAAAGTGGCTAAATGGGAAAATTTAAAGCAAATTTCCTTAATTTATTTCATTATTCTCTTATGTAAGTTACTAAAATGTCACACTTTCTGGCTCAATTTGTAACTTGTCTGTATATCTTATTTCAAGAACAGTGCAAACAAAATTACTTTTGTAAAAATTCCCATTTTTAGATGTTTATATTAAATGAAACTTAGATTCTAGCTATCGAATGGGAAAAGTTACATTTTTTAAACATGATCTTACATACATTTAGTATGCATTTGAAAATCGCTGAATCACTCAGAAAAATCAATAAAGCACAAACTGTTTAAAATGTCATCAGAGACATACATACTATCATCAAACATGTATAACACCCTTTTTTAGTCTGCTAAATTGTTCCTGTATGACTTCTAATTGTTATAGCTGATGTTTGTTGCCAGTACATGTTGTTTATACTTCTCAGGTCCTTACCATCATTGTTAATTCTTTCTAATTCTAGCATTTTTATAATTTTCTCATGTTTTACTATCTCAGATGCTGTAGTGTAGTGTGAAAAGCACAAGTATAATAATAATAATTTCTTTAAGCACCAAACACGGCGCATAAGGCAGAAACCAGTGCTCCCCAGGTTGTTCGTTGTGACGCCACTCCTCTTAGCTCTTGCACATTATTTAGGCCCAACAAGTATAGATAGATTAAATTCAGAAGTTATAATTTTTGAAAATGATCATATATGCATTTTGTATGCACTTGACAGCTGTAAATCATTCAGAAAAAATCAGAATGGCAAAGACTGTTGAATGTGACATTGGACATACTACCATTAAACATGTATCACTCTTCCTTATATTTTCAGGTTGTTATATTTTGTTCACCATTATTACAAAAAAGCAAACTTTGAGTGATCTTTCTTGTGGTCTCAAATGACCAAATTATCTAGGATTTTGTCATATATTATTCATTTTTCTTTTCAGATTGCAAAAAAATTATGGAACAGAAGATCCCATTCCTGGATCAAAAAATTCGATTGGACATCAGTACAGATTTTAAAGTGAGTATTCTTTTTAATAACTCCGCCAATGCCGGTCCCAAGCCCGGATGAAAAAGGAGGAGGGCGGCCTGCATGGAGGCCGTAAGGAGGCAGCCCCTCCACCATGCAAAGGCACAACAGGCCAATCACCTGTTTGCTTTAAATCACGATTACTAGCAACACAAGAGAGAAAACTGGACTGATTCTAAAGGCGACGAACTGGAACGGACTACGGACTACGACTTATGGAACGTGGAATACAAGAAGTATAAATGGGAAGGAAGAGGAGCTGGTGGAAGAGATGAGGAAAGCAAAACTAGAAATCTTGGCTATAACGGAAACAAAGAAAAAAGGACAAGGAGTCATGGATCTTGATGGCAACACGCTGCTCTACAGTGGTGTACCCATGTCTGAAAGAGCTAAAGGGGGCGTGGGTTGCATTGTGGCCCAAAATCAAAAAGATAGTATCAAGGGATGGAACTTTGTCTCGGAGCGCATTATGGTTGTTAAACTAAAAGAAGGAGAAACCATAGTCAACCTGGTCATAGTGTATGGGCCAAATAAGGATGAGAGAGCAGAGGTCAAGGAGGAATTCTTCGAGCTGCTTCAAAGGACAGTGGATGACTGCCTAGATGAAGTTATCATGCTCGGAGATTTTAATGCCAGAGTTGGAAATGACCATGCTAGATGGGGTGGAGTTATCGGAAGATATGGAGAAGATACTCTCAATGACAATGGAAAGCGACTCCTTAGATTCTGCAATGAGCAGAATCTGATCATTACAAACACAAAGTTCCCCCATAAGCGCATACATGCATACACTAGATGTGAACCAACAAAGAATGAGAAGTCAGTGATCGACTATGCCATTGTTCAGAGAAGCTCATTCAAATATGTCCGAGATGCTAGAGTCTGGAGGGGGCCAGAGATTGGAAGTGATCACTACCTGCTAACAATCAAAAGAACAACTGAAAGAGTTGCTCAGCCTAGGAACTGCCCAACATCACGCAAGAAACCAAGTAAACGAGCAGGAGAAATGAGCATTAGGACCTACAAGCTGAGAGAGCCAGAAATTAAGACCAGATATCAGGGGCTTACTGCTGCAGCGGTGAGCAACACAGAAGAACGACCTGATGACTTGGAAACCCTCTGGATTAAATTCAAGGATATCATAAAGACAGCTGCTGCAGAAGCATGCGGTGAAGTCCGACTTGGGAACCAGAGAAAGAGGACACCTTGGTGGACAGAGGAAGTCAAAGAGAAAATAAGAGAGAAGAAAATGGCATGGAAACAATACTTAGGAGCTAAAAACACAACAGGACAAATGGAAAAATATAGAGAATATGTGACACTCAGAACAGAAGCAAAGAACAAAGTGCTAGCAGCAAAACAGAAGTCCTGGGAAGAATTTGGAGAAAAGCTAGAAAAAAAATGCACAAGAAAACCAGAAATTGTTCTAAGGGTTTTACAGGCAGCGTGGTACAACAAGACCATACCAAAGGATTGGGAGATTGCCATCATAACACCAATTTTCAAAAAGGGTGACAATCGACAGTGTGGAAACCATAGAGGCATATCTCTTCTCAGTGTCCCTGGTAAAATCTACTCTAGAATCCTAGAGCAGAGACTCCGACGCCTAGCTGAGCCACAATTGGATGAGGTCCAGTGCGGATTTCGAGCAAACCGAAGTACTCAAGACCTAATCTTCACACTCAGACAGCTGAGTGAAAAGGCCCTTGAGTATAAGTGTGAGATGCATCTTTGTTTCATAGATCTGGAAAAGGCATTTGACAGGGTCCCCTGGAGCAAACTTTGGGACTGTTTGGCAAGGAAGAATATTCCAGCACCTCTGATTCATGCTATACAGAGCTTCTACAAGTCTTGCAGAAATTATGTGAGGACAGCAAACCATAAGTCGGAAGAGTTCAGGATCACCACTGGTGTAAGACAAGGTGATATCCTATCACCTTACCTCTTCATACTCCTTATGGACGATGTCATCAAGGCATGTAAGGCGAGAACAAGAAAGTATTCAGTGGGGTACTGGAAGATGAGACAGGTCTATATTTCGGAGCTGGCATTTGCTGATGATGTTGCCCTGATTGCTAAATCAGAGGCGCATCTCCAATCCAACCTGCAAGTCTGGAAGGAAGAGCTGGAGAAGAGAGGGATGGTCATAAGCAGCTCTAAAACAAAATCCATGGTGATATCACGAGAAGAAAGAAAACATCAGATTAAGCTGGGAGAACAGGTCCTGGAGCAGGTCGACCACTTTAAATACCTCGGAGCTATTATAGACCGAAAGGGAGGCATCAAAGAAGAGTTGGCCACTCAAAAAGCAGCAGCTGGGAGACTTTTTCAGGCCATAAATCGAGGATTCCTCAGCAAGAGAGAGGTTGGTAAGAAAACGAAGATGGCTGTATACCGCTCCACCTATGTCCCATTCTTGACATACGGATGCGAGTCATGGGCAATGACTACAACCCATAAAAGCCAGATCCAAACCTCAGACATGAGGTATCTGAGGAAGGTGGTTGAAGTAACAAGAAGAGACATGGTACGCAACCAGACGATACGTCAAGGCCTTAAATCCTACCCCCTGCAGACCCAAGTAGAACAGTCCCAATTAAGATGGTTTGGCCATGTCTGCAGAATGGGAGAAGATCGGATACCACGACAAGCATGGGAAACAAAGAGCCAAGGATCCAGACCCCGAGGACAACCCAGAGTTCGCTGGGAGGACAACATTAGACAATCTTTGAAGGATCGAGGACTAGAATGGAACCAGGCCAGGAGGAAGACAGCCGATAGGATAGTCTGGCGCTCTCTCTCTTCCAAACCTCTACACCTCACGGTAGAAGGGGAACGACTAAGTAAGTAAGTAAGTATTCTTTTTAATTCTCAATAACAAAGTTTTATACAGCCAAAGTGAGTTAACTCTTTAAGTCCCAATCGACTTTATAAAGGCTCAGGCGTTAGACGCGCTTGGCCCAATCGACTTTTAAAAGCCTTTAGTATATGTGCCTCTGTTTGAGACTGTTTCTAACACAAACCACCCAAAACGTCATTTCCGACTGCAAGTACATTCTTTTAAATACCGCACGTGTTTAAGAGTGAACGTGTTTCTGTTTTGAAATATTTATTTTAGATTTTTAAATCGATTTTTTAAGCGCATATCCTCTATTTTACCTTGAATAACTAATCATTTTTTTTAAGCGCATATCCTCCATTTTACCTTGAATAACTAATCATTTTTCAATGAAAGCTTTTATACTTGTAGCACAAGAGTAAAGTACATCCAATTACCTTCAGTTTCATATACAACAACAAAGTTATTTATGCATATGAACATTTTAAAAAATTATTTCCAAACAACAACAATAAAAATGCACTGGGATGGCCATTTTTGCTTGGGCCAAACCCACTTTTTTGATTGGGACTGAAAGAGTTAAACTGAGAAATCTGTTAAAATATTGCCCATTTAAATATTTTATTACTTATTGCTGGAATCTTTGTGTTTTATTTTTTCTGTAACAATGTAGTATATGTAAATGTAATATAAGATCTTCATCAGAGACAGAAGCATGAAAGAGTTGAGAAAAGAAAGTAATGTATATACATACACATTTTTCATGGGACATTGTTTAATACTGAAGTGGTTTGTTTCAAACTTGAATATGTTCAATAATTTGTTTTCAGGGACATGCAGTGAAGATAAAAAGTGAAGATGAGGAAGATGGTCATGTTTCTGCAGGGAGAGAGTGTATGGGGACCAGTTCCACATCTGTATATCCTGCTGGGGACAATTTTCTCAGTAATGCTTTACAACTTTTTAACATAACCTGTGCTCCATATGTTACTATTATCAACAAATAAGTAGCATAATAAGTATTATTCATACACATCCACCACAAACATCTTAATTTTTTAGGGTTTCTACCCTATACACACACATGTGCCTAGTTTTTTTTTTTTTTTAAGTTTCAATCCTTTTATTTGTTTCATGTATCTTTAGTCCTCTTATATTTGACATATATTTTAATGAACTAAGAATGTGACTATCAACAAATTCTGCATTTCATGTCCTCTTATAATAATAATAGCCCCTTCAGTCATAACTGACTATGGGAATGCACCCCTGAGGTGACAGCCCTTAGGTGATTATTTTCCTGGTGCTCCTTTCGACGTTTTCTCCCCTCCTCTGCTTGTTGTGTGAGCCTCTCTTCGCCCAATCTGAGATGGCGCCGTAAATAGCATTGCCACTTAGTGTGATCGGCAGCTTCATCCTCCCATGTTGCTGGATCCATGTCCAGTGCCCTCATATCTCTCTTGCACACATCTTTGAACCTCAGCTGTGGTCGCCCAACTGTTCTCTTGCCATCTGCTAATTGTCCGTAGAAGATATCTTTTGGGATGCGACCATCTTCCATGCGGCAAACATGGCCAAGCCAGCGAAGTCTGCGCTGTCTAAGCAGTGTATACATACTTTGAAGGCCAGCACGTGACAACACCTCGACATTTGTCACTTTATCTTTCCACGAGATGCCGAGGATGCGGCGTAGACACCGCAAATTGAAGGTATTGAGCCTTCTTTCTTGCTTAGCATAGGTCGTCCAGGTCTCGCTGCCATATAGGAGTGTGCTGGTGACGCAGGCATTATATACCGCAGCTTTGGTCTTCATTGTGAGTTTGGAGTTTCCCCAAACACGCGATGTGAGGCGGGCAAAGGTAGCTGCAGCTTTGCCAATGCTGCTGTCGATTTCTGTATCCAGTGAGAGTTTGTCATTGATGGTAGACCCTAGGTATGTGAAGTGGTGCACCACTGCCAATTCATAGTTATCGATAGTGATAACTGGTGCAGCACCCACATCCTGACTCAGCACATTCGTTTTCTTTAGACTTATTGTGAGGCCAAAGTCCTTGCATGCTTTAGTGAAGCGATTCATCAAGTTCTGAAGCTCCTGTTGGCTTTGAGTGACGACTGCAGCATCATCAGCGAACAACAAGTCTCTTATAGTGACCCTTCTGATTTTTGTTTTTTGCCTTCAGCCTTGAAAGATTAAACAGACGGCCATCTGACCTAGTGTGAAGGCATATTCCTTCAGTTGCATCTCTGAATGCATGTTTCAAGAGTAAGGCAAAGAAGATTCCGAAGAGGGTCGGAGCCAGAACACAGCCTTGTTTAACGCCACTTCGTATATCAAAGGGCTGTGACGTGCTTCCAGCATATTGGACTGTTCCCTTCATGTCGTCATGGAATGACTTTATCATTTCCAGCATTTTAGAAGGGCAGCCTATTTTCAGGAGGATTTTAAAGAGTCCATCCCTACTAACCAGGTCAAATGCTTTTGTGAGGTCTATAAAGGCAATATATAATGGTCTTTTCTGCTCTCTTGATTTTTCCTGAAGCTGGCGGAGAGAGAAGATCATGTCTGTTGTTGATCTACCAGCTCGGAATCCACACTGTGACTCTGGATATATGCGCTCAGCTAACTTGTGTAGTCGCATTAAGATGACTTTGGCAAAAACCTTACCAACAATACTAAGAAGAGAGATGCCTCTGTAGTTATTGCAATCACTTCTGTCTCCTTTATTTTTATACAGTGTTACAATCTTGGCATCTCGCATGTCTTGAGGAATAGTTGTCTCTTCCCAGCACTGGCACAGCATCCTATGCAGGGGATGTAATAGCGTGCTCTTACAGCATTTGATTAAATCAGGAGGAATCCCATCACTGCCTGGTGCTTTGCCAGAGGCCAAGCTATCAATGGCCTTGCTGAGTTCCTCTAATGTTGGTTCGGCATCCAGCTCCTCCATAGTTGGCAGACATTTGACAGCATCAAGGGCTGCAGGTGTAACGGTATTTTCTCTAGCATAAAGCTCAGAGTAGTGCTCGACCCACCGCTCCATTTGCTTACCCTTATCGGTTAGCTTCTCTCCGCTGATGGTTGTTAGCAGTGCCGTCTTACTTTTTTGGGGGCCAAGTGCTTTCTTTACATCATACATTTGTTTAATGTTGCCTGTTTGCGCTGCGATCTGGATGCTCTCACTGAGCTGGAGCCAGTAGTCATTTGCACAGCGTCGAGCATTTTGTTGAACTTTGCTTCTCGTAGCCTTCAGGATCTGTAGGGTTCTAGCACTCGGTGAACGTTTGTATTCATTCATAGCACTGCGCTTAGCTTCAATGACAGGTGCCATCACATCTGATGAAGCATTAAACCAGTCATTTGACTTTGCCATTTTCTTACCAAAGGTGGCAAGTGCAGTACTTTGAATGGTGTTCCATAGATGCTCCCAGTTCTCTGTAATAGTATCACCATGCTGAGGGCTGCTGAGCACTTTCTTGAAGGTTGCAGTAAATTGAGCGATCATGACAGGGCGATATATATATTCATTTATCTTTAGTCCTCTTTTATTTGACATATATTTTAATGAACTAAGAATGTGGCTATCAACAAATTCTGCATTTCATGTCCTCATATTTGACAAATATTTTTGTGTTTACTACTTATCTCTCTGTCGCATATGAATTTCACAGAAGGTGAATATATGGAAGGAGGAAGATGTAGAAGGATGGATGTAGACCTTTAGAAACTAGTTTTCACAGATGTGAGCTAGTGTTGAGGGAAAGAGTTAACAGAAGGGCACAGGTTGGTGTCAGTGATTCTCTCACCTTTTAGACTACCAACTCTTGTATTTGTCTGGCGACGACTAACTCTTTCTTACTCAAATCTTGTTTTAAAGAAGATGAACTAGTAGTAACAAGTAATACAATGAGGGTTGAGTATGTTTTTTCTGAACAGAACATACAATCTAATAAGTCAAACTCAGAATGAGGGTGAGTTACAGAATGTACATAATTACTTTAATTACAGTGGAAAATAAAATCAATGTTGACATGTACTTTGAAAAAAAGAAATACTAGGAAATTTAAAACTGTCAGTGTCTTTGGTTCAGATAAGAATAAGAGGCTATTTTCCTCACAGACGAAAGTTTATTCCTATGGCTATTTCTTGGAGAAGTGAATTCTGATTTTGGCCTGTTTTTTAAGTAGACTTATCTGCTTGGGCTTCTCCTGTGCATCTCAGTAGGTAGGATTTACCAACTGGAGAATGTGCTTCAGTTGAGCTACAGTCCAAGAGATGCTTTGGCTTTTCATTAACCTGGTTGTGAAGTGATGTTCAGGTGATGAATGCTTATATGCTGAAGACTGCTCAGGGTTGCTGACTTGTGAACACCGCTAGGTTTGAGATGTAAGCAGCAGTTCTCTGTGTAGCATAGAGCAGCTAGGCAGTTTACTCGCAACAATTTACAGCAATCAAAATCCAGAAACTGGCTAGGATTCTGCAACTGCGCTGTGGAAGATAATACAGGTAATCAATCTTCTGTTTTTTATACAGATATATTATCTATAGCCATTCTGGACATTTTCATCTCAGAATGGTGCCTAATAATATTTACCTGAACCATAACGTCAGTCGTTTTCCTTAAAGAGGGGACTGTTCATTTGTTTACAAATTCCTGTCTAGCAGTAGTCTCACACTAGTTGAGTCAGTCAGGTCAGCCTTTGTTACAAGCAGACGCCTGGCCATGTGCGTTCATGCGTGACTGCATTGGAGGAACAATATTTCATTCACTCGTCCATTGAACAACATGGTTCTTCTCTCGTTCACAACAGCTTTCTTTATCACATTCCCAAAATAATTAGAATGTAGTACTTTCAGATATCAGCCAGTACTTACATCATTATAATGCATTAATAACATTCATAATACATAAATGCAAAATAGCTATTAATCTAATGTAAAGAAATAAAACCCTAATATTAAGTATTTCACACTTTACATCAATTAACTAATCCCTTGATATTAGAGTTAGCTAATTAAGCGAATACTGAGAGTTTGCTTACTGCTCAGGACTTATCAGCAGCTTAAGAAGATAGATTTTGAGTAGCCTTTACTCTCAAATCACATAGACTGTTGATATTAGGAAGCTTGAGGCTTCTATTCTATAAGCGTGCATGGTCTTCCAACGGTTAACAGCAAGGGATTTTAAAACTCAGCATTTGTTTGCATGAAGTTAAAACATTTTCGTTCCCACGCCAAGTTAATTGTTTCCCGTCTCTTGCTTAGACACGTACCGAGATTTATCGAGGCGGTCTTCAGTTGACCACTGAACACGGAAATATGATACTCTGAGAACCACTGCAAATTCGACTAAGCGAATAAATCGTATAGACGTCCTTAAAGAAATACTTTTAGGTGCCTTGTAGAAGAAGACTGCATTAGGGTCGTATGACAGGACTATTAATGAAGACTTGAAAAACAGCATTAGAACAGAACGCAGGTGCAAATATTTCGTAGAGAAAACAGACAAAATGTGAAGGAATAGAAAAGTAAGGAATTTTAAAAGAATATAGACGAAACCTTCGAGCACTCTGTGACACTCTCCAAACAGATTTTACAGGTTCAGACTGAACTTTCCTATAGTTTGTTTTACTTGAACCAGCCTGCGGTGATGCCCCCTTCTCAGCTGCTTCAGAATCACTTATTATAGACTCGTCAGACTTGCTATACACTTCAAATTTTTGATCAGAATCTGATGAAGATTTGCTCTTTGCACTTTCACTAGAGCCTAACACAGTTTCCAACCATTCTCGGGTCTGAATAGCTGTTAAATGAGCAGGATGTTTTGATTGTAAACTGTTTCCATTCTGTGTATTTTCAGCCATTGTTTATCACTATGAAACGTGAATAGAAATTAAGCTAACACACTGAAATTCCCACCAAAAGTGAACAAAGACCATTCAGAAATGCTTAAAAATGTGTTTGCTTCCATCCTTGATAAAGTTCTGGTCACTTTAAAATACTGGATCGGAAAAAGAATAACAATTAGTTTGTGTCTTGTAAAAGATCTTACGTCTAGAGGAACGGAACTGAGCATCTTTAAATAGACGTTACGTACTGAATCGGTTAATAATCTTCAATGGGACTCCATATTCACTCATCATTGTTCAAAGTGGTTCTCTGTCTACACTGCCAAATACCTTTTCATATTCCGTAAATCTAATGTAAAAAGATACTTTCCATTTCAGACTTAGTTCCACTATTATCCTCAATGTGGCATTCTGATCTGTACAGGATCTGCTTTGCCTAAAACCTTTTTCTTCTCTACTCAAAGACTCTGTAGTTCTTGAGGATGAACCTGTTAAATATTTTTCCTGGAGCAAATAATAAGATTATTCACATTTAATTAATGCACTTGAAAATCTTTTGTAAATGTCCATTCTAAGGCAGTTTGACCAGAGATCCTTCTTTCCTTTCTGGTGGTATTTCTTCTCTCTCCCAGATAGTTCCACAAAACAGACTGAACTTCTCAACAGACTGGATCCATGAAATCCCCCAGACTTCCAGCCAGCCATCATGGACCTACAAATCAACTGTGAAAAACCAACTAAGGAAGAAATAAAGAAAGACATAAAGCCTCTAACAGAAGGAAAAGGAGCTGGTCCTGATGACATTCCAGTAAAGGCTATCAAAGCAGAAATGGACACCTCTACAGAGATGTTATACAAATTACTGGGTCAAGTTTTTGTGGTTACAAATTGTCTACAGGATGTGGGGGTAACAGGTCACATGACCAACCCTCCTTAGTCAGCTGTTATGACATGCTTGGAAGATAACAGTGTTAGTTTTCTTTACTCCCTTAGTAACCCTTAGTAACCCACTGGTGTGATAAGCCTGGAAGATAACAATGTTAGTCTTCTTTACTCATTTAGTAACCCTTAGTAACCCACTGGTGTGATAAGCCTGGAAGATAACAGTGTTAGTATTCTTTACTCCCTTAGTAACCCTTAGTAACCCACTGGTGTGATAAGCCTGGAAGATAACAGTGTTAGTATTCTTTACTCCCATAGTAACCCTTAGTAACCCACCGGTGTGATAAGCCTGGAAGATAACAGTGTTAGTATTCTTTACTCCCATAGTAACCCTTAGTAACCCACCGGTGTGATAAGCCTGGAAGATAACAGTGTTAGTATTCTTTACTCCCATAGTAACCCTTAGTAACCCACTGGTGTGATAAGCCTGGAAGATAACAGTGTTAGTATTCTTTACTCCCATAGTAACCCTTAGTAACCCACCGGTGTGATAAGCCTGGAAGATAACAGTGTTAGTATTCTTTACTCCCTTAGTAACCCTTAGTAACCCACTGGTGTGATAAGCCTGGAAGATAACAATGTTAGTCTTCTTTACTCATTTAGTAACCCTTAGTAACCCACTGGTGTGACGGTGTACTCTCCATAGAAAAAAAAAAAATGAGTTGCGTGATACTGTGGTTTCCGGTGCGCCTTCTGGCCCAGTATCTATGACTTTAGCACCTGTTCAACGGGAGAGTGGGCTCATCCCTAACAACCCACTGGTGTGATAAGCCTGGAAGATAACAGTGTTAGTATTCTTTACTCCCTTAGTAACCCTTAGTAACCCACCGGTGTGATAAGTCTGTAAGATAACAGTGTTAGTATTCTTTACTCCCTTAGCAACCCTTAGTAACCCACTGGTGTGATAAGTCTGGAAGATAACAGTGTTAGTATTCTTTACTCCCTTAGCAGCCCTTAGTAACCCACTGGTGTGATAAGTCTGGAAGATAACAGTGTTAGTATTCTTTACTCCCTTAGTAACCCTTAGTAACCCACTGGTGTGATAAGTCTGGAAGATAACAGTGTTAGTATTCTTTACTCCCTTAGTAACCCTTAGTAACCCACTGGTGTGATAAGTCTGGAAGATAACAGTGTTAGTATTCTTTACTCCCTTAGTAACCCTTAGTAACCCACTGGTGTGATAAGTCTGGAAG
Organism: Oreohelix idahoensis; assembly: GCA_024509875.1. NCBI lineage: Eukaryota > Metazoa > Mollusca > Gastropoda > Stylommatophora > Oreohelicidae > Oreohelix > Oreohelix idahoensis. The sequence goes on along the minus strand of JAMPIV010003217.1, from coordinate 95,924 downwards.
ATAACAGTGTTAGTATTCTTTACTCCCTTAGCAACCCTTAGTAACCCACTGGTGTGATAAGTCTGGAAGATAACAGTGTTAGTATTCTTTACTCCCTTAGTAACCCTTAGTAACCCACTGGTGTGATAAGTCTGGAAGATAACAGTGTTAGTATTCTTTACTCCCTTAATAACCCTTAGTAACCCACTGGTGTGATAAGCCTGGAAGATAACAGTGTTAGTTTTCTTTACTCCCTTAGTAACCCTTAGTAACCCACTGGTGTGATAAGCCTGGAAGATAACGGTGTTAGTTTTCTTTACTCCCTTAGTAACCCACTGGTGTGATAAGCCTGGAAGATAACAGTGTTAGTTTTCTTTACTTCCTTAGTAACCCACTGGTGTGATAAGTCTGGATGATAACAGTGTTAGTATTCTTTACTCCCTTAGTAACCCTTAGTAACCCACTGGTGTGATTTTTTTTTTGTGTGCGTACGCCCGCTAATATTCGAGGCGAAATCTCAGGTTATTACTATGTCTAACCTGACATTGATTTTACGTGAGTATCCCTTTTTACTTGTACAGAGACAGGTGTCCCTCGCTATTCAGGCAAATACTCTCTGATTTCGGAGGTACCCATTGCAGCTGGGTCGGCTCAGGAGCCGCCAATCCCTGGTCAACAACACTCCTTCAAATGTCCTCGCCAGGTCTCGAGTTAATCCAGTCCAATTCCCGGTCAACGAAAAATCCTCAAATGCCGTAGCCCGGGTTTGATCCTGAATCACCCGGTCGCCAGAGCGGTGTTGTAACCACTACGCTAGCGTGGCTCCTCACTGGTGTGATAAGTCTGGAAGATAACAGTGTTAGTATTCTTTACTCCCTTAGTAACCCTTAGTAACCCACTGGTGTGATAAGCCTGGAAGATAACAGTGTTAGTATTCTTTACTTTCTTAATAACCCTTAGTAACCCACTGGTGTGATAAGCCTGGAAGATAACAGTGTTAGTATTCTTTACTTTCTTAATAACCCTTAGTAACCCACTGGTGTGATAAGCCTGGAAGATAACAGTGTTAGTTTTCTTTACTCCCTTAGTAACCCTTAGTAACCCACTGGTGTGATAAGCCTGGAAGATAACAGTGTTAGTTTTCTTTACTCCCTTAGTAACCCTTAGTAACCCACTGGTGTGATAAGCCTGGAAGATAACAGTGTTAGTTTTCTTTACTCCCTTAGTAACCCTTAGTAACCCACTGGTGTGATAAGTCTGGAAGATAACAGTGTTAGTTTTCTTTACTCCCTTAGTAACCCACTGGTGTGATAAGTCTGGAAGATAACAGTGTTAGTTTTCTTTACTCCCTTAGTAACCCTTAGTAACCCACTGGTGTGATAAGTCTGGAAGATAACAGTGTTAGTTTTCTTTACTCCCTTAGCAACCCTTAATAATCCACTGGTGTGATAAGCCTGGAAGATAACAGTGTTTGTATTCTTTACGCCCTTAGTAACTCACTGGTGTGATAAGTCTGGAAGATAACAGTGTTAGTTTTCTTTACTCCCTTAGTAACCCTTAGTACCCCACTTGTGTGATAAGCCTGGAAGATAACAGTGTTAGTTTCCTTTACTCCCTTAGTAACCCTTAGTAACCCACTGGTGTGATAAGCCTGGAAGATAACAGTGTTAGTTTTCTTTACTCCCTTAGTAACCCTTAGTAACCCACTGGTGTGATAAGTCTGGAAGATAACAGTGTTAGTTTTCTTTACTCCCTTAGTAACCCACTGGTGTGATAAGCCTTGAAGATAACAAAGTTACCCAACGGGCTGATCACCCGTTTGCCAGTCACTTTGATTACGGAAACAACGGCAAACGTATTGATTTGTCGTTGCCCTAAAGACGCCATTAGGCGTGATGGGAACAATGGCAAAGAAAATCTATTCGCTGTTGCCCTTAAGACGCCACTAGGCGTAATGGCCACTGACTGCTTTGCTGGTCGTTGGCTAAGGACGGAAGAAGAAGAAGAAGAATAACAAAGTTAGTATTCTTTACTCACTTAGCAGCCCTTAGTAACCCACTGGTGTGATAAGCCTGGAAGATAACAGTGTTAGTATTCTTTACTCCCTTAGCAACCCTTAGTAACCCCCTTGTGTGATAAGCCTGGAAGATAACAGTGTTAGTATTCTTTACTCCCTTAGCAACCCTTAGTAACCCCCTTGTGTGATAAGCCTGGAAGATAACAGTGTTAATATTCTTTACTCCCTTAGCAACCCTTAGTAACCCACTGGTGTGATAAGCCTGGAAGATAACAGTGTTAGTATTCTTTACTCCCTTAGAAACCCTTAGTAACCCCCTTGTGTGATAAGCCTGGAAGATAACAGTGTTAATATTCTTTACTCCCTTAGCAACCCTTAGTAACCCCCTTGTGTGATAAGCCTGGAAGATAACAGTGTTAGTATTCTTTACTCCCTTAGCAACCCTTAGTAACCCCCTTGTGTGATAAGCCTGGAAGATAACAGTGTTAATATTCTTTACTCCCTTAGCAACCCTTAGTAACTCACTGGTCTGATAAGCCTGGAAGCTAACAGTGTTAGTATTCTTTACTCCCTTAGTAACCCACTGGTGTGATAAGCCTGGAAGATAACATTGTTAGTATTCTTTACTCATTTAGTAACCCTTAGTAACCCACTTGTGTGATAAGCCTGGAAGCTAACAGTGTTAGTATTCTTTACTCCCTTAGTAACCCACTGGTGTGATAAGCCTGGAAGATAACAGTGTTAGTATTCTTTACTCCCTTAGCAACCCTTAGTAACCCACTGGTGTGATAAGCCTGGAAGATAACAGTGTTAGTATTCTTTACTCATTTAGTAACCCTTAGTAACCCACTTGTGTGATAAGCCTGGAAGCTAACAGTGTTAGTATTCTTTACTCCCTTAGTAACCCACTGGTGTGATAAGCCTGGAAGATAACAGTGTTAGTATTCTTTACTCCCTTAGCAACCCTTAGTAACCCACTGGTGTGATAAGCCTGGAAGATAACAGTGTTAGTATTCTTTACTCCCTTAGCAACCCTTAGTAACCCACTGGTGTGATAAGCCTGGAAGATAACATTGTTAGTATTCTTTACTCATTTAGTAACCCTTAGTAACCCACTTGTGTGATAAGCCTGGAAGCTAACAGTGTTAGTATTCTTTACTCCCTTAGTAACCCACTGGTGTGATAAGCCTGGAAGATAACAGTGTTAGTATTCTTTACTCCCTTAGCAACCCTTAGTAACCCACTGGTGTGATAAGCCTGGAAGATAACATTGTTAGTATTCTTTACTCATTTAGTAACCCTTAGTAACCCACTTGTGTGATAAGCCTGGAAGCTAACAGTGTTAGTATTCTTTACTCCCTTAGTAACCCACTGGTGTGATAAGCCTGGAAGATAACAGTGTTAGTATTCTTTACTCCCTTAGCAACCCTTAGTAACCCACTGGTGTGATAAGCCTGGAAGATAACAGTGTTAGTATTCTTTACTCCCTTAGCAGCCCTTAGTAACCCACCGGTGTTATAAGCCTGGAAGATAACAGTGTTAGTATTCTTTACTCCCTTAGCAACCCTTAGTAACCTACTGGTGTGAAAAGTCTGGAAGATAACAGTAAGTATTCTTTACTCCCTTAGCAGGGGGAGGGGGGGGGGGGGGTTTCCCCCCTCCTCAAGAGCGCCCGTGTCCAGCGATCTTTATCCTCTCAAGACTGTGTGTGGTCCCGGCTTCCGGGTCTTCCCAGTAAAGTAGAGGCAGTGATATGTGTCTGTGTCCGATAACGTCATGTGACAGTGGTAGAGGCTCAGTCGCTGCTACGCCATTAATGAACAAAGCCATGTCCTATCGAGACTGTGTGGTCCCGGGTCCGGGTCCTCCTAGTTAAGGTGGGCAAGAGCTTGTTTCTTCTTGGTAATGCAGCTTGGCAGTTGTAGAGGCTCGGCGCCGGCTGTGCCGATCCCTCGATACGTCTTGGCTTGGAGATATAACCCCCTTTGCAGGGTAGAGAACCACTTTTCTCAAGGCATTGCACATTTGCCATCCGACAAGAGGTTCCCTGGGGTTGCAACAAAGCCCACTGATGACTGGCCTCTCTGCCAGTCATCATTGTCTTTGGAGGTATAACCCCCTTTGCAGGGTAGAGAGTTATCAAACCTCGAGGCAGTACACTACACACACGCCAAAGTGGGCCTGGTGTACCCTGTCTCGAGTCTAGGATGCTCCCTGGTGTTGAAAGAAAGCCCAAAACACACCCCCAATCGTCTGATATGTGTAGATGCACGGCGGGTTGCGTCCCAATCGTCTGGTGTCGCGATTGGTGGCTTCCCGGTCGTGTGGCAACATGGACCAAGTGCAGAAGGACGGCGGTGGCACAGCCACCTCCGTGCCGGGCTGTCTGCACAAGGGGCAAAAGAGTCTAGTCACTCGCGCCCTATGGGGATATGAACCAACCAACCAACTCCCTTAGCAGCCCTTAGTAACCCACTGGTCTGATAAGCCTGGAAGATAACAGTGTTAGTTTTCTTTACTCCCTTAGCAGCCCTTAGTAACCCACCGGTGTGAAAAGCCTGGAAGATAACAGTGTTAGTATTCTTTACTCCCTTAGCAGCCCTTAGTAACCCACTGGTCTGATAAGCCTTGAAGATAACAGTGTTAGTTTTCTTTACTCCCTTAGCAGCCCTTAGTAACCCACCGGTGTGAAAAGCCTGGAAGATAACAGTGTTAGTATTCTTTACTCCCTTAGTAACCCTCTGATGTGAGAAGTAATTGCTTAAGGCACATGAAATATTTTAATAGAGGTCTATCATTTTAACTCACTTGGCTAAATCTAAGTTTTTATCAAGAACTAGTTGTACGGACCTGGCTTTGCCCAGATTTTCCTAGTAACTGTTTAGGAAACTTAGGAAATGTCAAAATCAAACTATAATATTTTGATATTCAAGAGAAATTGAATTTTCATTTAAGTTAATGACTACTGCTAAAAGTGACTATCCTTATGCCTTGTTTACTGTAATTGTAAATACAAGCTGCACAAAGTACTATTATTCAGTTATTCCTCATGGTTTCACCGGAAGAGGAATTTCATTTAGCTTCCGAGTTTTTGCAAGAAGCAAATTAATAAGGCATATTTTCTTCTTCAATATGGCGCACCAAGAAAGAATAGTCCACCATTTCCTGTTTTAAACATGTTTACTACTTACCTTTGCAGCATCAGTCAATACCTTTTAGCTCCCCAAGGAGCATAGGCCTTCAACAAACACATGCCAAGTCTTCCTGTCCTGTGCCATCTGCTCAAGTTCTTTCCATGTTTTCCTCATCATTTTCACCTCTGTTTCCAGCTCTCTTCTCCATGTGCTTTTTGGTCTACCTCTGCCTCTCTTTCCCTATGGATTCCAGAACAAGGACTGCCTTGTAATGCTATCAACAGGTTTCCTCAATGTGTGTCCTATCCATTGCTGTAGCAAAGTTTGATTTTGCTGGGGAGGTTATGATGGTATCCTAAAAGAATGAAATCGGTGTCTGCATTAACCGTGTGAGGTCAAGCACATGTAGGTCCCTGAGTCTAAAAGATGATGATGATGAATTATTTGCAGGGAACCTAATGCTACCTCCCTAGATCTTACACGGTCACTATTTTGGCTCTAGTGTATGGTGTATGATGCACCTAGTGTCTAGGGGAGAAAAGAAATGATGGCACACAACACAAAACACTTTAAGTTTCTATGAGGCAGAGAATAAAACCAGTGGTAAAGTTTTTCTTTTTAAAAAGAATATTTTTTCTGTACAATTTAATTTGCCTGTCCAGCCATATCTTTTGGACAGGTCTTTGAAAATGAGGACAAGATAGTTTACATAAAAGATCAACTAAAATTATGTGTGGACTCTTAGTCCAATAACTATAAAGTCACTATATATCTTTCTCGTTGGAATGTTCACAGCTTACACTTTATTCATCTAAGAGGGAGAGTCACTGTGTATGAGGGGCTGTAGTTTCTTCATACCCCATAAACTTCCTGAGTATGATTTGAAATACCAGTGTTTATTAAACGAAAGTGTCAGATATACCCAGATGCTTAACACATCACCTGGGATTCCTTGTAGAATGATAATACAGTGTGTAGTTGCAGAAAATCTCGATCTTTCAACGTGCCCAAGCTCCTCCCGTTATCTTTTGACAGCATAAATGAATGGTCGGAGAGACTTGATGGCGTTTATTCTGACTCTTCAGGTTTTCCTGTTACCGGCTGGCAACAGGAAATAAAACCTCTGCAACAAAAGGACACCCTGGCCTTTTATATCTGATCACTTATTATATTTATTATTTTCCTACGGAGGTATGGGGTCAGCCTCGCGTGCATTACAGGTGCACTCGCCCCTAATTTTAAATGACTCACACCTTGCTGTGACCACACCTCAGGTCCCTATGGCAGATACGCCACTGTACGTTTACATAGTTTTCCTCAATAAAATAATGTGGAGTAACCACATTTCCTTTGGTATGATTTTCTCTTCTTTTCTTTTTTAAATATAAATGCTTCAGGCATGTTTAACAGTGTTCATAGAACACAGAGGCTTACTAATATTTTAATGCAATAATATTCAAACAAAATCATGACAACATGCAACAGTTAGATACATTTCAAAGTGAGGACTCAACAATGTCTGCTCCCGGCATGTCCTTCACTTTTCCCAATAGCAGTATCTAACTTTGGCAGTTGGAATTAAACATAGTAATTCATAAAAGCATCCTTACCACAAATTTCAAGAAATATAAAAAAATGACGCTGACTTGCAAAGAAATGGCCTCAGTTTCTTCTGCACTGTCCAGACTGTGAATACTTCTTTATTTAATTTTAAAATTTAACACAGCTGTTCTCAGTGTATTTGAATGAAAAGTTTTGTTTTCAACTGGCAATGAAATAGTGAAAGCCTTTTTGCTAATATTTATTAGCACTGGCCAATCGAAAGCTTGCGACCACCAGAATTTCAAATGTAGTTTTTGAAAAACAAAAAAATAATTCCAAACAAACTCTGCGTCTGGTAGTCGATTGGCCAGCCTGCTTTAGTTATGCCCAATACAAAAAGATGGTTCGTTTTGGTTAACAATTTTACCTACCGCTCCCCTTTCCCTCCTATACTCTTGTTTCCCAATCGAATTTGAATGTACCTCAATGCCTTTTTTCTAAGCTGGCATCCCCACTAACGTTATGAAAAAAACAAGCAGGAACAACAGTCTGTCCGGTCGAGCGTCCGTAGATATTTAGTATTTTCTCAATAACTTGGCTAATTCTTGGACTACCATATTATTTTAAAACACATTCTTGCTCATTGGACTCTAAGCTATACTACCATATGATTTTTATTGTCAGTTTGATATTGGTTTAGATTTTTCAATTTTTTGTCATAGTCAATCGTCAAATAAAAAATTTTTACACAAGACGGCCATCTTTCCCTCTCTTTCATCTCGCCAGCATGTATTTTCAAATAACTAACTTGTTTTAGTTACGTCAGAAATACTACCGCGAGGATGAAATAAAATTTGTCTGTGTGTTTGTCTCTGCTGGCTTTGCTCTAGCGTGTATATATGCATGGCAGAATGTGTCAAGCGAAGAGGGGTTTTGCGCGGCGGGTTAAGAATTGGCATTAATAATTTGTATTGTCTCGTGTTTCACTACCAAATAATGTAAGGATTACTACATATTACCAGCGTTAAAGTCAAAATACTACGTTAATTCAGACAGTAGTTTGGCGGCACACTTCCGCAAAATCGTTAATTGTAAGTCTTGCCACAGTCTCTACCAGATCGGGCAAAATGTTAAAAATGTACGTCACAAGGAAAGTGAGTAGGTTTAAACGGGGATCGGTTCTAGGCCTTTCCATGGCACAAAATTCAGCGCTATGCTGGCGTGTGAGAGTATCACCATCAGACACAATAGGGCGGGTTTATTGATTATTATTTTATGACTAAAATCTACTGAAATGAGTGATTATTCTCGCAGATTTTGCTACACACCTCCCATCCTAAAACATGCATTCATTTGCAGGTTATAATCTGCGAGATAACTTAGCTCAATGAAGTCTTATGCATTTTTCTGATCTTCATCACAAGGATGTCTACTCAAAAAGTCTGCACCTACGTTCTGAGGGCCGGGAATATATTCTATCAGAAATGAGTATGGCTGCAATAATAAAGACCATCTCAATAATCTGGAATTTTCATGCTTGGCCTGTGACAGGAATACGAGAGGTGAATGATCCGTTTGGACCACAAATGTCCTGCCATATAAATAAATCTGGAATTTTTTTATCGCCCATATCAAAGCTAGACATTCCTTTTCACTTGTTGAATAATTTTTTTCTGCCTTGTTCAACTTGCGTTTTGCATAAGCAACTGGGTTCAATTCTCCATCTTGTGAGGAGGACCTTTGCAACAATGTAGCGCCTAGGCCCACATTGCTTGCGTCACTTCTCACGATAAATTCTTGATTCAAGTCAGGCAATTGCAATACTGGCCTGCTTGTGAGTTTTTCTTTTAACTCCTGGTAAGCCAATTCACACTGTGCTGACCAATTTATTGTATCAGGTTGACCTTTGCGAGTTAAATCCGTCAGAGGAGCACATATAGAGTTAAAATGTTTAATGTACTTTTGGTAGAAACCACACAATGACACGAAAGATCGCACATCTTTCTTTGTTTTTGGTCTAGGTGCTCTTTTCAATTTTTCCAGATTCTTGGGATCAGGGGTCATGCTACCCTGATGTACCGTATGTCCCAAGAATTCCAACTCTTTACAACCAATACATTTTGTTGGCCTAGCGGTTAAGTTAGCCTCTCTGAGTCTATCAATCAGCATATTCAAAGAGGTAACGTGTTCCTCAAATGTTTCCGTAGCAATGAGGATATCATCCATAAAATTCGAAATGCATGGATTTTTCAGGGGATCCAGCAATTTTTGCATCATCCTAGAAAACACACTCGGGGCATTTTTCAACCCAAACGGTAACATGTTGAACTCATAATGACCTTCCGAGGTGCTAAAGGCTAAATAAGGTCGAACCTCAGGCTTTACTGGAATTTGGTAATAGCCTTTGCTAAGATCCACCTTAGAAAAATATTTTGCCTTGTTCAGCCTGGCAAATAGTTGAGTAGTATCAGGTAATGGATCCACTGACCTTCTGTGACAGCATTCAGTTTCCTGTAATCAATGCACAGTCTATGTTCTCCCGATGGTTTCCGCAACAAAACCACACAGGAACTATAAGGAGACTCACTGTGAGAAATAATCCCTTCTTGTAACAAATAATCAATCTCCTCTTTCAAAGCTTTTTCCTTAGCGAAAGGAATAGAATAGGGCCTCATACAGATAGGTGCTGGGTCTAGTAGTTTCATATCATATCCAACAAATTTGTGTGCCCCGGTTTATCCATTAACACATCTGTATGTTTTTCAAGGACCTGTTGAGCCTTCTCCCTCTGTCCTTTTGTCAGGTGATTACTGATTTTCACCTGTGCAAACGTTTCACTGGTTTTCAGTGGATATTTGAATGATGTGAGAGGGTCATTCTTCATTTCTGTTGCAATAGACAAGGCCATTAGGTGTGTTCCTTCCTGGATTTTTCTGTCCAGATATTTCTTCAAAAGGTTCACATGATAGACTTTTTCCTTTCCCTTTTTGTCTATCTTGTAATTTGTTCTGGATACCTTTTCCAAAACTGTATATGGCCCTTGCCATCCGATCTGAAGTTTATTGTTGCTGCCGGGCAATAGAAGAAGTACCTTCTCCCCTACAGCAAGTTCCCTATCCTTCGCTTTCTTATTATAATAAGCAGCATGCTTTTTCCTGGCTTGTCTCAAATTATCATTTGCCAGTTTCCAACTAGTTTTTAAACGAGTGGTCAGTTCGTTCACATATTGATATGATGAGGTAACAGTCTCCTCTGCCTTCTCATCTGTCCAGGTCCTTAACAAAGCTAATGGACTAATATTTTGCTGAACTTATTTTTCATGGCACCGGTAATGTCCCTTACACTAGAAGCATTGTATTGAGGACGTTTTTTTCTTTTGTCATCACATACAAATCGTCCACTACCGATTCGTTTCCTGGGGTTGTCTCCCCTCAGGTTCAAATTCACAATGAGAGAACTTCGCTCTCTTTTATTTTCCTCCAGTTCACATAATTCCGACCGAGGGATTGTTGGCTTGTTCTGGGGTAAAATCCCTTTTTGTACTCTACACAGAGTTGCCATTCTAACACACTCAAGTGAAGACTGTGTGTGAAAAGGGGGTTCCCATTCCATTTTGTCTACATTGTTATAATTATTTGTCTTCCCAGGCCTAAGTTTGCCCCGTGGCGTGTCTAGGTCCTGATTATTATATTCCCCACTTATGGATGTTCCCTCATGAAATACGCCATAGGCTTCTATAAAATTTTCAATAATTATCTTCACATCTGGCCAGTAATATTTTTGAGAAACCTTTTGGCAGATGGTACCCACTTTTTCGTGGTCCCCATCCATTCCAACATGTAAACTCCTTATCACGTCTGCCCTAAACATCTTGGGAAGTACCAGTTGTCCGTGACCATTTGAACCATTTCCGGCCTTCCTATATAATAATTTATTCTTCATGTAAAATTCTCCTTTTCTTGGAGGTGTATGGCAGGTACGTAATTTTTGAAAGCACTGCTTCAGTGACCTATCTTCAGCATGTGCCTTTCTCATCTCTGGATGAGTCTTTATAGGTTCATATTCTTCCTGTCTGGATTGTGAACGGGTCTGGACCGCTGCCAAGACCACAGGTCTCTTGGGATCCCCCAAGAAGACATAGCGACACCCCAATATCAAAGGGTATATGGGTGCGTCGATCACTGCTGCTCTGATTACACCTTCCACATAGCGAGTTTTCACCGTTATCCTGGCTATGGGAAGTTTCATAAGTGGTATGTCCTGGTTTCCCCTTGTAACTCCACTGTTTCTGTGATACTGATCTTTTCACCAATTGCGAACTTACAACAGAATCAAAATCCAAACCTGTATCATACAGGCACCTAATGGTGACTCCATTGCATACAACATCCTTCCACACTGGGGGGTGATAAGGTTCCTGCTGTCCAGTAGGTTTGTCCTTTTCTTCCTTTCTCTCCAACTTCATAGCAGCAAATCCAGCAGGTTTACTTTTACAAAATTTGATATCAAGTCCTTCCTTCTTACAATGTTTACAATATAATCTACCTTGATGAAAAGGTTTTCTTTCATCATACCTTCTGTCATTGAAATGTGAGGTTTTATTTTTAAAATCATTTTGAGGCCTATCAAAGTTCTGCTTACCTCTGTTGTCAAATTTATTATAGTTTTGAGGAGCCTTATACTGATCTACTGGTTTCTTCTTGGTGCCAGCTACCTCTGCCTGGGCTGCCTGATACCTTTCAGCGACATTAATTATCTCACCCAGCCTCTCCGCGCCCTGTTCCATGAGAAACGTTCTCATGTCTGGAGCCATGGACTCTCTCATCTGTTCTATGAGTATCATCTCTTTGAGATCTTGGGTTTTCCCCAAAGTAGCCCATTTCTCCATATACGTTTCTAACCGTGTGGAGAACTGGTGATAGGTCTCACCCGACAGTAGCCTGGCATTCCTAAATTTCTTTCTATAAAACTCTCCGTTCTTTTTGTATCTTAACAGAAGAGCCTGCTTCAACATGTCATAGTTGTCTTGGTCATCCCTGCTCGTTTTGGAAAACACTTCATAAGCTGTTCCCCGAAGACCCTGAGACAACTTTACCCCCATCTTTCTCTTTCTAACCCATAAGTAGTGGCTAAAAGTTCAAACCTACTTAAATACCCTTCTGTGTCATCGTCTTTCTCAACAAAATGGTCTAGATGGAACCCCATGGCTGAGTTGGAGGCCCCCTGACTAGCAGTAGCATCAGAGGTAGAGGGGCTGTGACCATTATCTGGAGCAAGGCCTTGCAACTCTAACTCTCTTAGTTGCAACTCATGCTCCCTCTGTAGTCTTTTCTCTTCTGCTTCCCTTTCGGCAGTCAATCTCTTTTCTTCTGTCTCCCTTTGCAGTCGTTTTTCTTCTGCCTCCAATTTTCTCTCCTCAAATTGGAGCCTCTTGATCTCAGCCTCTCTATCAGCCTCTAAGGCCTTGGCCTCCTTCTCAGTCTTAATCTGTAACCTTTTAATCTCTTTTTCAGCCTCTAACTTTCTTTCTGCTTCTAACTTCCTGTCTTCCCTATCTCGTTCAATAAATTTGTCACATTCTGAAGTTACATACTGGGCCAGCTCTGATCCATCCATGCCCATCTCTTTAGCAGTCTGCACAGCCGCAGAGCGAAACTTGGCCAGATCTGCCATTCTGATAAATACAAAATGTTCTAACTAACTTTCTAACTAATTACAAATTTATTTAATTAATTCTGGGTTCTGACACTTTCTTCACTTCCCAAATCTTGGGCAATAATATTTATGGGGATTCCCTGGGGAAATAGAATGTTGTTAATGCTAAACCCCAGACCCCAATGTATGTAGTACTAGGAGAAATTCAAATCCCAGACGAGCCCCCAATTTATGTAGCAAAGTTTGATTTTGCTGGGGAGGTTATGATGGTATCCTAAAAGAATGAAATCGGTGTCTGCATTAACCATGTGAGGTCAAGCACATGTAGGTCCCTGAGTCTAAAAGATGATGATGATGAATTATTTGCAGGGAACCTAACGCTACCTCCCTAGATCTCACACAGTCACTATTTTGGCTCTAGTGTATGGTGTATGATGTACCTAGTATCTAGGGGAGAAATGAAATGATGGTACACAACACAAAACACTTTAATTTTCTATGAGGAAGTGAATAAAACCAGTGGTTAAGTTCTTCTTTAAAATGAATTTTCTGTACAATTTAATTTTCCTGTCCAGCCATATCTTTTGGACAGGTCTTTGAAAATGAGGACAAGATAGTTTACAGAAAAGATCAACTAAAATTATGTGTATACTCTTAGTCCAATAACTATAAAGTCACTATATATATTTCCTGTTGGAATGTTCACAGCTTATACTTTATTCATCTAAGAGGGGCTTTAGTGTCATCATACCCCATAAACTTCCTGAGTATGATTCGAAATACCAGTGTTTATTAAACGAAAGTGTCAGATATACCCAGATGCTTAACACATCACCTGGGATTCCTTGTAGAATGATAATACAGTGTGTAGTTGCAGAAAATCTTGATATCACATCACACGCCCAAGCTCCTACTGTTATCTTTTGACAGCATAAATGAATTTTCGGAGACTTCTTGGCGTTATCATCACTCTTCAGGTTTCCTGTTACCGGCTGGCAACAGGAAATAAAACCTCTGCAACAAAAGGACACCCTGGCCTTTGATATCTGATCACTTATTATATTTATTATTTCCATACGGTGATATGGGGTCAGCCTCGCGTGCATTACAGGTGCACTCGCCCCTAATTTTAAATGACTCACACCTTGCTTTACCACACCTCAGGTCCCTATGGCAGATACGCCACTGTACGTTTACATAGTTTTCCTCAATAAAATAATGTGGAGTAACCACATTTCCTTTGGTATGATTTTCTCTTCTTTTCTTTTTTAAATATAAATGCTTCAGGCATGTTTAACAGTGTTCCATAGAACACAGAGGCTTACTAATATTCTAATGCAATAATATTCAAACAAAATCATGACAACACACAACAGTTAGATACATTTCAATGTGAGGACTCAACAATGTCTGCTCCCGGCATGTCCTTCACTTTTCCCAATAGCAGTATCTAACTTTGTAGTTGGAATAAACATAGTAATTCATAAAGCATCCTTACCACAAATTTCAAGAAATATAAACAAATGACGCTGACTTGCAAAGAAATGGCCTCAGTTTCTTCTGCACTGTCCAGACTGTGAATACTTCTTTATTTAATTTTAAAATTTAACACAGCTGTTCTCAGCGTATTTGAATGAAAAGTTTTGTTCAACTGGCAATGAATAGTGAAAGCCTTTTGCTAATATTTATTAGCACTGGCCAATCGAAAGCTTGCGACCACCAGAATTTCAAATGTAGTTTTTGAAAAACAAAAATAATTCCAAACAAACTCTGCGTCTGGTAGTCGATTGGCCAGCCTGCTTTAGTTATACCCAATACAAAAAGATGGTTCATTTAGGTTAACAATTTACCTACCGCTCCCCTTTCCCTCCTATACTCTTGTTTCCCAATCGAATTTGAATGTACCTCAATGCCTTTTTTTCTAAGCTGGCGTCCCCACTAACGTTATGAAAAACAAGCAGGAACAACAGTCTGTCCGGTCGAGCGTCCGTAGACATTTAGTATTTTCTCAATAACTTGGCTAATTCTTGGACTACCATATTATTTAAAACACATTCTTGCTCATTGGACTCTAAACTGTACTACCATATGATTTTTATGGTCAGTTTCATATTGGTTTAGATTTTCAATTTTTGTCATAGTCAATCATCAAATAAAAATTTTACACAAGACGGCCATCTTTCCCTATCTTTCATCTCGCCAGCATGTATTTTCAAATAACTAACTTGTTTTAGTTACATCAGAATTACTACCGCGAGGATGAAATAAAATTTGTCTGCGTGTTTGTCTCTGCTGGCTTTGCTCTAGCGTGTATATATGCATGGCAGAATGTGTCAAGCGAAGAGGGGTTTTGCGCGGCGGGTTAAGAATTGGCGTTAATAATTTGTATTGTCTCGTGTTTCACTACCAAATAATGTAAGGATTACTACATATTACCAGCGTTAAAGTCAAAATACTACGTTAATTCAGACAGTAGTTTTTCAGCACACTTCCGCAAAATCGTTAATTGTAAGTCTTGCCACAGTCTCTAGCAGATCGGGCAAAATGTTAAAAATGTACGTCACAAGGAAAGCGAGTAGGTTCAAATGGGGATCGGTTCTAGGCCTTTCCATGGCACAAAATTCAGTGCTATGCTGGCGTGTGAGAGTATCACCATCAGACACAATAGGGCGGGTTTATTGATTATTATTTTATGACTAAAATCTACTGAAATGAGTGATTATTCTCGCAGATTTTGCTACAATCGCCAGCGTCTTCTTCTCAACTCTTGTTCCACTGGCACTTGTCTGGTTCTTGTCATCAATTCTGTATTTGACTTTTTCATACTATTTCAGTTCTTCTGTTTTATGCAAGCACGCTTTTATAAAAGTCTGTAGCTTTTTAGTTGTTGTTTTTGTTGCTCTCCATGTCTCAGAGCCATACAATAGGACTGACTTGACATTTGCGTTGAAGATTCTTATTTTTGTGTTGGACTTATTTCTCTTGACCTCCATATGTTTTCCAATGCAATGAAAGCTCCTGTTGCTTTTTTGTATTCTTATATTGATATCACTGTCTGTCCCTCCAACTTTGTCTATATTACTTCCAAGATATGTGTAAGATTCTACATCTTTTAGTGTTGTTTCTTCAAGTTCAACCTTGTTATCATTTCTTGCATTTATTCTCATAATCTTTGTCTTTTCCCTGTGTATTCTCAGGCTCACTTGTTGTGACCTCTCATCGAGAATTTTCATTTTCTCTTGCATCTGATTATGGTTATGGGACAGAAGAGCCAAGTCATCTGCAAAATCCAGATCATCAAGCTGTTTAGTCACTGGATTCCATTTCTGTTGTGTGATGTCGATATTTTCATAACCCAATATTTTGTATGCATAGAAAGGTAAAATACATACTATACACTAAGACAAACATTTGACTACCTGAAGCTAGATACAAACCGTACGTAACTATTCCGACTTACAGACAAATGTAAGAACGGAACTCGTTCATAACCTGGTGACTGCCTGTATAAGACACAGTAAATGTGTTGAGCTGGATTCCTCACAAAAGACTCTTATTTCTAATGATGGAACCACAAAAGAAATTTTATTCTGCTTCCGAGTGTTAGCAAGAAGCAAGTTAATGAGACACATTTTCCCTTTCTGACCTGGTGCACCAAGAAAGAATGGTCATCCTTTTGCTACTGTTTTTTGTAGCACATTTTTTTCTCAAGCATATATACAATGTTGCTTTAAAAACTAATAGCAAAAAAAAAAAAATTGTTATTTTCTGTGATACATACTTCTAATATAAAAGATATTGATTGTGTGGAGCTGATTTTTTCAAACAAAGGTTTCTCTTTTCAGCAAGAGGCAAGCCATTCAACCTAGACACATGGATGAAATTAGTTATATTAGGACACATGTCCAAGTAAAGTTTATTCAACTATAGATAATTTTTTTTTTCAAACATTCTTTTACTTTATAATAGCCATCACTGCTTGTCAAAATTCATTAAAGAATCGGTCAGAATGTAAGTAATAATTAAAATATATCATGTTCTGTAATCAAAATCCAGGTTCTGATGAATGTAAGCAGGAGTATAATGGAAGCTTCCAGAGTCATGATGCTAATGCTGAGGTGTGATGTTGTATGTACCATTGTTTGGACAAACTATAGCAGCCAGTTAAATAACTTTATATGTTGTATGTACCATTGTTTATACAAGCAATATCAGACAGAAAATTAACCTTATATGGTGTATGTACCATTGTTTAAACACTGTATCAGACAGTTAATTTTCCTTATATGGTGTACGTACCATTGTTTAGACAAACTATATCACACAGTTAATTAACCTTATATGTTGTATGTACCATTGTTTAGACAAACTATATCAGCCAGTTAATTAACCTTATATGTTGTATGTACCATTGTTTAGACAAACTTGTCAACCACTCTGTTTTTGGCGGTCATGGACTGGGTGGTGTGCCAGACGGCGGAGGGCAGTCTGGGAGGAGTGGGATGGACTGCATTTTCTGCATTGAAGGTTCTGGGGTATGCGGATGACATTGCACTGCTGGCGCATTCGCATCGGCGCATCCAGGAAGGGACGGATGGACTTAGTGGGTATGGCCGGCGGGTGGGCTTGGGCATCGACCTGGGGAGGACAGGGGTCGTGGCGCTCGGTGTGAGCAGCCCTGGGCCCATGTCGATGGAGAGTCGGCGGCTAGAGCAGACAGATGCCTGGGGTGCGTGGTGGCGCCGGGCGGCGGATCATGCAGAGACATCAGCGGCTGAGTGAACGGAGCAAGAACAGCCTTTTTTGGTCTGGACAGTGTCTGGGGGTCCTCCCGGTGCAGCACAGGCACAGAATTGGGATTATGTAGGAGCTGTGTGCTTTCTGTGCTTCTCTGTGGCGCGGAGAGCTGGAGAGTTGCAGAGGGGGAGGTGTCGGGATTGTCCTCTTTTCACACGGCATGCCTGGTAAAAATTCTCAGAATCTTTTGGCCGAGTGTCATCACCGGCCGGGGTCTGCTTGCTCAGAGCAGGCAGGAGGACGTGCGCACGACGTGGCTGGCACACGCTTGGGCTGGGTTGGCCGTGTCCTTAGGGGGGACCCCGGTGCCATCGCAGGGGCAGCTGTGCTGTGGACCCCTGGGGGAGGGAGAGGCCAACCAGAGATGGCTTGGCGGGGGGCTGCGGAGGCTGGGATGCAGGGGTGGGCCAGGGTTGGGGCACTGTGTGGGGGATGGCAGCCAACTGAGCGGGGTGGAATCAATTTGTTGTTGCCCTACAAGACGCCACCAGGGGTAATGGCACTGACTGCTTTGTGACGGTTCGGTTGGCTAAGGATCAAAGACAAGAAGAATGTTGTATGATATCCATTTTTTAGCACAAAAACTATATCAGAACAGTTAATTAACCTAATATGTTGTAAGTACCCATTATTTTGGGACAAATCTATTATCAGAACAGTGTAATCATGAACAATATGGTGTTAGGCCCATATTTTCTCTGACCATCGTCACACTAGGGGTGAGGTGGTAACCATCTTGCCATGCTGTCCTTACCACATTACAGTAGTTGCTCTGGTACCAATTTGGGCTGGGTTGACCCAGGAGAAGTTTTGAAGTATAAAAAAAGTTCCCACCTCGACTTGGGATCAAACCATGGACCACTGAGCTAGCAAGCCGAGTGCAACTAACACAATGTAAATACAGCGCGCTTTCCATTGATAATGATTGATGTGGATCATAAATTGCCCTGGATTTGATATAAAAATTTGTTTCAGGGCTGATTAAAACAACAAGCGGAGCTGTACTAAAACTGAGATACAGTTATTCTGAGTTCTAGGAAATGCCCAGAAAGTCACACAACACCGTTTATGCTTATTTTAGAGATAAGACAAAGGTAATGTATAATAGCAATGTTGTTATTTTAAAATTCATATTTTGGCTGCACTAGAAGTATTACATGATTTATATACCTGCACAATATAACATTTAATACAAAGCAGCGAGTGGGACCTTTCTTAGAGAAGTTAAGTCTAGTTTACAAATTTTAATTTAAAACGTTGCATAATGAATACCAAAAAATGGAGATAGAGGATGTTACTGCTATGTAACCAGGTCAGTTATTTGTGGGTCACCCACTTCTCAGTCCATGCCTTTTAAAGGATTCAAAATAGATGTACTGTTGCATGAAACAGAAAAAAAGTATAGAGGCCTTGAATCTTCAGAAGCTACTGTATCAAGTCATTTCAGGTGTAAGGACATGTGCAATAAAGAGTTGCTGACAGGGCTATCTTCACATTGCACCCGTTGGTGGGGACACTAGGTCCTGCACAATGAGAGGATACTGAGGGACAGTTAATGATCCGCTGTTAGAAAAACACACACTGCAATATATGAATCAACAAGACTAAGATAGCTGGGAATGTGGCACCAATAACATAAGACTTTCAGGTATTGATGTATGAGAGGAAGCATCTTCTACGAGCATGTATACAATCAGGATACAACAGTACAGTAAGCATTCCTAAACTTCAGCAATTTGCTGAGGGTGAGTCTTAGCACTCATATGGGTTTTTGCCTTGATTGTAATGAAGTTGATCATGAATAACAATCACATAATTATCAGGAAATTGTGCTTATGTGTTTGGTTACTATATTTTGCTAACAAATTTTAATGTTAAACACTATAAGACATGCATTTCTTATTTTATCTTTGCTCATTATTATCTATTATTATGTCAGGTGTCCTTGGATAAGCATTGGATACAGTACACAGAGATGGAGGGCTGGGAGTTTGATAATAAATGCAGTGATCTTCAGAGTGTGTTACTACAGGGACAGTGGAAATAATAACATGAATGAAGCAGTGAATAAGATTGGAGATGGCCACTTTTACTGATGTTGCAAGAGAAGATAGCATCAACCAGAACACTACCACTTGTAATGATGAGCCTATCAGTGAACCTCATCAACAGTCAGGAAAGGACTGCTAAAATGTTTGCAATCCAGATTGTTAAAATTCAAGCAAGTCTGTAACATACAATTAAGTGAAACCATTTTTCTATCAGTGAGATAAATGTTCATCTTTGTGTGAGTGACAGAAGCTGTTTGCTGCTTGCAGTGATCTAAGCACTCAGTCCTCAATTTTTTTGGGAACTATAGAGGAAGGACAAGTTCCTACAAGTGTGACATTCATGGCGCATCATTTTCTGTTGAAAGATAACCCTACAGCAACTTAAAAGATTAAAATACAGGAGAGAAGCCTTACAAGTGTGACGTTTGTGGTGCAACATTTACTCTGAAAGCAGTAGTCTACAAAGGGCATAAAAGATATACCATACAGGAGAGGAAAGCCTTACAAGTTCGATGTTTGTGGAGCAGCATTTATTGTGGATCAGTAATGCCTTCATGAAATACATAAAGAATACATACAGGTGTGTGTAGAAGCCTTACAAGGTTGTGATGTTTGTGGTGCAGCATTATTTACTCTGAATGAATAACTATACAAATCATAAATGGTAGACATACAAAAGAGAAGCTTTACAAGTGTGTCTGTGTGTGAAGCTAGCATTTACTCTGTGAGCAGTAATCTTACAGAATCCTGAATAAATGAATACATACAAGGTGAGAAAAGCCTTAACCATGTGTGATGTTTGTGTTACAAATCATATACTCAGATAGGTAACTTACAAACACATAAAAGAAATACATACATAGAGAAGAAGCTTACAAGTTGAATTGCCTTGTGGAGGCAGCATTTACTCAGGCAAAAGTAGTAGTCTACAAAGTCATAAACGAATAAATACAGGGGAGAAGACCCTTACAAATAGTGAATGTTTGTGGAGCAGGCATTTACTCAGGCAGATCCCTTAGTGCTTAAGTCATAAAAAAAGAATACATACAGGAGAGAAACCTTACAAGTGTGATGTTTTTGTGGAGTAGCATTTACTGACCTAGTGTGCTTTACTTAACACTAAGTGCTTTACATAAACATAAAAGAATACATACAGGAGAGAAACCTTACAAGTGTGATGTTTGTGGAGTAGCATTTACTGACACTAGTGCTTTACATAACCATAAAAGAATACATACAGGAGAGAAACCTTACAAGTGTAATGTCTGTGATGCAGCATTTACTGAGAAAGGTCACCTACAAAGTCATAAAAGGATACATACAGGAGAGAAACCTTACAAATGTGATGTTTGCGGAGCAGCATTTACTGAGAGTGGTAGTCTACAAAGACATAAAAGAATACATACAGGAAATAAGCCGTACAAGTGTGATGTCTGTGATGCAGCATTTACTGAGACTGGTCATTTACAAAAACATAACAGAATACATACAGGAGAGAAACCTTACAAGTGTGATGTTTGTGGTGCTGCATTTACTCAGGCAGGTCACCTACAAACACATAAAAGAATACATACAGGAGAGAAGCCTTACAAGTGTGATTTTTGTAGTGCTGCATTTACTGAGAGTGGTAGCCTACAAAAACATAAAAGAATACATACAGGAGAGAAGCTTTACAAATGTGATGTCTGCAGTGCTGCATTTACTATAAATAATAGTCTACAAAGACATAAAAGAATACACACAGGAAATAAGCCATACAAGTGTGATGTATGTGGTGCAACATTTACTGTGAGTGGTAGTCTACAAAGTCATAAAAGTATACATAGCTTAGTTTGAGTGATAGTGCTTCTGCTGCTTGCAGTGATTTAATCATTCAGTCTCACAAGATAATAGAGGAAGACAAATCCTACAAGTGTGATATTTATGGTGTGTATCATTTATTGAGAAAGATAACCGACAACAACATAAAAGAATACATACAGGAGAGAATCCGTACTGGCATGATGTTTGTGTGATGCAGAATTTATTCATTGTCTTTTTCTTGTTTGGTCCTTAATGCTGACTGACAAAGCAATCAGTGACCAACACGCTTGGTGGTGTCTTGTAGGGCAGCAACAAACTGTCTCTACTTTGTTTGTTCAACAGCCACCTTTTATGTTGTGCCCCAGCTCTGGTTCATGCTTAACATTTCAGTCTCCACAGTTCTCCTTCAGGTGCTTTTGGCCATCCTTGCTTTAACTTTCCATCTGGAGTCCATAGTATGGCAGTTCTGGTGATGGTGTCAGGATCTCTTCTGAGGATGTGTGGCCCACCCAGTTCCTTTGTCTACCCACTACGATGGTGCATATGTCTTCTTGGTGGTTACACATTGACAGTTCTTGGTTGGTGATGGTGTTTAACCAGAAAATTTGAAAAGATTTTCCTTAGGCAAATTACTCAGAGTAGTCGCCTTCAATTACATGAAAGGATACATCAGTGTTTCTCAACGGGGGCTGTACTGCCCCCTGAGGGCATTTTCAAGATGTCTGTGGGCGTTTCTGATGGGTCGCGATGATTGGGGGTCGCTGCTTCTATTCAGGGGGGGCGTTGTGTACATTTGTACAAGAATCAATATGAAACAACTACAAAAGATATTCCCCTTCGCATAGCATGTAACACGATATTTTTTATTTGCCTTGCGTCACAGAGTGTTTCAAGGATTCCAAACGCAAAATTTTAGTACCTGGGAGGTTACCATTGTCAGGAGACAGTACACGGAGATTTATGTCCCTTCAACACTCAAAACATTTATTAGCCTCTCGACACACCCAAGCTAACCTTCTCTCTCCACTCTCGACACATATTTTCTTCTGGAAGCACATTTTTGTTGGAAAAAAATTCCTTTTTCCAATGTCATCGCATGTACAACAGATGGGAGCACCAGCTATGGTTGGTCATCATCGTGGGTTTCAGGCCTACTTAACAAATGTGGGCACCAGGTGTTTAACAATTCATTGTGTTATTCATTGACAACATTTAGTCGCCAAGCATCTTAGTGACAGACTCCACAAATTATTGAACTGTGTTATCAGAGTTATTAACAAAATTAAGGCGCATTCGTTGAACGATAGATTATTTCGTAAACTTTGTTGTGATAATGGTGAAGAGTTTGAAACGTCTCTTCTCCTACACACGAAGTACGATGGCTGTACAAAGGTAACTGTTTAAAAAAGATTATGGGCATTATTTGATACTGTTGTAGAGTTTTTGGATTCAATCAAAGAAGAATTTAGCATTGAAAGAGAAGTATTGCGAAACGATGTGGCCTATATTTCAGATATATTTGAAAAGTTAAATGAGGTTCTTCTTAAGCTACAAGGAAATGAGAGCAGTCTGATTAAAGTGAAAGGAATTATCATGGGGTTCATCAACAAATTGACATTATATAAAAATAAATCTTAGTCGCCGAGAACTTTCTCATTTTCCATGTTTACTACAGTTAGGTGGGGACAGGCTTAAAGATTCCGATTTATAGGTTTATTGCAGTCATTTGGACGCTATTAAAAATTAAATGAGCATAAGATTTAAGGACTTGCAAGAACTAATAATACCGGATTGGGTGATTGTCACGGCGATATGTTTGCCGAAATATCAGGTTGGTTACGTTGAGAGTGACGACATTGATATAATTTAAAAACCCGTTTGGTCAGCTGACCGGAAGGGAAGTGGACACAAATTCTGGCGCAAAAAAAAGGCAGTAGAGTTCTGGCCAGCGTCCATTGCGGATCACCTTTATGTTCCCTGTCAGCATTTTTGCTGGGAAGTATATGCCATGGTTGTTGAGTCATAGTGCTTGCCATTTCTTCATGTGGTATGGATTAAATTGCTTAATTCTAGAGTGATGGTGTATTATCTAGTGGCATTTCCTTAGGCCGTTGTTGATGATTTATTTGTGAGTAGGTATGCTTTGTAATGTATGCTGTTATGTGCCATAAAGGCTATGTGCACTAAAATCGAATATAATGTATACCGTGAACTGGGGTGACTTTGCCTACATTTCATCCTTACAGATTCTTTACAGCATATTAACCAACACTAAATATAGCCCAATGGTGCTGAAATACAGAGTGGATACATAAGCTTTGTTTTTATTTTTAAATGAAGTCAGAATTCCACCAGGATTAGATGACTTAAGTGGTATTGTGAACTATTTCCACTCAAGTACAAATGGGGTGACTTTGCCTTCCTACCTTATTTTTTTCTAAAAAGACAAAACATGTCACGTACCCGTAGTCAAACACACTCTTACAACCCTGAAAGTAGTGAAATCAGATGCACAATACCTGATAGTAATATAAAAGCTTCAAAGAATACTTAAAATACAAACAAGTAAATTTTTTTCTACATTCACTGATTAATCAAATCATTTACGACGCATTACAAAAAGACACATCTGTTATAGTGGGGGGAAAAGATCACACCACCAGTTCACATCAAAAATGTTTTTTACATGCTTTTTTCGTTGGTGGCAGCCACTCCTCATCAGTGTCAGAAAATGGAATGTCCTCACAATCTGAATCTGTTTTCTCGAGTTCAAACTCGGATGGTGATGACCGGGAGGAAGATACAGATGCCAAAGTTTGCAACTGCAGTGCTTGAGCAGATGTTGAAGGTTGATGCTGAGCAGGTGCTGAAGCTGACGCTGGGGGTGCAGACGTCAGGGATTGAGACTGAGCAGACTGCACGTCTTCCGCACTCACCGATTTCCCTGGTGGCACAGAAACTTTCTTCCTCTTATGCCTGCTGCCAGTTCCTATGCAACCATTTGAATTGGGCGAGTTAGTATTTAAAAATCTGCAAATAGTTTAGCACAGCATCTGAAACACCTTGTGGGTCTTTGCTTGTGTCACTAGTGACAGTTGACTTTGGCAGCTTTTTCAGCACTTGGTTTGCATCTAGGGGGTGAATGTTACAGGCTCTGAACCCAGAAATCAAATTGTTGGTTGATCTCATATCCATCCCTTCAATTAATTTATTTAGCATTGCTGGAAACACTTTCTTGTCTAGTGATGCAGATGATGGGTGTTTTTGCTTGTAACTCTCAACAGCCTTTCTCATAATTTTTTGAGAGGAGCAAAAAAAAGACCCCTCAAGTGGCTGGCCCTTGTCTGTCGAGTTAAGAAGAAGCAGGATGAAAGCAATATTCAGTTCTTCACACTTGTATCCATCACTGATGTGTGAACTTAAGTTGTCCCCTATGATTACTTTGTGACCATGTTTTCTCCTGGCCCAAGGCACTACAACACTCAGAAACCATTCTTCAAAATTGGCACCATCCATCCACCCATTTTTGCTCCTCCCAAACCTAGTGCCTGGTGTGCCACCTTCACACCATGAATGCCACAGATGCTCTGAAATGTTGCCTTTGTCTAGTATTCCTTTGACCAGAAGTTTAACGTCATTTTTTTCAAAGGGCATTCCATAGTCTGCACATGTTGTTAGGTGATTTACAAGTGTTTCCTCAAAGTCTCTTGACAGAGCAGACTGTCCTCCATGTGTCTTCTTGTGGACTCCCTTCACCTTGTTCTGTAGAGGTCTCAATGATATGTTGTAGATTTTTGAGATTTCTTTTATAGGTGTTGTTTTACACTCTTAACAGCCTTAAGCAAGGTTTCTTCAGAATAGTCTCTATAGTGTCTGCTACCAGGCTTTCTCTTGTGATGTCTGGGCATGGTGATCTGAAGAAAAATACAAAACAAAGATCTATAAACACCAAAGTGTGCAACATTGTAAAAGCAAGTTTAAGACCACATTAAGTCTAGATCAATGGGGTGACTTTGCCCCAGACTGTGGAAGGAAAGCATTTAAGAAACTTGAGACTAAAGCTTATCCAAAAAAATAATTAACCTTTTTATCATCGAAATGCATGACAATAAAGTACATAGGGAAAAAAACTGTATCACATTCAAATAGAAGTACAAACTCACCTAAATCAGCAAAAAAAAAAACGATGTCAAGAACACCAGGGCTGCTTCTTTCGTGTCTCAGCGCTTTGGAGGAAAGGAAAACCAAAACATCCCACCAAACATGTCTTCTTTCAAGAAGAGTTGAAAAATCAAGGCAAACAACTCTAGAAATGCAAGTATGAAAACATTCACATTTTTAGTATTTAATAGGCAAAGTCACCCCATGGGGCAAAGTCACCCCAGTTCACTAATGATTGTTTATACTATGAGATTGGCTACTATTGTTGATGCTGAGATATGAATAACTAAAATGTAACATATGTTGTGGTTGATAGACCAGGTGTGGACAGTCATTGTTATTTTTCATGACTACCAGTACCTGGGATGTCTTATTTCATGCTCATATTGTGTTTAGTGCATAGGGTGAGAAGGCATGAACGACAATGGTGTTGGACAACTATGGCTCTCACTAGGTAGATGAGGAGGTGCTGTCATGGCATTTTGTGCGTCCATCCTCCGGAGGGGGTGGGCGTGGCTCCTCCGGTGGAAGAAAACTTTGTTTTCTTCCTTAAAAGGGGGGGGGGGGGATGTCACGGTGATATGTTTGCCGAAATATCAGGTTGGTTATGTTGAGAGTGACGACATTGATATAATTTACAAACCCGTTTGGTCAGCTGACCGGAAGGGAAGTGGACACAAATTCTGGCCCAAAAAAAATGCAGTAGAATTCTGGCCAGCATCCATTGCGGATCACCTTTATGTTCCCTGTCAGAATTTTTGCTGGGAAGTATGTGCCATGGTTGTTGAGTCATAGTGCTTGCCATTTCTTCATGCGGTATGGATTAAATTGCTTAATTCTAGAGTGATGGTGTATTATCTAGTGGCATTTCCTTAGGCCGTTGTTAGTAGTGCAAGCTGTATTGGCATTTATGTTCAGTGTATTTCATGTGTATTACAAGCCGTGTGGGGCTTCATTGTGTGCAGTGTATTAATAAAAGGGAACTTACCGGTTAAAGATGTTTAATTTACTTATTGTCAACTAGTGTATGCTGTGGTCGTTTCCTAGCGGGACGAGCCAAGTATGAAAGTGTTAATGTGTTAAAATCCACAGTATAACGGGTTCCTGACAGTGATTAACCCATTTAATCAGGCGTGGATCAAGTTAGTCAACATTTACAAGAAGAATTAATTGAGCAACAAACCGACTTCGGGGCAAAGCACGATTCAGTCACACACATTACGAACAATTTTGGATCCAGCAGAGGCTTGCGTATCCCGTTCTTTGGCGTGAAACTAAATTGCTAATTACAGCATTCCCAACATCGTAGTTGGTGGAGAAGGGGTTCAGTGCAGTAGTGTTGCTACTACAAAAGCAACGAAACCGGCTGCAGATTTGTAACAGGAGATTTGAGACTTCATTTAAACAAACTTGGAATCAAAAATTACAAACTGGCTGAGTCACACCAAGTGCAAGGATCTCATTAAGCTTCATTAGTAAGTGAATTTTTTATATAATTATATCATTATCAATGTGGTGGGTTTTGATGTTAAGAAGGTTGGTGTTTAGTAAAGTTGTACTTGAGTGAGGTCAATCTGTGAAGGTCCCTGATGTAGACAATTGATAGCTGTGTTTCAGAGAACCTTGCTGATACCACCTACGATCTCACTCAAAGTTATATTTTGGCCTAGTATGATTGAGAGCTATGTTTAGTGTCTAGGGTAATGTAAGAGTGATGTTAAAGAACCTCAATACAAAAACATACATATATATTAAGTACTAGGATAAACTCAACTAACTCCAGTTGTTAAATTTTATATTTTAGAATTTCTTTTGTTAATCTTTATTGGTCCTGAGCCTAAATTTGTTTTGGTCAGGACTACCTCTCAATGAGAATCGTATTAGCTAGATAGATATATTTACATATATATATAGATATTTACATAAAAAAGGACAATATGTCCAAAGTACATTGTCAAAAATTTTCAATTTGGTGTTAATTGCACTATTTTAACTAACTGGTACTTGGAGGCAGGTTGGGGATTTTCATCATCCCAAAATTCTTTTGTTTCACCTATGATTGTTTATTTTATTCTTTGGGAGGAAAGTTTATTTATACACAGGAGATCTTGCACAGTCACTGATAAGTTGTCCCAGGCCAGATATTAAGACTTATCTGGACCCTGGAATCACAGCAGTTGTAGTTGGTTTGGCCAAACACCTCAGTCTCCTCTGGTTTTGAATTTCTTTACTATAAGCAGGTACCAGAGACTCTTAGAAATCATGCAGAATTTCTCAATCAGTAATTACCAGCACCAGACAAGTGCCAGCAGAAACCCCTGTAAATGAAAGTTATGTTTCTGTCTTAACATCAAACTAATTCCTCCCAATTTACATGTAATAATACATTCAACACAAAAGAACTTGGTCAGCTCTCTCTGACCAACCTAGCTTCTCCACTCTATTTTGATGGAAACAAATTGTACCAGTTTTCTTTTCTTTTCCTAATGGCTGCTACACCTCTGTCATTCCAGCAGTAATCTTTTCCATGCAATAAGATAGGTGTAATGCTCATGTATGACCATCATATATAGTCCTGTAGTTCTAAACTTCTTGGATAGTCCATTATATGATGGATCAAAATCTAGGCCATGCCTAAGTCTGTCATGGAACCATTTAATTACAATCTTTTTACATGGCCTTCTCTTACATTCAACCCTTGTTTAATTAAAAAGTTAATAAAACCAATCTTACCACATATTCAAGGAAATATAAACAAGTAACAATGAATAGGCAATAGAATATGGCACACTTTCAGCACTGCCCTGTCCAGACTGCTTTCTGTTATTAGTATTTTAAAAAAAAAAAGCACAAAGTCTGCTCATCGCTGCTTGCTCCTCAGAATATTTTGAAAAAAATGGCAGCGAGCAGCCTACGTTTCCTACAATGTAAAAGGCTTTGGCCAATGGGACCAAGCATCTCTTTATTTTGAATGAACTTTTAAAAAAAAAAATCTCAAACCACTATTGCGTTACTACTACCAACTATATTTGTATTTTTAGGTCAGCCAATAATATTTCGCCTTGCTTTAAATACTATCCAATCCAATTCCCCGTACCTTCTTTCCCCAAAGTTGTTTTCAAAATTATGCCATTAAAAAAATAAGCAAGCATGACTTTTCCTAACAGTCTGTCGGATCCTCTATAGTATTATGGCTATAATTTGGTCATTTAGTGGACTATTTGTGTAACTGATAACATATTCTTGCTCAGAAAGTCCCAAGGCACCCGAATATATAATTTTTATGGCCCTAGGTATCTTGGTTCAGAATTCCATATTTTTCTATAATATCCAACCTATTCATGTCTTTTTGCACTAATTTCAAGCTAATTACGAGAGTCTCTCGTAGTACGTGAGGAATTACGTCATAAATGCTGTCTGCATGGCCCAATTCCCGAACATTTTTTTATTTTTTCATCGTATTTTGAAAATTGCCCTAGGCAAGTCTTGCCACTGCGTTGCTATTGGCTTTTAGTTTGAAATCAACACGAAACGAATTAGCATTGGGCCATCTATCCTTCTCTTCCCCCGTTTTCCTATATACTTTGTCTTCTAGGCAAATATTTGTTTGAACTTGGAAAAAGTGTTACATTTAATCTCAAGGTTACCTAGGAACATTGAGTACCTTTTATTCAGCCATAAGGCGTTATCAAACTAATATGCTGAAGGCGTGGGTGAAAAAGACAATTCTCTACCAAATTTTTAGTTCTATCTTATTTTAGACTTTATGCACTTTAATGTTATATTCTAATTTAGATATTGTATTTAGAATATCGTCACAATCAACTAATAATTTTTCCAATTTTTTCATGTTTAAAGTGGTTACATAAGGAGAGGCTTAAAAATTCAAATTTCGGCACTATTAAAATTATAAGATTATGATAGTTATAGAGTTGTAAGAACTAATTTTATATCATTTGCTCTGCCAATTTGTAATTCAATGATAATGAACATGTGTTGTATATAATTCCATACTTAAACACATATTTTTAAATAACTATGCTTTTATACAGTTGGGTGACCGCAGCTGAGGTTCAAAGATGTGTGCAAGAGAGATATGAGGGCACTGGACATAAATCCAGCAACGTGGGAGGATGAAGCTGCCGATTGCACCAAGTGGGATGCTATTTACAGCGCCACCTTAGATTGGGTGAAAAGAAGCTCACACAACAAGCCGAAGAGAGGAGAAAACGTCGAAAGAAGCATGAGGAAAATAAGCAGCTGAGGGCTGTCACCTCACGGGCACATTCCCATAGTCAGTTATGACTGAAGGGGCTATTATTATTATTATTATTATTATTATGCTTTTATAAATGTGCTTTCTCTTTTTCTTTATATTATAAGGAAAGATAACTCATTAACTGCATTGCTTTTTTAAGTATGGTGGAGTATATGTATATGTGTGTGTGTATGTGTTTGTGTATACACGACAAAGAGCAAGGGGGTGTTAAAGGTGTGGGGGGCTTTTTAAAATATTAGTTGTCAAAAGGGGGCGTTGCTACTATCAGGGTTGAGAAACACTGGGATACATGCAGTGGAAGTGTAATGTTTGTGGTGCAGCATTGACTGTGAGAGGTAGGCTACAAATACATTAAAGAATGCGAACAGGAGAGATACCTTACAAGTGTAATGTTTGTGGTGCAGCATTTACTGAGACTAGTAACTTACAAAAATATAAGAGAATACATACAGGTAGTAAGCCTTACATGTGTGATGTCCGTGGGGCAGCATTTACTCAAAGAGGCTGCCTGTTAAATTATATAAGAACACAAAGAGGAGAGAGGTTTACAATTGTGATGTTTTTTGGTTCAACATTTACACAGAGATATTCTACAAAAAACAAAAGAAGATATACAGGAGAGAAACCTTACAAGTATTGAAGTTTGTGGTGCAGCATTTACTGTGAGTGGTACTCTACACAATCATAAATTAGTACAACAGGAGAGAAACCTTACAAGTGTGATGTTTGTGGTGCAGCATTTACTGTGAGTGGTAGTCTACAAAATCATAAATGAGTACATACAGGAGAGAAACCTTACAAGTATTAAAGTTTGTGGTGCAGCATTTACTGTGAGTGGTACTCTACACAATCATAAATTAGTACAACAGGAGAGAAACCTTACAAGTGTGATGTTTGTGGTGCAGCATTTACTGTGAGTGGTACTCTACACAATCATAAATGAGTACATACAGGAGACAAGCCTTACAAGTGTGATGTTTGTAGTGCAGAATTTACTCAGTGGCAGGCTACAATTACATGAAAGAATACAGATGAAGAGCTTTATGCATGTGATTTTTGTCATGCAGCATTTACTCACGACTGTTTGTGTCTTCTAAAAAGTCACTACTTTAGTTGCATGCCCTTTCTCTTGATCTGAAGGCAATACTTTTTTTTAACTGGTAAACACAGCATCATTTACTTTGTTGGGAAATATCATCTGACTTTGGCTTGAAAAATCATGAAATTTAAGCCAGTTTCAATGCAATCCTAATAAGTGCTGGACTAAAACAATTTCCTAGAAATTAACTTCAGGCAAAATTGTTCAGGAGAAATTAAAGATATACTGTCCTGGTCATGCAGGGGTATAAACGAAAATGAAGAATGGCTTAAAATTGGGGGGGATCATGGAAAAAGAAGTTTGAAAGTGGCATGAGAGAGCTGACAGACTGGCCTTGAGAGCACCCACAGAGGGGACACTGGATAGAGATAAGGGAGAGATACCAAGGGCGATTAAGTATTGCCTGCTAGAAAATGACACTGTAATGAATGAATCAACGAGACAGAAACTGTTGGAGTTTAGCATCAAGCGTGGGACTAGCAGCGATGGATGTGAGAGAGGATGCATTCATTGTATGTGCAACCAGCATGCTACAGGTGCAAATAGCATTCATACTCTTCAACATTTGCTGAAGGAGACTGAGCACCTATGGGTGTGCCCTGAGGGCAGTGAGGTTGATTCTGATTAACAAATGACAAAGAGTTTGTGAGAGAGGATGGACAAAGGCTAGAGACATTGAGAGAGGATGGACAAAGGCTAGAGACATTGAGAGAGGATGGACAAAGTCTAGAGACATCATTGTTAAATATTAACTTTTGATGGTTTTTCTTTTTTTGTGGGTTCCTTAGTTACTACAAGACTGATCCTTTATTAACATAGCAAAATAATTGTATTCCAGAAGATGAAGTATGGCTTAAAGTTGGGGGTGATCATGGAAAACAATTATATATCAGAAGATGAAGTATTGCTTAAAATTAGGGAGGTTATCATGGAAAAAGAAGTTTGAAAGTTACAATGCAGGTAGTGAATTTAGAAAAACCCAAATTCTAAAACCAATACCATCCTATTAAAAAAATATAGAACCAGTTGCTTACAAGTTATTTTCTAACATTTAAATAAATAAAGATGGAAACTCAAGACCTGCAAAGAATAAATAAATAATACATACATAAAAGTCTGTTTCAGGAACTCTTGAGAAATAAAGATGTCAAAAACCAGACAACAGAAAAATATCAGAAGTGAGAGGCTTACTGGAGAATTAAACCCAGGACCTTCTGAATGGCACCACTGCCTAGTTGCAAAAGCAAATGTCACTATCCTCCCTGACAACTGCGCACCACAGCAACATCTCAATAGACCAAAAAAGGAACCCGTTACACGCCCATTGAGGCATATTGGGAATATGGTGTTAGGCCCATATTATCTTGACCGTCAGCACACGAGGGGTGATGTGGTCGGCATCACGCCGGCCGCCTTAACCTTCCCAGAGTTGCTCTGGTACCCATTTGGGGCTGGGTCGACCCAGGAGCCGTTTGTGGCCTAAAAAATTCCCGCCTCATCTGGGGATCGAACCATAGACCACTGCGCTAGGAAGCCAGTGCACTAACCACTATGCTACCGCGGCTCCCTTCTCAATAGACCAGCTCCAACAAATCCCCTAGACATCCTGCCAGCAGAAGGGGAGCTACAAATCAGCTGTGAATGACTGAGTAGAGAAGAAATAAAGAAAGCCTTAAAGCTTCTGAAAGAAGACAACACAGCTGGTCCAGGTGTCACTTCAGCAGACACCATCAAAACAGATATTGATATCTCTACAGAGATATTATACAAACTACATGACACAGTCTGGGAGAGTGAAGAAATACCACAGAATGGAAGGAAGGTTATCTGGTCAAATTGCCTAAGAAGGGAAATTTACAAGAGTGCACCAATTATAGAGGAATAATGTTACACAGAATTATCCTTGAAAGATACTCACTTGCAAAGAAACCTCAAATCTTCCAGATTGGTGGGGATCTGCTGTCCTTGTCATGCAGGAGTACGTGACAATAAAAAAGCTGACAGACTAGCTTCAAGAGCACCCATAAATGGTGCATTGGATATGGATAAGGGCAAGATACTGAGGGTAGTCAATGATCGCCTGTTAGAGAATAACACTGCAATTGATGAATCATCAAGATTAAGACTTAGAATTTACTATCTTACATAAGACCAGCAGAGATGAATGTATGAGGGGATGCAACCTGTGTGTATGAAACTAGCACACAGTAGGAACAATTAGCATTCATACACTTTGACCTTTACTGAGGGAGACTGAGCACCTATGGGTTTGTCCAGAGTGCAATGATGTTGATTCTGATAAACAGTAACCTCCCTTGAGAGATTCAAAGAGGCCATAGACAAGCAACTGAGAGATGAACAAGCAGGTTTTTGATAAAACAGATCATGTACAGACCAGATAGAGAGATTCAAAGAGGCCATAAA
This sequence comes from Oreohelix idahoensis, assembly GCA_024509875.1. Lineage (NCBI taxonomy): Eukaryota > Metazoa > Mollusca > Gastropoda > Stylommatophora > Oreohelicidae > Oreohelix > Oreohelix idahoensis. The sequence continues at coordinate 62,983 of JAMPIV010003217.1, read as the reverse complement.
CAAACAACTGAGAGATGAACAAGCAGGTTTTTGATAAAACAGATCATGTACAGACCAGATAGAGAGATTCAAAGAGGCCATAGACAAACAACTGACGGATGAACAAGCAGGTTTTTGATAAAACAGATCCTGTACAGACCAGATAGAGAGATTCAAAGAGGCCATAGACAAACAACTGAGAGATGAACAAGCAGGTTTTTGATAAAACAGATCCTGTACAGACCAGATAGAGAGATTCAAAGAGGCCATAGACAAACAACTGAGAGATGAACAAGCAGGTTTTTGATAAAACAGATCCTGTACAGACCAGATAGAGAGATTCAAAGAGGCCATAGACAAGCAACTGAGAGATGAACAAGCAGGTTTTTGATAAAACAGATCCTGTACAGACCAGATAGAGAGATTCAAAGAGACCATAGACAAGCAACTGAGAGATGAACAAGCAGGTTTTTGATAAAACAGATCCTGTACAGACCAGATAGAGAGATTCAAAGAGGACATAGACAAGCAACTGAGAGATAAACAAGCAGGTTTTTGATAAAACAGATCCTGTACAGACCAGATAGAGAGATTCAAAGAGGCCATAGACAAGCAACTGAGAGATGAACAAGCAGGTTTTTGATAAAACAGATCCTGTCCAGACCCGATAGAGAGATTCAAAGAGGCATAGACAAGCAACTGAGAGATGAACAAGCAGGTTTTTGATAAAACAGATCCTGTACAGACCAGATAGAGAGATTCAAAGAGGCCATAGACAAGCAACTGAGAGATGAACAAGCAGGTTTTTGATAAAACAGATCTTGTACAGACCAGATAGAGAGATTCAAAGAGGCCATAGACAAACAACTGAGAGATGAACAAGCAGGTTTTTGATAAAACAGATCCTGTACAGACCAGATAGAGAGATTCAAAGAGGCCTTAGACAAACAACTGAGAGATGAACAAGCAGGTTTTTGATAAAACAGATCCTGTACAGACCAGATAGAGAGATTCAAAGAGGCCATAGACAAACAACTGACAGATGAACAGGCAGGTTTTTGATAAAACAGATCCTGTACAGACCAGATAGAGAGATTCAAAGAGGCCATAGACAAACAACAGAGATGAACAAGCAGGTTTTTGATAAAACAGATCCTGTACAGATCAGATAGAGAGATTCAAAGAGGCCATAGACAAGCAACTGAGAGATGAACAGGCAGGTTTTTGATAAAACAGATCCTGTACAGACCAGATAGAGAGATTCAAAGAGGCCATAGACAAACAACTGAGAGATGAACAAGCAGGTTTTTGATAAAACAGATCCTGTACAGACCAGATAGAGAGATTCAAAGAGGCCATAGACAAACAACTGAGAGATGAACAGGCAGGTTTTTTATAAAACAGATCCTGTACAGACCAGATAGAGAGATTCAAAGAGGCCATGGACAAACAACTGAGAGATGAACAAGCAGGTTTTTGATAAAACAGATCCTGTACAGACCAGATAGCCACATTACCACAAAGTCAGAAAAGGAATTAACTGCTATACATGCACAGTTTTGCCCTTAGCTATGTTTTTATTGCCTGTGTTTTCCAAGTCATGCGGCGGTCTAGTGTGATACCAAAGTACATTGGTGTTTCTTCTTCTCATTTTGCTTGCCTCATTTTAGTTGTAGTTTTGCTTGCTGTAGTTTGTTTGACAAGGTAAATATAATGTGTGTTGTTGTTTTGTCATTGACTTTGAGCATCCACTTTCTGGACCAACTTTCAAGGGCTAGCAGTGAATCCTGCATGCACACACTTGCTGTGGTGATGCAATCTTCTGATGTCACATGGCCAGGTCATCAGCATAGAGGAAATTGTGGACATTCTTGTGGATGTTTTCTGTGTCTGTGATGTCATTTGTGTATATAAGGAAGAGTGTAGGGGAGAGGATCCACCTTGCGGGACTCCCTTCTCCATCGTTGTCTTTCTGCTAATCTGTCCATGCACCTGAACTCTTGCTGTTTTGTCTGTTAGATAGTGACTGATCCAGTTGTACGAGTGTGTGTGTGTATAATATTGTCGCTGTTAATAGTCATATCTCTGATACATATTATAACATTATATTGTATTAACACAATATTTTCACATGTTTATTTACAATGTGCAGCATTAACAGTGTTAATTTTTAAAATTCCCAGTATCAATTTATGCTCATGCGCTGCGTATAGTACAAGTAATAGAAATTTAACCATGATTAATTACTTGTCAATTTATGTTTTGATAATTCCGCTTTGAAACGTGCTGCTAAAAATCTAAGCAATGTTCAGTTTGTTGTAATACTTGTATATCTATTTTATATTAGCATATAAACTGTGTACACTTTATCCATACTATTGATGTCATTGTGTAACAAAGATGACATTAAAATTTGAAATTACTTTTTACAGTTTTTCAGAGTCTCATATCTTCTGTTGTAATTATAGTACAATGTTCATTTTAAAACAGCAACTTGGAGTAACATACCAACTATGACTAAGGGTAAAGGTAAAGGATCCTGTTACACGCCCATTGAAACTATGACTAAAAGCCACTTTAAAACTGGAGTTTCAAACAATGACAAGGTTGACTATGGTTTCTCCCTCATTTAACTTTAGCACCATAATGTGCTCCAAGACAAACCTCCATCCCTTGATGCTCTTCTTTTTGTTTCTAGCCACAATACAACCTACACCCCCATTAGCTCTTTCGGTTTTTGGGACTCCATTTCAGAGTTGCGTGTTGCCATAACATTCCATGTTCCATAAGTCATAATCTGTAGTGTGTGCCAGTTCATCACCTTTAAGATGAATCTGATTTTCTTGCTTGCAATACTTGTAATCTGGTTTCTTGATGTATGGAATCAAGTCATGGACAATGGCTTCAACTCAGAAAAGTCAGCTCCAAACCTCAGAAATGAAGTATTTAAAGAAGGGGGTTGAAGTAACAAGAAGAGACATGGTTCGCAACCAGAAGATATGGCAAAAACCCAGCCACTGTATATCCAACTAGAACAGTCTTAACTACAGTGGTTCAGCCATGACTGCAAAATAGGACAAGTTTGGCTACAATAGCAAGTAAGGGAAACTAAGAGCCAGGGATCTAGATCTTCAGAATGACCCAGATTTTGCTAAGAGGACAATATTAGACATTCTCTGAAGGATCAAGGACTGGATTGGTAAAAAAAAAGGTAAAGGAACCCGTTACACGCCCATTGAGGCATATTGGGAATATGGTGTTAGGCCCATATTATCTTGACCGTCGGCACACGAGGGGTGATGTGGTCGGCATCACGCCGGCCGCCTTAACCTTCCCAGAGTAGCTCTGGTACCCATTTGGGGCTGGGTCGACCCAGGAGCCGTTTGTGGCCTAAAAATTTTCCGCCTCATCTGGGGATCGAACCATAGACCACTGCGCTAGGAAGCCAGTGCACTAACCACTATGCTACCGTGGCTCCAAGGACTGGGTTGGAACCAGGCCAATAGGATAGTTTGGCACTCTCTTTTCCAAACCTCTACACCTCACGGTAGGAGAGGTTAAACTACGTAAGTAAGTGTCCAACAAAAAATTTGCAACAACTATTTAATTACCCCTTATCGAATGTCAAGAGCACTGTCCTTAGCTGGTGATACTGTTTCACTATTAACTGTTCTCTTGTCTCACTTGCTCATGCCTCAGTGACTTTAAATTTCTTCTTGGAATCAAGGATAATTACTCTTTAGGTTATCTTAATTGCAATTTAAAATTTTTAACCGTACACTGTTATTGAAAATCTAAATAAAATTTATTTTTCTATAGTATTAAATTTATTATTACTACGTATCTCGAACGTAAGGTAGTTTCTCAGAGTGTAAGAACTGGCTCATAGTTTTAGAAGACACTGAATAACAAGCTTAGAAGGCAATCAGACCAAATGGTGAACAAAGGCCCGAGATCCTTTGCTGTTGACTTCACGTAGACCAAACTACTAATATGCTATGCCATCACCGAAAGTCGTAAATTAGTTCTCTGTACTCTAATGACTTCACAAGTGACGCAGCAGCAAACATACCTACTTTGACATGTAAGAAGATAAAACGGGGTGAACCATGCTCTGGTTTTCACAAGTTAATACACTATTGTATTTACAGTAGTCAGAAGAAAACTTCATCTCATGTAAAATTGCTCTTCTCACATCTTCACAAAACTTCCCCTGGTTTGCTCAAAAAGCTACTCATGTTACAACAACGTCAGTTCTACTCCGCAAACTTATTCTCTGGTCACACAGTCACCTGTATTTAATTTCTCTTATCTCTCTGTTATATGATACTTCATGATTTTAGACAATTTTTCGATCATTAGGAATCTCTACTCAATAAAATGATGACAATGTTTTCTTCTCAGTTATATTGTTGTTGATCTTTAAACAAAAATGTTCATCCTGATCTTCTGCTCTCAAATCTATTGATCCTGCTTGGTTAGTTTTACTAATTTGACTGCTAGGAGAACAGGTCCTGGAGCAGGTCGACCACTTTAAATACCTTGGAGCTGTCATAGACCGGAAGGGAGGCATCAAAGAAGAGTTGGCTACCCGAAGAGCAACAGATGGGAGACTTTTTCAGGCCATAAATCGAGGATTCCTCAGCAAAGGAGAAGTTGAGAAAAAGACGAAAATGGCTGTATACCGCTCCACCTATGTTCCAGTCTTGACGTATGGATGCAAGTAATGAGCAATAACTACAACACTCAAAAGCCAGATCCAAACCTCAGAAGTGAGGTACCTGAGGAAGGTGGTTGAAGTAACAAGAAGTGGCATGGTCCGCAACCAGACGATACGTCAAGGCCTAAAAAACCCAACCCCTGCAAACCCAAGTAGAACAGTCCCAACTGAGATGGTTTGGCCATGGCTGCAGAATGGGAGAAGGTCGGCTATCACGACAAGCATGGGAAACTAAGAGCCAGGAATCCAGACCCCCAGGACGACCCAAAGTCCGCTGGGAGGACAACATTAGACAATCTTTGAAGGACCGAGGACTAGAATGGAACTACTTACCACAAAGTGATTTTTGTTTGCACAGAAACACCAGAGAAAACAATGCAGTTTGGAAGCTCTTGGAAAACCATGAAATTGGGTACTTAATTTTTTAAAATCGGACAAAAAATAAAAATGTTACGGCATTTTAAAAAGTGTATGTACTTTCGCAAAGTTAAAAAAGTTACATCACACCAACTTCAGAGTGCTCCAGTTTTCTTAAATATAATCTTAGAACCTTCTCTGATAAACAGCATACAGTCTGCAATACACTGATCACACAAAGAAAACTATAGGGCTATATCATGAATAATTATCAATATATTTTAGACCAAATATTGCAAATCATTAATAAAAAATGTAGTATTTTGCATGAACATCAATTTTCACATCATATTTCAAAAAATATAAAAGGTACAAGCTTTAAATTTGTACATATTAATCTGCATACTACACAAATACAACCCAATTTTTTTCAGAGGATTTGAACATCTGTTTGTTCTTGTATAATTTTTTAAAATATGTCCAGAGGCCAATTTGTCGCAGGGGAAGAAAAAAATTTAAAAATTAAGATTTTTTTTTTTTTTTAAATACTGTCCATATTTCAATTAAAAAATCATTTGTAGGCAATAATTAACAACATGTAAACAATAATTAACAATATCTAAACGCTATTTTGTGATAAAACAACTGGTTACTAGCATTAAAAAATGTTTTTTATACCATCGTAGTATGAGTCATATGCAACAGTAAAATTCCAGAAGTGAGTTTTCTTTACATGTATAGAGCATTACTCGTACCATTATTATATCATACATGTAGTGCATTGAAAATCACGACGAACCTTAAAACTTGAAAAGTGTACAGCCTGCTTAAATTAAAATGTTTATTAATTAACATGAATACGTGAGTCTGAACTATTTAAAGTGCATTTCATGAAAGCTGTTTATACCCGGTACATATTTATGTTCGAGGTAAGACTATCAACTAGTGCCTGCTAGTCCGGACATTTCAGTACACCATCAGCTACTAAGTTATGGTATTTTTCCGGTTTCCTAGCCTTGTCTCAATACGTCGACCATTGGCGTTTGGTTTTGCGATATCATTCGCGTTTGAGATCCTAATTAACCCTATTATGTTGCAAAAGAAACCTTCATTTAATTACCAATTAATCAAAACATGCATTTTTTTATTCAAATTGGTAACTTTCTTAGCTTTTCAAGCTCTTGAAAAAATTAGATTGATGTGCGAATGTCTGAAGCGGTGATAACAATTCAATCCACGTTGTTACACAGAAACTGTGCGATCGTGTTAAATTGCTAAATAATATAAAAAAACTATTGTAAATTTTAAATTTAAAGTTCAAAACATTGTTAATAAGTGATATACTTACGTATAGTCAACCTCAAATCAGAAGATGTGATGATGTTTGCACATGAGCCAATAAAAGTGGCGTCTCGATCTTGATGACATCGGGAGTGATCACGGCCAATGGAACAGCCTCGCTGTCTATTTTTCGCTAAAATTCTAGGCCTAACTTGAGCGATACAGAACTTACTCAAAGTCAATTAGCTCCACCAGCAAATATCAGAAGTCTTTAAAATTTCACACGAATAAAGGAAAATGGCTCCCAAATCTTCTCATATATTGCAAACAATTATAACAACATTTAAAATGTCACATCTTGTAAAATTTCAACTTCACTTTGAGAAATCGACGTCTTCCACGTTGTTTTCTACAGCTTGCAATATACCAAATTAAAGATATGCATCTTCCCATCATAATGGTGAAAATAGTAAGCAAATCAGACGTTTGCTGGTCAAGCGAAACCCGTTTGAATGAAGCGGGGTGAGGCAAAAACGCCGAGAGTTGGCCGCGCGCCCAGGCAAACTACGCGTAACGTTGCTGTTAGTTTTTATTAGTAAAAAAATACTTCAATAACTTTTATTATTCGGGAATTAATACATTTCAAAAGAGAAGAGGATAATGAGTATCGTGATATAAATTTTATTACAATCCGCTTAACAGCAAAGAAACAGCGTCGACTTAAACTTGACGAATTTTCCTCAGTTTTCTCAACTTTCGTGCGTTGTCAACCAAAAAAGCGGGCGGTTTGGGGTACCTAGAACTAGGCCAGGAGGAAGACAGCCGATAGAATAGTATGACGCTCTCTCTTACAAACCTCTACACCTCACGGTAGAAGAGGAACGAATAAGTAAGTAACTGCTAGGGCGTTGTAATTTCCCACGACGATTCTACTTTCCTTGTAACCAGGGCCGTAGATAGGACATAATAAAAAGGGGGGGGGGGGGGTATTAACATTTTTTTATGCGCTGTTTTATTACAGTACAATTTCCCCACAACTGTTTTTCATTAAACCATAAGGGGGGGGGGTGTGGTGTTGAACCTCGCCCACCCCCCCTCCCCCCGTATCTACGGCCCTGCTCGTAACACGCGAGTGAAATATATTGAATCCCTTAATTTAGTAACACCTACATACGTTTTCATATCTCTGAAAATGTCATCGAAATATCCTTCATATTTCCTTCATAATAAACAATCTCTTCATTCTTTCAATAATATCATGACTTTAATAACTGCCGACTTGAGTTGCACTATCTGTTGACCACAGATCCGCAGTATCTTTCACGCTGGGTGACAAAACTCAAACTATCTGTTGACCACTGATCTGCAGCATCTTTTACGCTGGGTGACAAAACTCAAACTATCTGTTGACCACTGATCTGCAGCATCTTTTACGCTGGGTGACAAAACTCAAACTATCTGTTGACCACAGATCTGCAGCATCTTTTACGCTGGGTGACAAAACTCAAACTATCTGTTGACCACTGATCTGCAGCATCTTTTACGCTGGGTGACAAAACTCAAACTATCTGTTGACCACTGATCTGCAACATCTTTTACGCTGGGTGACAAAACTCAAACTATCTGTTGACCACTGATCTGCAGCATCTTTTACGCTGGGTGACAAAACTCAAACTATCTGTTGACCACTGATCTGCAGCATCTTTTACGCTTCGTGACAAAACTCAAACTATCTGTTGACCACAGATCTGCAGCATCTTTTACGCTGGGTGACAAAACTCAAACTATCTGTTGACCACTGATCTGCAGCATCTTTTACGCTGGGTGACAAAACTCAAACTATCTGTTGACCACTGATCTGCAACATCTTTTACGCTGGGTGACAAAACTCAAACTATCTGTTGACCACTGATCTGCAGCATCTTTTACGCTGGGTGACAAAACTCAAACTATCTGTTGACCACAGATCTGCAGCATCTTTTACGCTGGGTGACAAAACTCAAACTGAACCGTTTTTAAATGATGATTAACTCTCATCGGTGGGTGCCTCTAATTTTAGCGTTAACATTTCATGTGACTCGACCTGACCAGAACGATCTCAATATCTCTGATAATTACTTGGGGGCGGGGGTGGGGTGTCTATTCTTTAAAGAACGCATTTCATAATTATCTTTTCCCGAAGGAATGTAACTACAACTTTGTTTACATTATTTTATAACTTCGCTTTCATCGCCGCCACAATATTTTACAAACCTGAAACAAACAAATCCTAATGTCTTTAACATTATTGAAAGCCAAATTAAATTTTGCTCTATTCTCTAGGAGAATTGGAACAAGCACCGGTATAATATATGAGTGGAAGTATAAATGTGTCCGCGAAGAAGTGTTTTTAAACTTGTATTTGTTACCTATTACTGGCAATGTTTCATTGTAACATGTCTTTGTAAATTTCCACGGAATGTGAAGAATGCGTCTCAATATAACTGACGGATACTGTGTCTAGGTTGAATGAGACGAACCTCGCTAAATGAGAAAATGTTGTTAACAGCATGAAGAGCCAGACACATAAATAAAAGGAAACATCACGGTTACGTCATAGCTCTTTAAACTCTAACAGTTTACAATGTCTTCAGAGTGCTCAGTTCTAACCAAGTTGGAACAAAAACTGAGAGACAAAATCTTACTCATAAAACCAAAATGAAACTAAAAGTCTTAGTTTCATCTTAGTTTTATGACTAAGATTTTGTCTCTCAGTATCTTAGTCATAAAACCAAGATGAAACTAAAACTGAAAGAGAAAATCTAACATAAAAACAAATCTGAAACTAATGCAGACTTCGATCTTCTATGTACATTTGTAGGAGTCTGAAACTTGGACATTAAAAGTCAAAAAAGAACAACAAATACAATAGTGATAAAAGGCTAAACAATGCAGTTTAAATTATCAACTGTACCGGTGCACTTTCAGTTTGAAATCTGTTTAGATTCTCATTCAAACCAAAAGCGTGTAGGGGATAATTTAAACTGTATTATTATTATTACTATAATTTTTTTTTTTTTTTTTTTTTTTTTCGAAGCGTACAGCGGATCATTTCAAACTTTATTAATTTTTATGTGTTATAAATAAAGTAATAAAATAAATAGATACCATATGTTATTATTGTGTAATTACTACAGAATCGAAACATTTTTTTCCGTACATTCTGGCGACCAGTGTAATAAAGTAAAGTGATTTTGCTTTCATTAATAGTAGTTAGTGCCTTAAATTTATTTAATTGCGCCAGATTATAACCAACGACCCTGCATCTAGATTGAACAGGGCAAGCCTCGCCAAAACTAGGCAACTTATTATTTTAAAACATATATAGATCCACACTTAAATAAAACGAGGCATTGATGATAACATTTCGAATGCATCCGATAGTTTTTCTTTTTTTTTCTGAGCTCTTAAAAAAAAATTCACGCGTTACTCAACCTTTTTGCTCCGCACAGAATATTCATTTGGAGTTATTTCCCAGCTCTACCGACCGCTGATCCGTTCCGGCAGAGATTTCTTTCCCCGCGAAGACGATTCTCGTTCTGGTGTTAACCAAAGGTGTTACAGAACTCTGCTCACTCTTAGTGACTACAGAAGACGTCGATAACATGAACGTCTGTGCCGCCTCTGGCCCGCCTCCTTGAAGGAATGATAGTAAGAGGTTCGGAGATGGGTAATTATAATGGCTCGTGAGAGAAGACCGTAGGCGTGGCTAAATTAAAATTAAGACAGATAGCGAAAGAGGCCTGGCTTACACGTACTTCACTTGCATGTTAATTAGGAAAAGACGGAAATCCACGTGGGACCTACGTTGGCGATTTTGATTTCAACAAAAAGAGGGGTCCCGGCGAGATTAAAGTGTAGCTTCAATTTTCATCTGTCACACTGCTCCAATTGGAGTCTAGGGTTGCTGCTGCTTTCGCGTTTCTGAGCGAATTAGCATAAAACAAACACCTGCGCTTGCTGTAGTGGTTTATGAACATACTATTTTCACATGTTGAGGTTGCCAGCCTCATACATAACCACTTAGCAAGGAAAACATGTCAAATTCACATTTATTAAATAAATGTAAACACTTACCTCAAAGTAACTTTTGGGAACACAATCTCCTGGCACAGTTTGAATAGACACAGCACGTTGATGGTTTCGAATCACTTGGTCTAGGAAATTTTAGTACTCCTCTTACAACTGGTGATCTGGTTCCTTAGGTCTCCAGTCTTTGTTTTTAAAAATGCGGGTTTACTTTTAAGTTTTAAAGTTTCACAAATACTTCCATCTTGGTCCCTCAAGTTTACAGTCTTTCTATTTCAAAAATGCGGGTTTACTTTTTCAAGTTTTAAACTTGCCCAATTACTTCGATCTGTCACTTATAATTTTGGAATACTTAGTCCGATCGTTCTCTGGCTCTGGTGAATTGCTAGCTTGACGTGGCAATGCAGTCTGTTTTGTGATTCCTATTTAGCTAGATTATATTTCCAATTCTCAGTTCAAATTCCAGATTGTGCTTCTGACGAATTTGTCAATGGAAGTCGAAGTCTATTCCGGCTTTCAGATTAAGCCAACGGTAATCTCTTTAGAACTATATGGGTCGGGGTGTTAAATCATGATATCCCCAGCATGTTTTAAAATATTACATTTTAAAATTACAATGCGTGACCTCTTTCTAATAAGGCTATAAAACTTCCGCTTGCAGCTTTATGCAAACTCACAAATAAATCTGTGAACTCATTCTTGCCCCAACATAATCTCTCCAGACAGGTTATCGGTAATATTGATACCAAGATGGGTCAGCGGAAGCGATTATCGAATTATCACCTGCGATGGCATAGATCCCCCAGATGGATATCTAAGAAAGACAATATGGCTTTCTTTTCCTCGATCGTGCGCGACGACATTGGGTAAACACAGATCGTCTCAATCAAAGGTGGCCAGACGCCTAATGTGATAAACATATTATCCGTTGAAATCCACCTGGATAATAATACAGTTCACCTGGTGAAACGTAAACAAGTCTGGGAGCTTCTTCAGAGCAAAAAAATGTAGGGCATAAAATATGCCGAATCATAGGACAATGAATGAAGAAATGAAGTGATACTACTGGAGAGAACGACAGTTATGAAAAGTGCACCCACATAGTAGGACGAGGGAAGAGAAAGAGAAGGGCACCAAAGTACAAGCACAAACCGTTTTGTCACAGTTCTCATCTTTTAGAGTGTTTGAAATAATTCCAACTTTTGGGCCTAACACCATATTCCCAATATGCGCCAATGGACGTGTAACAGGATCATTTACCTATGTAGCTTTTGTCTCAACCGGTTAATCTGCTCCCTGCAGTTCCATAAACAGAGCGGTGGAACATTCAAAATAAATGATATTTTACTTAATGTTAACTTCATTTCAAAGAAAAGATTGCTTTCCTGTCTTACGCAGTTCACGAATAGAGTTAATTATAGCTAGCGGGTTTTCACTTGAAACGTGGATAAAGTACATGTAATACTGGGACTGCAGCTAATTTAAATGCCAGCGGGAGAAGCCTGGTATGAAATTTCCCTACTTCAAAAATTCTTGCTTTGTTCGTTCTCCGTTATATGGAGATGTATCAAATCACCGTATATTACATACTGGTATAGACATTTACCAAATCAGTCCATGCAATCTAAGTGTAAGGTAAATTATCCGGTTACACGCCCATTGAGGCATATTAGGACTATTGTGTTACTGTTATGCCCATATTTTCTTGACTATATGTTATGCTATAATATAAAAAAATGTATGAATTTTTATCAAATTTTGTCTCTTACTTGTTGTACCCCACTTGTATGCAATTGTAATAGCCCCTTCAGTCATAACTGACTATGGGAATGCGCCCCTGAGGTGACAGCCCTCAGCTGCTTATTTTCCAGGTGCTCCTTTCGACGTTTTCTCCCCTCCTCTGCTTGTTGTGTGAGCCTCTCTTCGCCTAATCTGAGGTGGTGCCGTAAATAGCATCGCCACTTAGTGCGATTGGCAGCTTCATCCTCCCATGTTATCTTTTGGGATGCGACCATCTTCCATGCGGCGAACATGGCCAAGCCAGCAAAGTCTGCGCTGTCTAAGCAGTGTATACATACTTTGAAGGCCAGCACGTGACAACACCTCGACATTTGTCATTTTATCTTTCCACGAAATGCCGAGGATGCGGCGTAGACACCATAAATGGAAGGTATTGAGCCTTCTTTCTTGCTTAGCATAGGTCGTCCAGAACTCGCTGCCATATAGGAGTGTGCTGGTGACGCAGGCATTATATACCGCAGCTTTGGTCTTCATTGTGAGTTTGGAGTTTTCCCAAACACGCGATGTGAGGCGGGCAAAGGTAGCTGCAGCTTTGCCAATGCGGCTGTCGATTTCTGTATCCAGTGAGAGTTTGTCATTGATGGTAGACCCTAGGTATGTGAAGTGGTGCACCACTGCCAATTCATAGTTATCGATAGTGATAACTGGTGCAGCACTCGCATCCTGACTCAGCACATTCGTTTTCTTTAGACTTATTGTGAGGCCAAAGTCCTTGCATGCTTTAGTAAAGCGATTCATCAAGTTCTGAAGCTCCTGTTGGCTTTGAGTGACAACTGCAGCATCATCAGCGAACAACAAGTCTCTTATAGTGCCCTTCTGATTTTTGATTTTGCCTTCAGCCTTGAAAGATTAAACAGACGGCCATCTGACCTAGTGTGAAGACATATTCCTTCAGTTGCATCTCTGAATGCATGTTTCAAGAGTAAGGCAAAGAAGATCCCGAAGAGGGTCGGAGCCAGAACACAGCCTTGTTTAACGCCACTTCGTATATCAAAGGGCTGTGACGTGCTTCCAGCATATTGGACTGTTCCCTTCATGTCGTCATGGAATGACTTTATCATTTCCAGCATTTTAGAAGGGCAGCCTATTTTCAGGAGGATTTTGAAGAGTCCATCCCTACTAACCAGGTCAAATGCTTTTGTGAGGTCTATAAAGGCAATATTTAACGGCCTTTTTTGCTCTCTTGATTTTTCCTGAAGCTGGCGGACAGAGAAGATCATGTCTGTTGTTGATCTACCAGCTCGGAATCCACACTGTGACTCTGGATATATGCGCTCAGCTAACTTATGTAGTTGCATTAAGACGACTTTGGCAAAAACCTTACCAACAATACTAAGAAGAGAGATGCCTCTGTAGTTATTGCAATCACTTCTGTCTCCTTTATTTTTGTACAGTGTTACAATCTTGGCATCTCGCATGTCTTGAGGAATAGTTGTCTCTTCCCAGCACTGGCACAGCATCCTATGCAGGGGATGTAATAGCGTGCTCTTACAGCATTTGATTAAATCAGGAGGAATCCCATCACTGCCTGGTGCTTTGCCAGAGGCCAAGCTATCAATGGCCTTGCTGAGTTCCTCTAATGTTGGTTCGGCATTCAGCTCCTCCATAGTTGGCAGATATTTGACAGCATCAAGGGCTGCAGGCTTAATGGTATTTTCTCTAGCATAAAGCTCAGAGTAGTGCTCGACCCACCTCTCCATCTGCTTACCCTTATCGGTTAGCTTCTCTCCGCTGATGGTTTTTAGTGGTGCCGTCTTACATTTTTGGGGGCCAAGTGCTTTCTTTATACCGTCATACATTTGTTTAATGTTGCCTGTTTGCGCTGCGATCTGGATGCCCTCACTGAGTTGGAGCCAATAGTCATTTGCACAGCGTCGAGCAGTTTGTTGAACTTTGCTTCTCGTAGCCTTCAGAATCTGCAGGATTCTAGCACTCGGTGAACGTTTGTATTCATTCATAGCACTGCGCTTAGCTTCAATGACAGGTGCCATCACATCTGATGAAGCATCAAACCAGTCATTTGACTTTGCCGTTTTTTTACCAAAGGTGGCAAATGCAGTACTTTGAATGGTGTTCCGTAGATGCTCCCAGTTCTCTGTAATAGTATCACCATGCTGAGGGCCGCTGAGCACTTTCTTGAAGGTCGCAGTAAATTGAGCGATCATGACAGGGTCTGACATCTTGCTGGTATCAATGCGTGGTTTCCCTTCATGTTTGACACGATAGGGTTTTCTTGGTTGTGCTCTGATTTTGCAGCAAACCAAGGAGTGATCTGTATATTAGTCTTCACTATGGTACGAGCTCGTGGAGAGCACAGACCTGAGAAGTGGCCTTTTGACGAGAATCAGGTCCAGTTGGTGCCAGTGCTTGGATCGTGGGTGTCTCTATGACACCTTATGCTGGGGTTTTGTCTGAAAGTAGGTGTTGGTCACGCAGAGGTCATGGTGGACACAAAGCTCTAAGAGCCGTTGTCCATTTTCATTCATCTTGCCAATACCAAACCTGCCCAGACATGAAGGCCATGAAACATTATCGGCACCCACTCTAGCGTTAAAGTCACCAAGGAGAACAAGCTGTTCTTGCCTAGGTATGCTTTTGATGACTGCTGCTAGATTCTCGTAGAACTCATCTTTAGCTTCTGAGGCAGAGTACAGAGTAAGAGCATACACACTGACAAGGGTGATGGGACTTGTGCTAGTTTGCAGGCGGAGCGTTAACAGGCGTTCTGATCCATTCTCGCCTGGTTCAACCATTTTAGTTAGCGATTTTTTGACCGCAAAACCCACTCCGTGTTCTCTAGTTCTCGTGTATGCAATTATGTTATAAATAATTACCTGTTTTTTTAATTTGAAAACAAATTTTTTTTTTTTTTACTGTCTAATAAAACCATTAACTTGTCACTTTTTCACTATCATTTCCATCTAAATCTATCTTTTTCAGTCTTTCTTACCACTAGTGTCTTGTCTCTTATTTAGTAAGCCTCTAGTCTTAAATCCACTTCGTGACAAAGTGGGTGGCGATCGTCCTTGGGATAATCTTTGTTGGGATCAATTCTGTGATCTTATCTAGATTCATAGATTGTCTCTGTACAAAGTTCTGGAAATAGATTTTCTTTAAATATCCCCTAGACTTGAGCTACTGATTCAGCTATAAGTTTTTCCACAGGTTGCAGTCAGTTTAGATGGTAGTTGTAGTAAGGTTGTTGATGACTTAGAGGTAATTGATGGCTAACTGAATTTTTTCTTAACAGGAAGGTAAATTCGGGGTTTTGGGCAGGGTAGCTAGATAACTTAACATTTTTTTCAAGTTAACAGCGATTAATCAGACTTGGTGCTTGTCTGAGTTCGGGTTTTTGCGACCTGAGGTAACAGGTAGTTGCTTCTTTCTATCATTTTTCTGTATTCGTGAGCTTACAGCAGTTCACAAGTAAGATGGCAGATATGGCCAAGTTACGAGCTGCATGGCGTGACGCTGCTCAGGATATGGGAATGGATAAGGAGGAGACTAAGTCCTACATGTTGAGGGAGAAGGATAAGATTGACCAGAAAGCGAAAGAGGAAAGAGAAGCACAGGAAAGGGAGAAGGCAGAGGAGAGAAAGGCCGAGATGGAACTTCAGAAAATGGAGGCAGAAGCACAGGAAAGGGAGAAGCAAGGCAGCAGAGAGAGCAGGTCGACCACTTTAAATACCTTTTCTGCTGGCGAGGAGTATGTAAATGGGTCCGTTGTTTCTGCTTTCAGGTTCCCTTATTTTGATGGACTCAAGTTCATAGCTGGCGAAACTTATTCTCTATATTTATTTCTCTAAACAAAAATCCATGGTGATATCCGGAGCTATTGTAGACCGAAAGGGGGGCATCAGAGAAGAGTTGGCCACTCGAAAAGCAGCAGCTAGGAGACTTTTTAAGGCCATAAATCGAGGATTCCTTAGCAAGAGAGAGGTTGGTAAGAAAACGAATATGGCTGTATATCGCTCCAACTATGTCCCAGTCTTGACATATGGATGCGAGTCATGGGCAATGACTACAACCCACAAAAGCCAGATCCAAACCTCAGAAATGAGGTATCTGTGAAAGGTGGTTGAAGTAACAAGAGACATGGTCCGCAACCAGACGATATATCAACGCCTAAAATCCCACCCCCTGCAGACCCAAGTAGAACAGTGCCAACTAAGATGGTTTGGCCATGTCTGCAGAATGGGAGAAGACCGGCTACCACGGCAAGCATGGGAAACAAAGAGCCAGGGATCCAGACCCCAGGACGACCCAGAGTCCGCTGGGAGGACAACATTAGAAATCTTTGAAGGACCGAGGACTAGAATGGAACCAGGCCAGGAGGAAGACAGCCGATAGGTTAGTCTGGCGCTCTCTCTTCCAAACCTCTACACCTCACGGTAGAAGGGGAACGACTAAGTAAGTAAGGGACAAGGTTTCCGTTGCCAAAGTACACACTAGGGGTAGTCAAACAACACGTACCAGCATAACTTCATTGAGCTGACAACACCTTCATTAATAATTAACGATGTACAGTTTATTTTCACTTGGCACAAAGCTGCATGACATAGAATATAAGCCCAATGGCAAATGAAGTAATAAGCAGTCTTTCTAATGTTCACTATGGACACGCTATCCTGGCATTCTCACAATTTGTATTATATACTGAAGCACATTAAAAACGCACCACCTGTATAATCCAGGAACAGAGTTTGAAATGTAAATATAAGTGTTTACTTCTTCTTCTTCGTTCGCCCTGATAAGGACGGTGGTTGCGTTGTGTCTGTTTACGCCTAAGCTGTGATATTTGCACCTTTCGGTCGACACATCCGACTTCTGCACGGCATTTTTTAGGACCGGGTTTGCCTTCCCATTGGGATCCGTGCTCGCTCAGCCAGACTGCACTGCTGCAGACTGTTTCCAGGACCACTACGTGGAGGTGGAGCACGGTCTTGACCAGCTCTGGTTCGCTGGTCCTGACGCAGGCAGTCAAGCTATGAGTCGCTGACTGCGGTCTCTATTGCTGCGTCTTCTGGTCCCATAAGTGTTTACAAGTTTACATATTTGGAATCTTTATTCATTTTCCTATGAATCCATGCTGGTCATTAATTTGTACATTTGATTGTTATGAAATTCATCGCATTTTGTCCAGGCAAGGGAGAAAACCAAAAAAGCAACCAATAAAAAAAAATCATTCACACTATCCTCAGTATCTCATCTGGTATGTCCACCGTGTGCTTGCAAACAAGCTTGGCAGCGGCTCCACATGGAATGCACAAGTCTCTGAAGGAAATTCCGGGGAATCCAGTCCCATTCACGTGTAAGAGCAGCTTCGAGCTGTTGCAGATTAGCTGGAGAACCATGCCTGAAGACTCTGCGTCCAAGCCCGTCCCACAGATGTTCTATAGGAGACATGTCTGGTGATAGGGCAGGCTAATCAATCGTCACAATGTTCTGCTGCTGTAGATATTGCTGCGTAATGCATGCGATGTGCGCAAGTGCGTCATCCTGCTGGAGAAGCTGCAAGTCTAGATAATTTGTGAACGCAGGAGCAACCAATGCATCCAGAACATCATCTCGATATGTCACATCATTAAAATTTTCACGGAAGACGTGAAGAGGCAAGCGATGGTGAAAACTGAATCCTCCCCAAATGTGAATACTGCCACCTCCAAATCAATTGTGCTGACGAACACAGCAATCTGCAAAGCGCTCTCTACACCGTCTCCAAATCCTCATACGTCCATCAGCAAAGGATATGTTGAATCTGCTCTCGTCTGTGAATAGGACAGCATTCCACTGCAGTCTAGTCCATCTGACATGTTGCTCTGCCCATTACAGGCGTTACTGACGATGTCTGTGAGTCAAGTTTGGCCCAACATAAGGTCGTCTTGCAGTAAGGCCTGTATCTGTGAGTCGTCGTATGACTGTCATTCGAGAGACTTGCCCACGTCTACCCACTATTGCTCTTGCTGTTTGACTTGCCGGGAGAGAACGATTCCTTAGGTGACTCAGCACAATATGACGATCTTGCGCAGGGGTAGTAATTCGTGGTTGGCCACTCCGAAGTCTATCCCGGGCACTGCCAGTGGTCCGTAACGTTCATTGAGACGTACAATACTGCTGTGGTGGCAATTCATCCTTCTGGCAATGGCACGCGAGCTCATTCCCGTCTCCAACTCGAAACGTCCCTTGTTTCTTGTGAACCGTTATTTGTAAAACTGATTCAATACCATTTTATTGGTTTAAATACTTATATTCGTTTTCAGATAGTCGTTGCATTTCAAGCACATGTACTGTGTGTTTAGTCTCAACGGCCTTTTTATACCGAGTATACTGCCACAACGCGTACACATTTTCAGGGTCATAACTGTTGGGAATCGTGTTGCACGTGTAACTTTCATTGTTTTCATGTAGTCTGGACACAAACCCGTGGGTTGAATCATGCACTTTCCATTCCAGCAGCCATTCGCTCTCTACCTCATGACGAACATGGGGAAAATCCATTCCCACACTTTTTTTCCCAGCTTCTTGGCATCTGTATATATAATAGTTGTGCGTTTTTAATGTGCTTCAGTATATATCTTCATTTAATTAGTACACATTGTCATCATAATAATACTTCCTGAGATTCGAATAAACTAAGGACACCTCAACGGTAGTATCTTGATGCCCTAGTGATATTAAGATTCAAGAAAAAACACAATAGACTGCAGGAGCTTTCCGATATATGTCCGCTCACACTGAAACACAATCCACATCTCTCTATTTTTTAAGATCACCCAAATCTTCTGCTTCAAAAATTGGCATCTGCATATACACCATATCGGTATTACATCACTTCCTTTATTAGTGAGTAATTCCTTATAAATTTATCAGAAATGGAGTCCTGCCGAGCTTACTATAATACATACATAATCGTTATGAATTTTAATCATAACAACCACATACATTAGACATTGCCACATCAAAAGGCAGATAAATTACATCATGGAAGAGCCAACACATAAAACAAAGAACAAAGTAATACACTATATGGAGTGATGAATACTATATACCAAAATTATAACCCACATGGTTATACCTTGCACCCAAAAACCCCAGCTTTCAAATGCGGTGTTCAAAAACCTATGATAACCTATTGCTTTCTTTTGTAATGCTTCTTATAATAAGTAAACAAATAATGGAACTGCAGCACAGAAAATACACAACACCATTTAGTGATGAAAAGGTTAAACTACAAATAAGTGATAATATATTATAATAAAAATATTATACAGGACCAATGCAGTAAAACTTATAAATATTTTCACCTTTATAAACAATAGTAATGCAGAAAGTGAAAATAAAGGCCTTTAATGTAATAGCAAAAATGACAAGCTCATACCAGAAACAAAAAAGCACTTGGTATGTCATCTACATCCACATTACTTATTTATGTCTGTATATTAAAATAACTACAAAAGCAAGAAATGAAACATTGTGATGTGAAGTGGCAATTAATATGACATTGTACATGTCACTAGGAACATCATCATGTAACACAAACAGAAACTACCACCACAACAGCAGATGGAGGCCAGTAAGCAGGTTTCCTGCAACCGGATGGATGCTTAACATCATGCAACAGGTATGTCTCCATAAACCAATGATGCAGGATGACATGAATGCTTGCATGGAGACGTATTGCCAGGAGGGCAGCTTCTGATACACAATTTTGTGTTATCACAGAACATAACTTTCAGCAATACAAAGAAGAAATGAACTGAAAGAGTCTTCATCTCTTAATGAATTTCTCCACATAAATTCATCTAGATATGAGGGAAATAAATCTCTGCTAGTTCCATACTGCTTGTCATTTTCACTTTTGCACGCTGCCACATGTTTTCCACTGTTTGTGTGTGGATTTCGTGATTCTGAGGGTCAACAAAATTGCGCTGGTGCACCACAACAGAATGCATATATGCACCTCCATTCAACGTACTAATGTTGCTGTAAGCTGGCCACCCATCCGTCATAATATGTGTTCCTCTATGTACTGCTGGATAAGAGCCTCCAGTGTACCTGCCGTGCGGTCAGCAACTTCCACCAGGAAATACTTACCCTGACTCCCTCTCCACACCACCAAACACCCAGTGTCCTTCTCGCCAGGTGCCTCTGTGATACTTTCTATGAAAATACTCACTTCATCATGCAAACTGCATGTATCCCACATCTCCGCACGCCTTGCAGCAACAGTCAAAATACTGTTCACATCAACTACAGTGGTTTGTGCAGGCATTGCGAAACGTGAACTGTTATTTAAAATATGTTGTGAATAATGACGGTAAAAACTCTAGCTAAGAGTGATAAATAAATAAAAATACGTTGTGCTATGATACCTAATTACTTACGCAATGTGGATGGCAGATGCATATATATCACAGAAAAACACAACAAACTAACTTTCTGAAGAAAAAACCTGATGAAAAGCAAATAACGTGATGTAGCGATATAAGAATGAATAAAAGCGTGACGTAGTGATGGAAGAATGAATAAAAGCGTGATGTAGCGATGGAAGAATGAATAAAAGCGTGATGTAGCGATGGAAGAATGAATAAAAACGTGATGTAGCGATGGAAGAATGAATAAAGTGAAAGAATATATAATAGTTGTGTAGTGCGATACTTATCAATAGGAAACCCACTTCGATACCCCACGAAATGCCCGGAACAAGAAATTTTAAAGGGAGATAACTCTAAAATACTCATATTCTTCCTCTTCTTCTTCCTCGTTCGCCCTGAAAAGGACGGTGGTTGCGTTGTGTCTGTTTACGCCATAGCTGTGATATCTGCACCTTTCGGTCGACACATCCGACTTCTGCACGGCATTTTTTAGGGACCGGGTTTGCCTTCCCATTGCGATCCGCACTCGCTCAGCCAGACTGCACTGCTGCAGACTGTTTCCAGGACCACCACGTTGAGGTGGAGTGCGGTCTTGACCATCGGTACGGAGCAAAAAAGGTACGAACGATAGGAAATTACCGCGACGTCATTGTTTTTCGGACGATATTATTTTTAGCAAAGCTCGAAACCGTGATGGTGATAGATATGTTAACTCTTTCTATGCTGTGTAGTTTTGTATGTTTTATTTGAGCCATTCACCAAAATGGATACCTCTGCTTTATCAGATCTACTATAGTCTCGTAAGTTTCTAAGTGCTTGAATTGTTGAAAGAGAGTCAGTTAAAACTATTAGTTTTTTGGGAGGGTTATTAGAGAATGTTTCTAGTGCTTTTAGTATTTCCACCATCTCAGCAGTGAAAATGGGTGTATTTTCCGTGATACTATATTCTTTTGCCATTTTCCATATGCCTATTGAAATATATATTCCTATCCTCAATTTGCCACCCTTTCCCTTGGATCCATCTGTGTACACAGTAATGCTGTCTTTTGATATTTGCTGTATACATTTACTGGCTGTGTTTTTAATAGTTTCTATATTATGTATTTTCTTAAATATTTCTGCTAGGTGGTAATCCGTATCTGGTTTATTGATTTATGGGTTGAATCACTGGCTTGTATTCACAACTGTTATTAATTGATGTAATTAATGTACCCATATGGACAATTTCCTCCATACACTTCCATCCTGTAGGGTATCTAGTGGTATTCATTGGATTGGCCTGAGTTGTTAGTTGGCATCTGGTAAAAGCTGTATGTGCTGAGTGAGACTAATCTAACATAACTCTCTTTATGTAATTTAGTCTTAACTCACTTCTCCATAATTCTAAGGGTAGAATCCATAAAGCCACATCTAAAGCTCCCATTAATGTTGATCTGACTGCACCTGCTATTGTCCATAAAGCCTGATGCTGAATTCTGTCTAATTTAATCTTGTTGCTGTGTGCAGCAGTCATATATTGTACTTCCATAATCTATTTTTCTTCTAATAAAAGATTTATGAAAAGAGAGCTTTGTCTTTGTGCTTGCACCCCATCCATTACCTTTCAAATATCCTAATAAGTTAGTCAATCCTCTGCAAGATTCCACTAGTTTATCAATGTGTTTATTCCAGTTTAGCAGTTGGTCCAATGTCAGTCCTAGATATCGAGTGGTTTGCACTGTTTTAATGCTTTGCCCTTGGATATTTATGTCAATAGTTTTTTTTTTTTTACAACCCTACCTTTACTGAAGATCATTCCCAATGTTTTATTTGTATTCAGCTGAAAACCCCATTTTGTCATCCATTTACATACTTTATTTATTTGCTTTTGTAGATCCTTATATAATGTTGGCAGATGTTTCCCAGTCCTCCATATAGCAGCAGCATCTACAAAATGTGACAATGTATTTGTTATTTCATTAAATTCTTCACCTAAATCATTTACCATTATTGTAAACATTGAAGGAAACATTACTGATCCTTGGGGTATTCCATTTTTTTGTTCATACAGTTCTGATCCCCTATCATTGTTTACATGAACAGTGAAATATCTGTCTTGCAGAAAATTCTCTAAACAATTATCTATTTTACCAGTTACTATCTTCTTCATTTTAAAGAGAGCACCCTCTCTCCAGCATTCATCATGAGCTCTAGCTATATCTAGAAATACTGCCACAGTTTTTTTCTTTCCTTTGAAATCCTGATTTTACTTCATGTTCCAATTTAATTATCTGATCCATAGTGCAGCTGTTCTTCCTAAATCCTGACTGAGTTTGAGTATATAAATTATTCTTTTCCAAATAAAACTTTAATCTTTTATTTACCGTGGTTTCTAATATTTTACCAACTGGGGCTGGGTCAACCCAGGAGCCATTTGCGGCCTAAAAAAATCCCATATCATCTGGGGATTGAACCATAGAAAGCTGATCTAGGAATCCAGTGCACTAACCACTATGCTACCGTGGCTCCCTAGTTGCATGTGCTATGAATGATGTGAATAAAATGTTGGGAAATTGGCTTAAAATCTTGTGAAATGTTTTAAAACTATTATGTTATGTGAAAAAATATCTTGTGTCTTGTGAAGTGAATGCCTGATTGAAAATACAAATAACTGCGAAAAAAGATTAAGTAAATGTGCATCCATTTTTTTTTAAACATTTCAACACATTTTTGTTATAATCACTTCACAGATATAATTTTTATGATTCTTTTTCCAAAACCACATATTTCTGTAAAAACCAAAGATGAAACTACTATAACTGTCAGTGCACTGTATAGATGATGTCCCCAGATGTCAGGATATAAAGGATGTACCCTGTTTGTCAGGAACAATATTATGGTGGGTGTGGGTTGTATGAAGATGGTGATCAACAATGGCTTGTACGAATTAACCCAATGCCACTGGTACAGTTCCATAACATTTATTAGACTATAGATAGATCGCGGAAATCAGTTACATTTAGCAAGCATACTAACATCACATTCAGGCTGACATTGCCTGCAGGATATAACTCTGAACTCTAGTGTTCACAAACTGACTTTACAAGAACACACACTAACAGTACACATAAAGTCCTTTAAGCAGCATACCCTCCTCGCACAATCATAACACCATCCAGGTGTGATTCACTTATTTTAAGTGGCTGGTGGCATTAATCATTGCCATCTAGATTCTCTCAGAATCTCCTCCAGGCGGGAATTCAACAACGCATGCATTATTCCGATACAGCTACAAGGTGGGAAACGCGTTGCCTTTTTCCCAGTAGTTCCAGAGGCGGACACTGCACCGCCCTATACTGTTCTTCACGAACACAAGAATATAAATATGGTTCCAACAGGAACACTTCCAGGTGGTACAATAATCTTCACCTGTACAATCAGTAGTACCTACACAATATATTAAATATATCCTCACATATTAGAATAATCACATCTGATTCTCCACAGTTACACAGTACAAGCTCACAATAATAATAATAATAATAGCCCCTTCAGTCATAACTGACTATGGGAATGCGCCCCTGAGGTGGCAGCCCTCAGCTGCTTATTTTCCTGGTGCTCCTTTTGACGTTTTCTCCTCACCTCTGCTTCTTGTGTGAGCCTCTCTTCGCCCAATCTGAGGTGGTGCCGTAAATAGCATCGCCACTTATTGCGATCGGCAGCTTCATCCTCCCATGTTGCTGGATCCATGTCCAGTGCCCTCATATCTCTCTTGCACACATCTTTGAACCTCAGCTGTGGTCGCCCAACTGTTCTCTTGCCATCTGCTAATTGTCCGTAGAAGATATCTTTTGGGATGCGACCATCTTCCATGCGGCGAACATGGCCAAGCCAGCGAAGTCTGCGCTGTCTAAGCAGCGTATACATACTTTGAAGGCCAGCACGTGACAACACCTCGACATTTGTCACTTTATCTTTCCACGAGATGCCGAGGATGCGGCGTAGACACCGCAAATGAAAGGTATTGAGCCTTCTTTCTTGCTTAGCATAGGTCGTCCAGGTCTCGCTGCCATATAGGAGTGTGCTGGTGACGCAGGCATTATATACCGCAGCTTTGGTCTTCATTGTGAGTTTAGAGTTTCCCCAAACACGCGATGTGAGGCGGGCAAAGGTAGCTGCAGCTTTGCCAATGCGGCTGTTGATTTCTGTATCCAGTGAGAGTTTGTCATTGATGGTAGACCCTAGGTATGTGAAGTGGTGCACCACTGCCAATTCGTAGTTATCGATAGTGATAACTGGTGCAGCACCCACATCCTGACTCAGCACATTCGTTTTCTTTAGACTTATTGTGAGGCCAAAGTCCTTGCATGCTTTAGTGAAGCGATTCATCAAGCTCTGAAGCTCCTGTTGGCTTTGAGTGACGACTGCAGTATCATCAGCGAACAACAAGTCTCTTATAGTGACCCTTCTGATTTTTGTTTTTGCCTTCAGCCTTGAAAGATTAAACAGATGGCCATCTGACCTAGTGTGAAGGCATATTCCTTCAGTTGCATCTCTGAATGCATGTTTCAAGAGTAAGGCAAAGAAGATTCCGAAGAGGGTCGGAGCCAGAACACAGCCTTGTTTAACGCCACTTTGTATATCAAAGGGCTGTGACGTGCTTCCAGCATATTGGACTGTTCGCTTCATGTCGTCATGGAATGACTTTATCATTTCCAGCATTTTAGAAGGGCAGCCTATTTTCAGGAGGATTTTAAAGAGTCCATCCCTACTAACCAGGTCGAATGCTTTTGTGAGGTCTATAAAGGCGATATATAATGGTCTTTTCTGCTCTCTTGATTTTTCCTGAAGCTGGCGGAGAGAGAAGATCATGTCTGTTGTTGATCTGCCAGCTCGGAATCCACACTGTGCCTCTGGATATATGCGCTCAGCTAACTTGTGTAGTCACATTAAGATGACTTTGGCAAAAACCTTACCAACAATACTAAGAAGAGAGATGCCTCTGTAGTTATTGCAATCACTTCTGTCTCCTTTATTTTTATACAGTGTTACAATCTTGGCATCTCGCATGTCTTGAGGAATAGTTGTCTCTTCCCAGCACTGGCACAGCATCCTATGCAGGGGATGTAATAGCGTGCTCTTACAGCATTTGATTAAATCAGGAGGAATCCCATCACTGCCTGGTGCTTTGCCAGAGGCCAAGCTATCAATGGTCTTACTGAGTTCCTCTAATGTTGGTTCGGCATCCAGCTCCTCCATAGTTGGCAGACTATTGACAGCATCAAGGGCTGCAGGCGTAACGGTATTGTCTCTAGCATAAAGCTCAGAGTAGTGCTCGACCCACCTCTCCATCTGCTTACCCTTATCGGTTAGCTTCTCTCCGCTGATGGTTTTTAGCGGTGCCGTCTTACTTTTATGGGGGCCAAGTGCTTTCTTTATACCGTCATACATTTGTCTAATGTTGCTCACAGCTCGGCTACTAATCACAGACTTGAGCGCCCAGCTCGGCTGCCAAACACAGAATGTCTCAGTCACCCCAGACTTGTATTCACTCAAATTCTCTCTCCCAGCGCACGCACAATTCACAACAATGCTGACATAAAGTCAGACATTAACTAAGTAGCTGAGTTACACTTAAACAAGTGTTCACAACATCAGTTCAATGGCCCTTAACACCAACCACTATCATCATTCAGACTCATGAAACTATTCTGTGACAATAACTAATATTATTTACATATACCAAATTTTATTTTATGTGTTATGGTAGTCATAAATACATAGTGGCTGGTTTTGACAACCAGTGCAATAATGATAGAGGGCTGATAAAAAGCAGGTGTGTGGCAGAAGATACAGTTATATCTTGTGTCACAAAAGTTCTTCATTGCTGAAGCTGCTTAGGTCTAACAATATCAGTAGCTGCATTTTCTTGGACACTTAGTGTACTCAAAACAGCAGAAGCTTCTGTTAGTTGGTGATGCAGATTTCTCTTGAAAACAGAATAACATTGAAGCACTGAACTCCTCTTCTTCAAGCAGCCAGAAGAAGTTTTTTCCAACATTATCTACACCATAATAGCCAACTCTTTGGTCTAGGAGGTCATATCCATTTATTGAACTATAATTATCAGCGTTACAGTGTGCTTCCATGTGGTTATGGTCTCTACTTAGGCTAGAGAAAACACAAGAAAAACTGATTTCTTAACCTTTTTATCTCTAAAGGCTGTACACAAACATCTTGCTTATTTGTGTCATGTACAATCTGTATTCAAGATAACTAAGGTGCAGGGTCTTCAGTTTCAAGGGAAAATTTCTGAAGATAATGTTGAGAAGGCCAGTGTAGTATTGCTTCTTCTCAATAGCCAGTCAAGCAACATTAGAGTAACAGTCTCCTTATCCAAACTCCCATTATATTTTTTTAAAATGTATGAATACAAATATTCAGTTTCACCTCAGTTATAATTACGATATAGGCCCTGTGGTGCCACTAAGTCCAGATCATTTCTTCAGTTGCTAAAACCTGATGTGGCTTCACTTTTCCTGTCTAATTGTTATAAATAATTTAAATTTTGTGAGTGTTTGCATGTGTGTGTTTTTCCATTTCCTAAACATAGTCTGTTCGTACCTGTCACAGTGTAACAACCAAAAAATATACAAAAGAAAAAATCATAGGAAAGAAGTAGAGTATTGTGAAGGCTTGAAGTGTTTGGACTAATTTTGTGTATGTGCTTTTAATTTGTCATCAGCATTATGTAGCACTAGTACCTCCTCACAAGACCTTCATTTCCCCCTACCATGCCTCACTAATCATTATATATTTGTTTTCATTCTTGCTATAATCATTTATTAGTTGATTAATTTCCAGCTCCACTTTTCCATGACCTCAAGCTCTGCACTCCCTGTGGTAAAGTGGGATGTTATAAATATTTATAGGGGACTTAGTGTACTGACTGAGATCAGCTGTGAAGGTATCTGTATCTAATAGGTGTAGTGTTTTACAGATAACCTTACTTGCTACCACATTATGCCTCAGTCAGAATTATTCTGGAATATTGTGATGACTACGTTAAATGTCTAGGGTATGTATATGATGAAGTGTAAGTCACAACAACAACAGACAGATAAACAATTTAATTTATTCCACCACACTTGACAACACTGTGACACTCACACACATGTAACATTCTATAAGACTATCTTAAATGAGTCACTGGTAAATTTTCAAATATCAATATGTATTAAGTACTCTCATTAATATATATGTCCTGATTCAACTACAAAGTGAACCAGGAATCACAATCAATTTTAATTACAATTTATATGTACAGAATTTATCAATATGAATCTTGTAGTGACATATTTTATTAATATTATCCTATGTGTGTCAGTTGTGTAGTAGTAATATGAGGTAATACTGGTTTTGTTTTTTCAAGCTATGTTGTTATTTGTCATCATGACTTCAAGTGTTTGTTTATCTTGTAAGTAGTATGGGGAAAAGTTCACAGTTCCTATCAATTTAAACACTGTATTTTCCCTCTGGTTTATTATAAAATTTTTGATTTTGAGGGGGGAGGGGGGGGGGGGGGGGGGATAATGTTGAGCTCCACTGGCCACATAGGCTTATCTTTCGTGATGGCGGCAGGAAAAGACTCCTCTGCTCGATAGCCTCCCTGTGTTCTGGAGACACCTCACTGGTCACTATCTGGACCCAGGAGTATGCTGTCAGCCTCTAGGTTTCAGCAAAGCTCCGACCAGGTGCTGCTCAATAACTTTTGGACCACGGTCCCTGAAACAAGAAGGTTGTACCTCCTACTTCATAACTAATTTATAATCTATTTCTAGACTGAACACAATACATAACAAACACTGAGTTCAGAGCGGTAGGCCAACTGTCAGCTTCATCTGAAATAATTTTCACCAGTATATTCCTCCCTAATGGTTACTACGCCTCTGCAATTCCAGCATTATTTCTTTCTAGTCGATAAGATAGGTGTCAGTGTACTGTTTGGCAATTCCATGTAGTTTTACTTTCCTCCGACACCTTCTGTTCAGGTTGGAGCACTATATAGGCTTTACCTCATGTTCGCTACTGAACCACACATATATACAGACATAAATTATCAATTTACATTCAATTTTCATTAAAAAGATATTGAATATATCAAGCTTACCACAATTCATGGAATAATACACAGTTACGTTGACTGGCAATGAATATAACACAATTTCGATCTGCCGATGTCCCAGGCTTTTATTTAGAAAAATATGCACTGGTGCTCAACGCACTGGTTCTTTAGTAAGTTTATTTGAAAATGTGGTGGTGACCTGACGCCTCTGATTGACTATATTCGTGGGTCTAACCAATCGTGCCATGTTTACACAGCTTTTCAAAAAAAAGTACCCTTCCTTCCATCTCCCCTGACAACAAAAGATAGTATTTATAGCCCGACTAATCGTGTTTAGCCTTACATTTATTGCGCTCCAATCAAATCGGATTTAACATGGAGACCCATTTCCCGTACAATAGTGGTGTGAAAATCTGCCACTGAGCGATTCTGATTTTGGTGTTGTCTGACATCCCTCACTATTTCTTTTGGCTATAATTTGGTAATTCCTAGACTATTTGCGTAACGTTTAACATATTCTTTGTCAGCAAGTCCTAAGGAACCCAAATATACAAATTTAAAGGAGCTAAGTGGCTGCGTTCAAAATATGCATTTTCTTCTACCTCCTGTTTACTTCGAATACGATGTGGTGTCTGGGTACTGTAATGTTTTCAAACGTAAACCAGTATAATGTCATGTTTCCTAATAAGCGTTTTGTGAGTTTTTAAAAACTAACTCTCGTGTGTGTAGTGTTTTTTATCACTGTCGATTTGAAAAAAGCTAGTGCTTGTGGCCTTACACGCGTGATGGTAGTAATTGTGTATCGCGAGACTGTGGTAGTATTGCCTGCGTTCCGGCTTTCAGCCTCTCCCTTTCTTTCTATCTTTAGTCCATCTGTCTTTCGTTTTTTGGTAACTGATGCGTGATGCCATATGATGATGGATGGTATCCGCATGTCTGGTTTTGTGTAGTGTGCAGATGTGTTCAGTCAAAACAATGTTCATACAAAAATAACAGGGCAATCCACATAGGACGTCAGTAAACTCACGACGTATAAAGTCAATGATTCTTGAAACAGCCGTTGACGTTTTTCTTCATTATTTATTGTGGACGCCACAGTGACAAAATGGTTACGCGAATATGTAGACACATCAAACAGTCATTATCACAGCAACATTCAATACAGCAATAGACGGTAGACAGCATTACAATGATGAGTCAGATGCATGTTATATTTCAAAGTGCTGTAAATGTAGTCAGGTGAAAAACTCCATCCTTTTCTATAACAGCCAGGAGATAACCAGATGTATGAGATCAGTTCACTCTCCTTAGTTTGACTTCAGCAAGACAGACACGTCTGCCGAAGTATAAATAATGTCCTCAAAAATATCCTCTAGATAATAAAGGTTTTTCAAACCTAGTTCATTTAACAAAGTAGCAAGTAATGGTCCTTGGAACCTGCATCAACCGATGCAGCACAATACAGCGACATGTGAGCTAGGAAAACATCTCGTGACGACGACTTTCGAAGACAGGCGATGAACCAGAAATCGTTCACGACCAAAAATCGATAGAGTTAATGAAAAATGTTAATTTACCTTGCCTTCCGGAAATACACAGAAATATTATGCCTCCCGGCATGTGCAAATACACTAGAGGTATTATCTCGAATAAACGAAATATCCATAAGAGGACTCTCACATTCCTGACAGAACAAAAAAATAGCGGAGATCCCCTCTTCAACGAGGCATCTCTTTCGCCATTCCAAATCGCTCACTCCACTAGTGGTGGGCGGAAACCGATCGACCAAGAAGCAAGACAAGTCATGCGCAGTCCAGCGCAAAAAACCACAGCTCAAACTTAACTGCATTCGATACCAACGCGAGAAGACAAATGCTTACCGAGAAAAGTGACTATAAATTTCAAGCAGTTGTTGCCCTTGCGTTATAAAATAGATATTGAAATAAAACGATGTTGCGAGAATTTATCACGCAACATATCACCACCTCCTCCCGATAAAAAAAAAATGTGGAACATATTTTTTTTTTCAATATCAAAGAGCATGCGATAAGCGGCTCAAAACGCACGAATTATGCGCTGATAATTAACTAAATTGCCAAACAATAGGCTAATTATAGAGTGTCTGGTGAGGATATACCTCAACAGAAAAATAAATATGTCTCAAAAAATATTCACATCGGGGAGGTGTCACCAACACACATCACGTTAGCATGTAAACACAATATACGTATGCAAGTTACTATAATCATCATTAAACAGCATACTCTAATATTGTCTTTAAAAATGGATGTACAAAACTGATAGGAAAATTTAAATAGTACATTCTTTGACATGTAATGACATAAGTACATAGTAAAGTTAAACTACATGACGATCCAGGACATATGCTCTGGTATTCCGAGGGTAAGTACACAATCTAGAATTCGTAAGGTAAGTCCTCAGCTCAACAATGACATTCTGGAAAGTACAAGCAATATAATGCTAATTAATAACTAATATGCTTCATAAGGTACAATACATTATTAATAATTGTGGCTGTTTAGTAAACTAACGGCCCTTATATTAACTACTCAGTCCTCCTCTATCATTTTAAAAAACGAACAGAAGAAGATGACAACAAAGCACGATAGTGTGTACATATAAAGTAAGTACAGATGTGCTAATCTATTGTAGAAATATAGGTGTGTTATGACTCTGTAATATATGGAAATATAGGACAGAAGTATTAGTTGGAGTCATGTGGGCATCTAGACAAAATGTCAGCCATCACATTATCCGCACCACGGATAGCTCGTACCGTGAAGTGAAAAGGTTGAAGAGCTATAGCATATCGAGTGGATCTCGAACTCTTCAAATTCTTAGTCTGAATAGCTGTAAGAGCTTTCTGATCAGTCTCTAGAATGAAATGTGCGCCCAGGAGGAATCTTTGTAGATTTAGAATTGACCAAACCATCGCTAACAACTCACGGTCTAAAACCGAGTAGTTCCTCTCTGCCGCATTTAGTTTTCTAGAAATGTACATAACAGGATGCAGAGTATTTGCATATTCTTGCATCAGTGCTGCTCCAATCCCAGTGGATGAAGCATCACTCCGAAGAACAAAATGTCCTATCAAGAGTAGGTAATCTTAAGATGGGAGGAGAAGAAAATATATTCTTGATTTGGTCTAGTGAAGATTGGCATTCTTCAGACCAACGGACCAGATTAGGCGAACCTTTCTTCAACAATGTTGATAGAGGTGCCATGATCGAAGATAAATTTGGAATAAATCTCCCATAAAATTGAATTAAACCTAAGACACTCCTAACTTGTTTCTTCGTTTTAGGAACAGAGATGTTCAGTATTTTGGAAGTATTGTGGTCTTCTGTCTTCAAGAGACCATGACCAACACGATGACCCAGGAAAGAGATTTCACCAAAACCAACAAAAGCTTCAGAAGGTTTTGCTGTCAAATTATTCTCACGTAGAGTGGACAGTAAGTCATATAACCCTAAATAGTGATCTTCCCAGGTATCACTGAAGAGACAGATGTCATCTAAGTATGCGATGACATCCGAACGATGTGACAGAATTCGACGCATCATGCGAACGAAAGTGGCAGGGGCGTTCATGAGACCAAAAGGCATAACATTCCATTGAAATAGACCCCTAGGTGTAGAAAAAGCAGTAAGAGGTTTGGCATGCTCTGCTAAAGTCACTTGCCAATAACCTTTAGACAAGTCAAGTTTAGTGAAGAATCTAGAATTAGAAAGTCTAATCAGTAGATCTTCTAACAAAGGCATCGGTTCAGCGTCGAACTTTGTGACCTGATTCAATTTGCGATAATCAACGCAAATTCGTATGTTCTTATCCTTCTTCCGGACAATAACCATGGAAGAAGAATATGGTGAAGTCGATGGTTCAATTATATTTAATTGAATCATTTCATCCAATTCCTTTTCCACTTGCGACTGAAAGTGTATAGGAATAGGATACGGCCAACCCTAATTGGATTATTGTCGGTAAGAATTATGTCATGTTCTATGACATCTGTGTGTCCAGGAATGTCAGTGAGAACATCCTGAAATGTTTGTAACATCGACGAGACTTGTCGATGTTCGTCACCAGAAAGATTAGGAGAAACAGAAATGTTTTTCCAAGATTCCGTGGAATGTAATGGAACCACTGGAAGGGGAAGGTTGACATCAGAGAAGGTAGCTTCCTCATCCTGAATGACAGACAGGGATGAATAATGACCGTGAGGTGCAGGAGCATCATCCGTTGCCTGGAAAATAGGCAGCAAATAGTCCGGACTTTCGTGAAATTCCGAAAGCATGTTTATGTGGAAAGTTTTATGCTTTCCATCAATATCGACCACATAGTCAACATCGGAAATCCGAGAGACTATTGCATACGGACCTTTCCATGCAATAAGAAGTCTATATTCCCTACTGGGGAGTAGGACGAATGCTTTGTCACCTGGACAAAGTTGTCGTAGACATCTATTCTTGTTAGCAAACTGTCTTGCCTTCTCTTTAGCAATTTCTGATGAAGCAGTTGCTAGCTTACATGCCTCAATGATCTTTTGTCTAAGAGCAATGACATACTCATATGAGGATTGAGTTTCATCGCTAATATCATCGGCAGTGATGAGATCGTGTAATAAAGACATAGGGCCGCGTGGACGCGCGCCAAAGACAAGTTCGAAGGGAGAAAATCCTGTGTGTTCATTAGGGACTTCTCTATAGGCAAAGAGAGCCGCGGGTAAAACCCTGTCCCAATCTTGAGGATGATCTTCAGTTATCTTACCAAGCAAAGTCTTGAGCGTTCTATTCAGACGCTCAACTAACCCATTAGACATAAGGATGGTAGATACTACTGAGAGATCGTTCAATATGTAAGGTAGACATTACCTGTGACATAGTGTCAGATATGAGTTGAGTGCCATGGTCTGACAATATTTCTCTGGGGAACCCCAAGCGAGAAAATATCAATCAAAGAGCATCTGCGATATCTGTAGTAGATATGCTCTTAAGAGGAATAGCCTCTGGCCAACGTGTGCACATATCGACACATGTAAGGATAAACTGATGTCCTCTGGCCGACTTGACCTTAAAAGGGCCAATAATATCTATGGCCATTGTCTGGAACGGCCGAATAGGAATGTCAGCAGCCTGGATAGGCGCAGCATGTCGTGGTCCTCTAGATTTGACCTCCTGACATACCTTGCATGATCGGCAGTAAATACGAATGTCCTTATTGACAAAAGGCCAAAAGAAAGCCGCAAGGACTCTCGACTTCGTACGGGCAAAACACATATGTCCAGCACATTGCGAGTCATGAGCATGTTGCAATATTTGCACTCTCATGCTCTTGGGAACAAGAATTTGCGAATGTGCCGACGTAGTCGAATCTTGTACCATACGTACAAGTACGCCGTTTCTCATTGCAATCCAAGATTTTCTATTTGTATCCTGATTCGGATCACCTTTCTTCGCAAGAACGAAGAATTTTTTTAAAGAAGGATCTTCTTCTTGCAATTTTTTGAAAGAGTCACGAGTGATTACTAAGTGACTATCTTGGCTATCAACTTCATTATCACTATTCAGTGAAGTTTCGGGTGTTTGTAGAGCTTGTGCTCTTGTAACTACTGCATTTGTAGCTTGCATGTTATTATCTTCCCAAGCAGCAATCTGCTGTGGGGTACACTCCCTAACTCCGTGAATACGACCAATAATAAGGTCCGCAATAGGATTAGGTAAAGACAAGCATGCACATCTCCAGTAAAGAAAGGAGTGGCAATGCGAATTACAGCAGTAGGATATTTTTCTAGAGTGCCGCCAAATGTGACACATTTAATAACCCTTCCTGTAGCACAAGATGGATCTACAAGCGATTGTCTAACACCAATAGTGGTGCATCCGGAATCGAAAAGTAGTGAGACCGGAGTATCATTAACAAGACCCTTATGTAGAATTAAAGAACCCCTCCCGTCATGCGCAACAGCAGCAGGAAGAGCGGGAAGTGGGTGACCACAACTCAAAGTAGTTATGGTACCCGGTTCGAATAAGTACTGCATTGGGGGCATTTGTTTGCTCTCTCAAAGTCAAAAGCAGAACCAGTGACAGCGTCAAAGTTTTTACTATCAACAACATGATTACAGGCTCCCTCAGTTTCCTGTTGTACAGCATTAGCCTGCTTTTATCTCTTTTTTTTGTGTTGAGATCTACCCCGACTATTATTACCTCTGAAGTTATCAGAGTTATTATTATCTCTGCAGTTATTATTGTCTCTATTGTAATTGTTCTCCTGGTTCGAATTCCAGTTTCCACGATTACTATCATGTTCACATTGATGCGAACATCTATTTGTTTGGTTCTGAGGTCTTCGGCAGGAATAACCTCTATTACCATATCCTCTTTTGAAATGCTTATAATTATTAGGGTGATAGTAACGACCACTAACAGGTTGTCTCCAATTCTTCGAAGAAGAATCACCATGAAATTGGTTTCCATGATTTTGACAGAAATTACCGCTGCCCTTTCTATCAAAATTTTGTTGGAATCTACGAGCAAAGTTTTGGCCATACGGAGCTGCCGAAGCAACTGGTAAACCTTCTTTCACCTTAGAGTTACCCATGGTTATGTGTGGGTGCGCAGTTACGTATTGGCAACAGAAATCTTCCATTTCTTTTATTGTTTTAGGTTTACGTTCATGAAGGAAAGCAAGGAAAGACTCATTTACAGACGACATGACTTTGTCTCTAAGTATTAAGTCCATAAGTCCTTCATAAGTTTTTTCCGTCTTAGATAGTTCAACCCATCGTGAGAAAGTAATGCGTATTCTTGCAATAAACTCGGAGAATTCAACTCCATTTTCAGGTAACATGTTTTTAAATTGTAGACGATAGCCATCTTCGTTAAGCTGATATTTCTTTAACAGAGCGGCCCTGACAACCTCATAATTGTTCTTGTCAGGTTCATCCACCATATTTAATATACTTAGAGCTTTACCTGTCAGTATCCCTGATAACTGATAAACATATTTTGCTTTGTCTATGTTATGAGCTGTACATGCTAGTTAAAATCTGTCCAGATAGAACATTATGTCATCACTGGAAGGACTAAATGTTGGTAACTTAATCTTAAAAGTATCATTATTAGCCTTACCAGAAGATGAACCCTTGTTTGAATCATAACCATTACTCATGCTCGTCAATTTCAATTTTTCCAACTCTAAAGCTAAGACCTTTTCTTCATGTTCCATTTTTGCTTTCTCTTTCCTCTCATCAGACTCTCTCTGTAATCTTCTTTCCTCAGCCTGAGCCTCTTTTTGAAGTCTTTCATTTTCAGCTTCTTTTTCAAGTCTTTTATTTTCAGCCTCTTTTTCAAGTCTTTTATTTTCAGCTTCTTTTTCAAGTCTTTTAGCTTCTAGCTGTAGCTGGAGTTTTCTTTCCTCAGCTTCTGATTCCCTTTTTTGTTTTTCCATTTCCATTTGGAATCTTTTTTCATCCACCTGCATCTGCAGTTTCTTTTGTTCAGCTTCCATATGCAGTTTCTTTTGCTCAGCTTCCATTGCTTTATCATATCGAGCAGTTGCAAATTCTTCTAACTTATCACCAGTCTTGCCAAGCAATTTACCCTGCTCAATAAAGTGCTCAAATGTAGACATGTTGTCTAACATATGAGTCCAAAACCTGAAATAATTAACTAATTTATTTCAAACCTAAGTGTAACAAGTCTTTATTAAGCACTTGTATATTCACATCACCTTATATTATCCCAGTCTCTGTGGGAAACAAGTCTCCAATCAAAGAACTTGTATATGAAATATCAACAATCAATTCTTGATCATAAGTGCACTTCTCATTCAATAGTGCACGACACTATTCATCATTCATTTATCATCAGTGTAGTAGTAACAGTGCATTAGCATAGCCCATTAACTAATTACTATAACTGTAAACAATGACTATGTAAACACATGCAGAATGTAAACATTGAAAATGTAAACAATGCAAACAATGTAAACAATAACAATGTAAACAATAACAAAGATCAGCAACAATACAAAAACTTTCGCAGAAATCAACTAAAAATAAAGCAGAAATTAATGAAATATCACAAAAAATGTGACGATATCTGCGATAGAATTAAACAAAATACATGACACCACAGTGTATAAACAAAAATGTTGTATGAAACTAAATTATAGACAAGAGTAGGCTAACAAATACAAACAAATCAAAACAAAACTAAAGAATGCGAAATAATAACGAAAACAATATTAAAACATGTCATCACAGCTAACATAAATAGCAACAGAAGTCGCTTAGCAAATTCCAGTATTGGAAATTTGCAAACCTTACAGAAAACGCTCACAATAGACGACCTCTATGACGTGGCATAATCTAACGGAGACACCACCCAACCGAGAACCCGCTGAAATATAAACATATAAATATACGAATAACATATAAACATATAACATATAGAATGAGATGATACACAGAAGACTCAGCAGAAGTATAAGGGCACAGTTTACATACAAACAGGCCACTTAACTTATAGGCTTCCAATCGTAGAACAGCAGAAAAAAACGGATGTCAATCAACGTCCTAAAGAGCGAAGCTCCAACGATGATGGCACATCTGAACTGCTTCCACTGCTAACACGATGGTACAAGAGCTTCTGAAATACTGTGTGTTGAGTTGTTTCGGCACTTGACCTTCTAATCCAAAAGTAAGTTGATGGAAATCGGTACTTGGCCTTCTTCAGAAAACAACCCGTTTCAACCGGCACTTGACCTTCACAAAAACGACAGCACTGGAACCTTGACAGCAGCAACTTGCTTGACTTGCGTAAAAGATAACAGCAGTCCGAGTTATCCGGCAACATGTAACAACGCCGGGTACTGTCAAATTCTTGTTTCCGTCAAAAAGTTGAAATTTTGACTTTTACCGGGCAACGCCGAGTACTTTGAAAATTTTGAAGATGTTGACTGTATTGAAGAATGTTAATTTCTTGAAGGATGCTGATGAATTCTTGTTGAAAATGAAGTGGGTAAGGGACCCCGTGTTTGCTGGTACCAGAATCAAACCAGCTTATGGCCACCAAATGATGCGTGATGCCATATGATGATGGATGGTATCCGCATGTCTGGTTTTGTGTAGTGTGCAGATGTGTTCAGTCAAAACAATGTTCATACAAAAATAACAGGGCAATCCACATAGGACGTCAGTAAACTCACGACGTATAAAGTCAATGATTCTTGAAACAGCCGTTGACGTTTTTCTTCATTATTTATTGTGGACGCCACAGTGACAAAATGGTTACGCGAATATGTAGACACATCAAACAGTCATTATCACAGCAACATTCAATACAGCAATAGACGGTAGACAGCATTACAATGATGAGTCAGATGCATGTTATATTTCAAAGTGCTGTAAATGTAGTCAGGTGAAAAACTCCATCCCTTTCTATAACAGCCAGGAGATAACCAGATGTATGAGATCAGTTCACTCTCCTTAGTTTGACTTCAGCAAGACAGACACGTCTGCCGAAGTATAAATAATGTCCTCAAAAATATCCTCTAGATAATAAAGGTTTTTTCAAACCTAGTTCATTTAACAAAGTAGCAAGTAATGGTCCTTGGAACCTGCATCAACCGATGCAGCACAATACAGCGACATGTGAGCTAGGAAAACATCTCGTGACGACGACTTTCGAAGACAGGCAATGAACCAGAAATCGTTCACGACCAAAAATCGATAGAGTTAATGAAAAATGTTAATTTACCTTGCCTTCCGGAAATACACAGAAATATTATGCCTCCCGGCATGTGCAAATACACTAGAGGTATTATCTCGAATAAACGAAATATCCATAAGAGGACTCTCACATTCCTGACAGAACAAAAAAATAGCGGAGATCCCCTCTTCAACGAGGCATCTCTTTCGCCATTCCAAATCGCTCACTCCACTAGTGGTGGGCGGAAACCGATCGACCAAGAAGCAAGACAAGTCATGCGCAGTCCAGCGCAAAAAACCCACAGCTCAAAACTTAACTGCATTCGATACCAACGCGAGAAGACAAATGCTTACCGAGAAAAGTGACAATAAATTTCAAGCAGTTGTTGCCCTTGCATTATAAAATAGATATTGAAATAAAACGATGTTGCGAGAATTTATCACGCAACAGTAACGTAGTGTATAAAATGACATGAATGGAATTTTAAATCTAGGTCAACTTGCGTATCTCAAGGTTTTTCTTAGAAATGCAGCACATGTTTTATCGTAGAAAGCGGGTATTGAAGCAGTAGGCTTTTATTATCAACGTGAAACGTTACAATTTGCAGACGAAGGAGAAAACAAGGGGGATTTCGAGTACAGTCATTGTGACAGCACTGTTCTTTACCATTCTTCTTTCCTTTTATTGAATTTATGTGTTAGGCTTTACATTTTCCTGATAATTTATATATGTGGATTAGAATTTCTCACGACAAATCCTCCCCACTTAAAACAGACGTTATATGTCAGTCTATAATTCTATATACACATAGAGAAATTTATTATTATTCCTGGGGTTTTGGGTGATTCTCATCACACGGATGGCGGCTTAAAAAATCCGCTCCCAGATTTGTTTTTCCACTTATATACTCTATGCTAAACTCAAATGGCTGCATCAATAATGACCAACGGAGTAATCTAGAATTCTCATGTCTAGCCTGTGCTAGAAACGACAAAGGTTTGTGATCAGTTTGCAACTTAAATGCCTTCCCATACAGATAAATATTGAATTTCTTTATCGCCCATATTACTGCAAGACATTCTTTTTCGCTAGTTGAGTAATTGGTTTCAGCTTTATTCAACTTTCTGCTAGCATATGCCACTGGGCTTAATTCCCCATCCAATGCATCTGATTTCTGTAGCAGAGTTGCACCTAACCCAATATTACTGGCATCCGTTCTTACAATGAATTCTTGACTTAAGTCAGGTAATTTCAAAATAGGTTTGCTTGTGAGCTTTTCCTTCAATTCCTGGTAAGCCATTTCACATTGTGGTGTCCATGTAATTCGGACTGGATGTCCTTTACGTGTCAAATCAGTTAACGGTGCACATATGGAATTAAAGTTTTTGATATACTTTTGGTAGAAACCACATAATGAGACAAAGGATCTCACGTCTTTCTTGGTTTGTGGTCTCGGGGCTTTCTTTAGTTTCTCTAAATTCTTTGGGTCAGGGGTCATGTTTCCCTGATAAACTGTGTGTCCCAAGAATTCCAATTCTTTACATCCAACGCAACATTTGGTTGGTCGGGCTGTTAAATTCGCTTCCCTAAGTCGATTAAACAGCATGTTCAGAGAGTCAATGTGCTCCTCAAATGTTTCTGTTGCTATAAGGATATCATCCATGAAATTTGTGATACATGGATTATTCAGAGGGTCCAATAATTTTCTCATCATTCTAGAGAAGACACTAGGCGCATTCTTCAATCCAAATGGCAATCTATTAAACTCATAGTGTCCTTCTGAGGTACTAAAAGCTAGGTATGGTCTAACCTCCGGCTTTACTGGAATCTGATAGTATCCTTTACTCAGATCCACTTTTGAGAAATATTTAGCTTTATTTAGCCTGGCAAACAACTGATTTGTATCCGGCAATGGATCCACCTGTCCTTCTGTAATAGCATTCAGTCTCCTGTAATCTATACAGAGTCTATGTTCTCCAGAGGGTTTCCTTAAGAGTACAACACCGGAACTATACGAAGATTCACTGTGTGAAATAATTCCTTCCTTCAACAAATAGTCTATCTCTTCCTTCAAAGCTTTCTCCTTAGCAAACGGAATCGAATAGGGTTTCATACAGACAGGTGTGGGTCTATCAGTTGCATATCATATTCCAATAGGTTTGTATGCCCTGGTCGGTCTGTTAACACCTCTGCATGATTATTTAGAACCTGTTGCACTCTCTCTTTCTGAGTTTTCATTAAATGTGTACTGATTTTCACCTGTGCCGCTGTCTCACAGGGGTGTAATGGATATTCAAATGATGAAAGTGGTTCCTTTTTCATCTCCATGGCAATGGACAAGGTCAACAAGTGTGTCTCTTCCTGATGTTCTCTTTCCAAATATTTCTTCAGGAGATTCACATGATAGATTTTTTCTTTCCCCTTCTTATCTATCTTATAATTGGTTCTAGACACCTTCTCTAGAACTGTATATGGACCTTGCCATCCAATTTGTAACTTATTCTGACTACCGGGGAGAAGAAGCAGTACCTTCTCTCCCACAGCCAAATCTCTGTCTTTAGCTTTCCTGTTATAATAGGCAGCATGTTTCTTCCTGGCTTGTTTCAAATTTTCATTGGCAAGTTTCCAGCCAGTTTTTAAACGAGTGGTCAGCTCATTCACATATTGGTATGAGGATGTAATATTTTCCTCTGC
Source organism: Oreohelix idahoensis (assembly GCA_024509875.1). Lineage (NCBI taxonomy): Eukaryota > Metazoa > Mollusca > Gastropoda > Stylommatophora > Oreohelicidae > Oreohelix > Oreohelix idahoensis. The sequence goes on along the minus strand of JAMPIV010003217.1, from coordinate 21,874 downwards.
CTTTTCATCAGTCCACGTTCTTAACAGAGCTACATATGGACCTTTAATTTTGTGGACCTATTTGTCCATGCACCGGTATGGTCTCTTCCACTCGAAGCTCTATAGTGATGATTTTTCTTCCCAGAATTATCATGCACCAAACGACCGCTACCAATTCTTTTCTTGGGGCTGTCTCCCCACTTAAAATTCTTGATGAGAGATTTCCTCTTTACCTCTTCTTCCTCCAGTTTGTTTAAGTCCGATTGAGGGATTTTCAGCTTATCCTGGGGTAAGACATCTTTTTGCACTCTCCGCATAGTGGCCATTGTAAAACAGTTAAGTGAAGCTTGTCCGTGAAAAGGGGCTTCCCATTCCCTTTGGTCCACTTTATCAAATTTATATTTCTTTTTATTGTCAGGCCTAATTTTGCCCCGTGGCGTGTCCAGGTCCTGATCAATGTTCCCACTTGTGGGTGTTCCCTCATGTGCTATGCTACACCTTTCTACAAAATTCTCAATGTCCCATCTTGCCTTGGGCCAATAATAATTGTGAGCCACCTTTTGGATGATGGTACCAATTTTCTCATGGTCCCCATCTGGTTTCACATGTAGGCTCCTTATTAAGTCTGCCCTATATCTTTTAGGAAGTACCAGCTGTCCCTGACCTTTGGATCTAGCTCCAGTCTTCCTATACATCAACTTGTTTTTCATGTAAAAATCTCCCTTGCCTGGAGTTGTATGACAAGTTGACCATTTCCTGAAACAAGGCTTGAGTGTTTTATCCCCAGCCTGTGCCTTCCTCATCTCTTCTGGAGTGGTATCCAACATAATATCCTCCTCCTGTCTTGAGGTCGACCTGACCTGAAGGGTGGCCATAACTATAGGGTTCCTTCTGCAACGGTCAGTGTCATGATTGCTCATCTTACAATTTTTACACCACCTTTTCCCTTGGTTGAAAGATTTTCTTTCATCATATTTCCTTTCATCGAATTGTGGGGTTTTATTTTTATTGTCATACCGTGGCCTATCAAATTGGTGCTTACCTTTGTTTTGATCTCTAGGATCAAATTTATTAAAGTTCTGTGGTGCCCTAAAATTTTCCAGCTGTTTCTTCTTATTACCTGATACCTCTGCCTGAGCTGCTTGATACCTTTCAGCAACATTTAGCAACTCACCCAGCCTCTCTGCACCTTGTTCCATGAGAAACTTTCTCAGGTCTGGAGCCATGGACTCTCTTAATTGTTCTATAAGGACCATTTCCTTAAGATCTTGGGTTTTCCCCAGAGAAGTCCATTTCTCCAAGTATGTCTCTATCCGTGCAGAGAACTGGTGATAGGTTTCACCTGACAGTAGTTTAGCATTCCTAAATTTTTTCCTATAAAATTCTGCGTTCTTTTCATATCTTAACAAAAGAGCCTGCTTTAGCATGTCATAATTTTCCTGATCACCTCTGCTCATTTTGGCAAAAACTTCATAAGCTGCCCCACGAAGCCCTTGAGATAACTTCAAGCTCCACCTTTCTCTCTCTAACCCATATGTGGTAGCTAATAGTTCATATCTATTTAGATAGCTCTCAATATCATTGTCTTTCTCAACAAAATGATCTAAATGAAAATTCATAGCTGAGGTTGAGGCTCCCTGGCTAGCAGTGGCATCAGAGGCAAAGGGACTGGCACCATTTTCAGGAGCATGGCCTTGAAACTCAAACTCCCTTAGTCGTAACTCATGTTCCCTTTGTAATCTTTTATCTTCTGCTTCCCTTTCTGCAGCTAATCGCTTGTCTTCCCTTTCTGCAGCCAATCTTTTGTCTTCTCTTTCTGCCTCCAATTTCTTAGCCTCTTTGTCAGCCTCAATCTGCAACCTCTTAGCCTCAGCCTCAATCTGCAACCTCTTAGCCTCAGCCTCAGCCTCAAATTGCAGCCTCTTAGTCTCAGCCTCTAACTTTCTTTCGGCCTCTTTTTCTAATCTTCTTTCTTCCCGTTCAATATATTTGTCACATTCAGCAGTGACATAAGCAATCATAATTTGCCCGTCCATTCCTAACTCTTTTGCAGTCTGTACAGCAGCAGATCGAAATTTTGCCAAGTCGGCCATTGTCTAACATGTAAATGTAACAATTAAATCTATCAATAATTATCTAAGGACACTACAGGCACTGAGAGCTCAACGTTATTTATTTTCACCCAAGGATACCTTTTTAATTTCTATTATTCCCTGAAGTGAATTACCCCCAATATTTTTAATAGGGAAAGATTCAAAATCCCGAGAGCGAGACCCCAATATATGTTGTAAAGTGGGATGTTATAAATATTTATAGGGGACTTAGTGTACTGACTGAGATCAGCTGTGAAGGTATCTGTATCTAATAGGTGTAGTGTTTTACAGATAACCTTACTTGCTACCACATTATGCCTCAGTCAGAATTATTCTGGAATATTGTGATGACTACGTTAAATGTCTAGGGTATGTATATGATGAAGTGTAAGTCACAACAACAACAGACAGATAAACAATTTAATTTATTCCACCACACTTGACAACACTGTGACACTCACACACATGTAACATTCTATAAGACTATCTTAAATGAGTCACTGGTAAATTTTCAAATATCAATATGTATTAAGTACTCTCATTAATATATATGTCCTGATTCAACTACAAAGTGAACCAGGAATCACAATCAATTTTAATTACAATTTATATGTACAGAATTTATCAATATGAATCTTGTAGTGACATATTTTATTAATATTATCCTATGTGTGTCAGTTGTGTAGTAGTAATATGAGGTAATACTGGTTTTGTTTTTTTCAAGCTATGTTGTTATTTGTCATCATGACTTCAAGTGTTTGTTTATCTTGTAAGTAGTATGGGGAAAAGTTCACAGTTCCTATCAATTTAAACACTGTATTTTCCCTCTGGTTTATTATAAAGTCAGATTTTGAGGGGGAGGGGGGGGGGGGGGGGGGGGGGGATAATGTTGAGCTCCACTGGCCACATAGGCTTATCTTTCGTGATGGCGGCAGGAAAAGACTCCTCTGCTCGATAGCCTCCCTGTGTTCTGGAGACACCTCACTGGTCACTATCTGGACCCAGGAGTATGCTGTCAGCCTCTAGGTTCAGCAAAGCTCCGACCAGGTGCTGCTCAATAACTTTTGGACCACGGTCCCTGAAACAAGAAGGTTGTACCTCCTACTTCATAACTAATTTATAATCTATTTCTAGACTGAACACAATACATAACAAACACTGAGTTCAGAGCGGTAGGCCAACTGTCAGCTTCATCTGAAATAATTTTCACCAGTATATTCCTCCCTAATGGTTACTACGCCTCTGCAATTCCAGCATTATTTCTTTCTAGTCGATAAGATAGGTGTCAGTGTACTGTTTGGCAATTCCATGTAGTTTTACTTTCCTCCGACACCTTCTGTTCAGGTTGGAGCACTATATAGGCTTTACCTCATGTTCGCTACTGAACCACACATATATACAGACATAAATTATCAATTTACATTCAATTTTCATTAAAAAGATATTGAATATATCAAGCTTACCACAATTCATGGAATAATACACAGTTACGTTGACTGGCAATGAATATAACACAATTTCGATCTGCCGATGTCCCAGGCTTTTATTTAGAAAAATATGCACTGGTGCTCAACGCACTGGTTCTTTAGTAAGTTTATTTGAAAATGTGGTGGTGACCTGACGCCTCTGATTGACTATATTCGCGGGTCTAACCAATCGTGCCATGTTTACACAGCTTTTCAAAAAAAGTACCCTTCCTTCCATCTCCCCTGACAACAAAAGATAGTATTTATAGCCCGACTAATCGTGTTTAGCCTTACATTTATTGCACTCCAATCAAATCGGATTTAACATGGAGACCCATTTCCTGTACAATAGTGGTGTGAAAATCTGCCACTGAGTGATTCTGATTTTGGTGTTGTCTGACATCCCTCACTATTTCTTTTGGCTATAATTTGGTAATTCCTAGACTATTTGCGTAACGTTTAACATATTCTTTGTCAGCAAGTCCTAAGGAACCCAAATATACAAATTTAAAGGAGCTAAGTGGCTGCGTTCAAAATATGCATTTTCTTCTACCTCCTGTTTACTTCGAATACGATGTGGTGTCTGGGTACTGTAATGTTTTCAAACGTAAACCAGTATAATGTCATGTTTCCTAATAAGCGTTTTGTGAGTTTTTAAAAACTAACTCTCGTGTGTGTAGTGTTTTTTATCACTGTCGATTTGAAAAAAGCTAGTGCTTGTGGCCTTACACGCGTGATGGTAGTAATTGTGTATCGCGAGACTGTGGTAGTATTGCCTGCATTCCGGCTTTCAGCCTCTCCCTTTCTTTCTATCTTTAGTCCATCTGTCTTTCGTTTTTTGGTAACGTAGTGTATAAAATGACATGAATGGAATTTTAAATCTAGGTCAACTTGCGTATCTCAAGGTTTTTCTTAGAAATGCAGCACATGTTTTATCGTAGAAAGTGGGTATTGAAGCAGTAGGCTTTTACTATCAACGTGAAACGTTACAATTTGCAGACGAAGGAGAAAACAAGGGGGATTTCGAGTACAGTCATTGTGACAGCACTGTTCTTTACCATTCTTCTTTCCTTTTATTGAATTTATGTGTTAGGCTTTACATTTTCCTGATAATTTATATATGTGGATTAGAATTTCTCACGACACTCCCTACCAAGGTTGTTGATGACTTGCTGATACTTTATTTAGTTCTCACATTACTTACTCCACTTTTCACCTTTGAATATATTTGTAACTGTTGTCACCTGATCTATTGTTCCGTCTGCCATTCATGACTTCTTTCTTTATTCATACTCCTTTTATGCCAATTATGTTCTCATGAAGGGTGTGTCTTATGTCTGTGGTTATCAGCATGTCGACTTTTTACCTGGGCCGTCACATAATTGGATCTAATCAAAACCGATCTTAGCATGTAATTCATAGTCACAGTGGGTTTATCTCATGCCCAGCCCATGATGATATGCATCTCTTCATTTTGATTGTGTTCCCAGCCATTTACATTGTAATATTGACAGCATGAATATTCCCAGCTTATATTCGATTACTGACATGACAAGCTGATGATATAAGAGAAACAATAGTCTCTGCTCCAAGTGCATAGCAGTCATTGTTTGTAAAGCTGCCAGACCTCACTAGTACTTCCATATGATCAGCTCAACATGGTACTTGTAAGATGGCCTATATTTGGTCTATAATTGTTATATGATACTATAATGAAAGGGGAAGATGACATTAACCAGCTAAATTGTCAAGTTTAAAAGCAACAAAAATGGTTGGAAATTGATGCATCTAAGAACACACCCCTAAATTTATTCCTGTGAGAACACACCCCCTACTTTATATTTATTCCTGTAGGAAAAAATACCCCTTACTTTACATTTATTCCTGCGAGAACACTAGTTTTGAATTATGTGAGGTCCTCATTTAGTGCTAATAAAATGTGACTACACTGTACCTCACAAGGAGCTAAATGGTAAGGAACAGAAGAGATCTAGTGATGACAAAATGAAATAAAGTGGCTAAATGGGAAATTTTTAAAGCAAATTTCCTTAATTTATTTCATTATTCTCTTATGTAAGTTACTAAAATGTCACACTTTCTGGCTCAATTTGTAACTTGTCTGTATATCTTATTTTTCAAGAACAGTGCAAACAAAATTACTTTTGTAAAAATTCCCATTTTTAGATGTTTATATTAAATGAAACTTAGATTCTAGCTATCGAATGGGAAAAAAGTTACATTTTTTAAAACATGATCTTACATACATTTAGTATGCATTTGAAAATCGCTGAATCACTCAGAAAAATCAATAAAGCACAAACTGTTTAAAATGTCATCAGAGACATACATACTATCATCAAACATGTATAACACCCTTTTTTAGTCTGCTAAATTGTTCCTGTATGACTTCTAATTGTTATAGCTGATGTTTGTTGCCAGTACATGTTGTTTATACTTCTCAGGTCCTTACCATCATTGTTAATTCTTTCTAATTCTAGCATTTTTATAATTTTCTCATGTTTTACTATCTCAGATGCTGTAGTGTAGTGTGAAAAGCACAAGTATAATAATAATAATTTCTTTAAGCACCAAACACGGCGCATAAGGCAGAAACCAGTGCTCTCCAGGTTGTTCGTTGTGACGCCACTCCTCTTAGCTCTTGCACATTATTTAGGCCCAACAAGTATAGATAGATTAAATTCAGAAGTTATAATTTTTGAAAATGATCATATATGCATTTTGTATGCACTTGACAGCTGTAAATTATTCAGAAAAAATCAGAATGGCAAAGACTGTTGAATGTGACATTGGACATACTACCATTAAACATATCACTCTTCCTTATATTTTCAGGTTGTTATATTTTGTTCACCATTATTACAAAAAAGCAAACTTTGAGTGATCTTTCTTGTGATATCAATATCTCAAATGACCAAATTGTCTAGGATTTTGTCATATATTATTCATTTTTCTTTTCAGATTGCAAAAAAATTATGGAACAGAAGATCCCATTCCTGGATCAAAAAATTCGATTAAACATCAGTACAGATTTTAAAGTGAGTATTCTTTTTAATAACTCCGCCAATGCCGGTCCCAAGCCCGGATGAAAAAGGAGGAGGGCGACCTGCATGGAGGCCGTAAGGAGGCAGCCCCTCCACCATGCAAAGGCACAACAGGCCAATCACCTGTTTGCTTTAAATCACGATTACTAGCAACACAAGAGAGAAAACTGGACTGATTCTAAAGGTGACGAACTGGAACGGACTACGGACTACGACTTATGGAACGTGGAACACAAGAAGTATAAATGGGAAGGAAGAGGAGCTGGTGGAAGAGATGAGGAAAGCAAAACTAGAAGTCTTGGCTATAACAGAAACAAAGAAAAAAGGACAAGGAGTCATGGATCTCGATGGCAACACGCTGCTCTACAGTGGTGTACCCATGTCTGAAAGAGCTAAAGGGGGCGTGGGTTGCATTGTGGCCCAAAATCAAAAAGATAGTATCAAGGGATGGAACTTTGTCTCGGAGCGCATTATGGTTGTTAAACTAAAAGAAGGAGAAACCATAGTCAACCTGGTCATAGTGTATGGGCCAAATGAGGATGAGAGAGCAGAGGTCAAGGAGGAATTCTTTGAGCTGCTTCAAAGGACAGTGGATGACTGCCTAGATGAAGTTATCATGCTCGGAGATTTTAATGCCAGAGTTGGAAATGACCATGCTAGATGGGGTGGAGTTATCGGAAGATATGGAGAAGATACTCTCAATGACAATGGAAAGCGACTCCTTAGATTCTGCAGTGAGCAGAATCTGATCATTACAAACACAAAGTTCCCCCATAAGCGCATACATGCATACACTAGATGTGAACCAACAAAGAATGAGAAGTCAGTGATCGACTATGCCATTGTTCGGAGAAGCTCATTCAAATATGTCCGAGATGCTAGAGTCTGGAGGGGGCCAGAGATTGGAAGTGATCACTACCTGCTAACAATCAAAGAACAACTGAAAGAGTTGCTCAGCCTAGGAACTGCCCAACATCACGCAAGAAACCAAGTAAACGAGCAGGAGAAATGAGCATTAGGACCTACAAGCTGAGAGAGCCAGAAATTAAGACCAGATATCAGGGGCTTATTGCTGCAGTGGTGAGCAACACAGAAGAACGACCTGATGACTTGGAAACCCTCTGGATTAAATTCAAGGATATCATAAAGACAGCTGCTGCAGAAGCATGCGGTGAAGTCCGACTTGGGAACCAGAGAAAGAGGACACCTTGGTGGACAGAGGAAGTCAAAGAGAAAATAAGAGAGAAGAAAATGGCATGGAAACATTACTTAGGAGCTAAAAACACAACAGGACAAATGGAAAAATATAGAGAATATGTGACACTCAGAACAGAAGCAAAGAACAAAGTGCTAGCAGCAAAACAGAAGTCCTGGGAAGAATTTGGAGAAAAGCTAGAAAAAGATGCACAAGAAAACCAGAAATTGTTCTATAAGACCCTAAAGAACATGAGGAAGGAAAAACAATGCCCTCTCAAATTTATAAAGGACAAGCAAGGGAAATTGCTTACTGCCCCGAAGGAAGTAATGGGAAGATGGAAAGAATATTTCTCAGAACTCCTGGATGGTGAGCATGGTGAAGCATCTGAAATGATAAACACTAGCACAGAAGAGAAAACCAATGATGGTGAAGATGACATAAAGATGGAAGAACTGAAGGCAGCACTGGAGAAAATCAAGATGGGCAAAGCAGCAGGGCATGATGGTATAACACCAGAAATGGTTAAGTTCATGGGAGCATCAGGCGACCTATTACTCTTAAGGGTTTTACAGGCAGCGTGGTACAACAAGACCATACCAAAGGATTGGGAGATTGCCATCATAACACCAATTTTCAAAAAGGGTGACAATCGACAGTGTGGAAACCATAGAGGCATATCCCTTCTCAGTGTCCCTGGTAAAATCTACTCTAGAATCCTAGAGCCTAGCTGAGCCACAATTGGATGAGGTCCAGTGCGGATTTCGAGCAAACGGAAGTACTCAAGACCTAATCTTCACACTCAGACAGCTGAGTGAAAAGGCCCTTGAGTATAAGAGTGAGATGCATCTTTGTTTCATAGATCTGGAAAAGGCGTTTGACAGGGTCCCCTGGAGCAAACTTTGGGACTGTTTGGCAAGGAAGAATATTCCAGCACCTCTGATTCATGCTATACAGAGCTTCTACAAGTCTTGCAGAAATTATGTGAGGACAGCAAACCATAAGTCGGAAGAGTTCAGGACCACCACTGGTGTAAGACAAGGTGATATCCTATCACCTTACCTCTTCATACTCCTTATGGACGATGTCATCAAGGCATGTAAGGAGAGAACAAGAAAGTATTCAGTGGGGTACTGGAAGATGAGACAGGTCTATATTTCGGAGCTGGCATTTGCTGATGATGTTGCCCTGATTGCTAAATCAGAGGCGCATCTCCAATCCAACCTGCAAGTCTGGAAGGAAGAGCTGGAGAAGAGAGGGATGGTCATAAGCAGCTCTAAAACAAAATCCATGGTGATATCACGAGAAGAAAGAAAACATCAGATTAAGCTGGGAGAACAGGTCCTGGAGCAGGTCGACCACTTTAAATACCTCAGAGCTATTATAGACCGAAAGGGAGGCATCAAAGAAGAGTTGGCCACTCAAAAAGCAGCAGCTGGGAGACTTTTTCAGGCCATAAATCGAGGATTCCTTAGCAAGAGAGAGGTTGGTAAGAAAACGAAGATGGCTGTATACCGCTCCACCTATGTCCCAGTCTTGACATATGGATGCGAGTCATGGGCAATGACTACAACCCATAAAAGCCAGATCCAAACCTCAGAAATGAGGTATCTGAGGAAGGTGGTTGAAGTAACAAGAAGAGACATGGTACGCAACCAGACGATACGTCAAGGCATTAAATCCTACCCCCTGCAGACCCAAGTAGAACAGTCCCAATTAAGATGATTTGGCCATGTCTGCAGAATGGGAGAAGATCGGATACCACGACAAGCATGGGAAACAAAGAGCCAAGGATCCAGACACCAAGGACGACCCAGAGTCCGCTGGGAGGACAACATTAGACAATCTTTGAAGGATCGAGGACTAGAATGGAACCAGGCCAGGAGGAAGACAGCCGATAGGATAGTCTGGCGCTCTCTCTTCCAAACCTCTACACCTCACGGTAGAAGGGGAACGACTAAGTAAGTAAGTAAGTATTCTTTTTAATTCTCAATAACAAAGTTTTATACAGCCAAAGTGAGTTAAACTGAGAAATCTGTTAAAATATTGCCCATTTAAATATTATATTACTTATTGCTGGAATCTTTGTGTTTTATTTTTTCTGTAACAATGTAGTATATGTAAATGTAATATAAGATCTTCATCAGAGACAGAAGCATGAAAGAGTTGAGAAAAGAAAGTAATGTATATACATACACATTTTTCATGGGACATTGTTTAATACTGAAGTGGTTTGTTTCAAACTTGAATATGTTCAATATTTTGTTTTCAGGGACATGCAGTGAAGATAAAAAGTGAAGTAGAGGAAGATGGTCATGTTTCTGCAGGGAGAGAGTGTATGGGGACCAGTTCCACATCTGTATATCCTGCTGGGGACAATTTACTCAGTAATGCTTTATAACTTTTTAACATAACCTGTGCTCCATATGTTACCACTATCAACAAATAAGTAACATAATAAGTATTATTCAAACACATCCACCACAAACATCTTAATTTTTTAGGGTTTCTACCCTATACACACACACATACACACACATGTGCCTAGTTTTTTTTTTTTTTTTAAATTTCAATCCTTTTATTTGTTTCATGTATCTTTAGTCCTCTTATATTTGACATATATTTTAATGAACTAAGAATGTGGCTATCAACAAATTCTGCATTTCATGTCCTCTTATAATAATAATAATAATAGCCCCTTCAGTAATAACTGACTATGGGAATACGCCCCTGAGGTGACAGCCCTTAGGTGATTATTTTCCTGGTGCTCCTTTTGACGTTTTCTCCCCTCCTCTGCTTGTTGTGTGAGCCTCTCTTCGCCCAATCTGAGGTGGCGCCGTAAATAGCATCGCCACTTAGTGCGATCGGCAGCTTCATCCTCCCATGTTGCTGGATCCATGTCCAGTGCCCTCATATCTCTCCTGCACACATCTTTGAACCTCAGCTGTGGTCGCCCAACTGTTCTCTTGCCATCTGCTAATTGTCCGTAGAAGATATCTTTTGGGATGCGACCATCTTCCATGCGGCAAACATGGCCAAGCCAGCAAAGTCTGTGCTGTCTAAGCAGTGTATACATACTTTGAAGGCCAGCACGTGACAACACCTCGACATTTGTCACTTTTATCTTTCCACGAAATGCCGAGGATGCAGCGTAGACACCGTAAATGGAAGGTATTGAGCCTTCTTTCTTGCTTAGCATAGGTCGTCCAGGTCTCGCTGCCATATAGGAGTGTGCTGGTGACGCAGGCATTATATACCGCAGCTTTGGTCTTCATTGTGAGTTTGGAGTTTCCCCAAACACGCGATGTGAGGTGGGCAAAGGTAGCTGCAGCTTTGCCAATGCGGCTGTCGATTTCTGTATCCAGTGAGAGTTTGTCATTGATGGTAGACCCTAGGTATGTGAAATGGTGCACCACTGCCAATTCATAGTTATCGATAGTGATAACTGGTGCAGCACCCGCATCCTGACTCAGCATATTCGTTTTCTTTAGACTTATTGTGAGGCCAAAGTCCTTGCATGCTTTAGTGAAGCGATTCATCAAGTTCTGAAGCTCCTGTTGGCTTTGAGTGACGACTGCAGCATCATCAGCGAACAACAAGTCTCTTATAGTGACCCTTCTAATTTTTGTTTTTGCCTTCAGCCTTGAAAGATTAAACAGACGGCCATCTGACCTAGTGTGAAGGCATATTCCTTCAGTTGCATCTCTGAATGCATGTTTCAAGAGTAAGGCAAAGAAGATCCCGAAGAGGGTCGGAGCCAGAACACAGCCTTGTTTAATGCCACTTCGTATGTCAAAGGGCTGTGACGTGCTTCCAGCATATTGGACTGTTCCCTTCATGTCATCATGGAATGACTTTATCATTTCCAGCATTTTAGAAGGGCAGCCTATTTTCAGGAGGATTTTGAAGAGTCCATCCCTACTAACCAGGTCAAATGCTTTTGTGAGGTCTATAAAGGCGATATATAAAGGCCTTTTCTGCTCTTTTGATTTTTCCTGAAGCTGGCAGACAGAGAAGATTATGTCTGTTGTTGATCTACCAGCTCGGAATCCACACTGTGACTCTGGATATATGCGCTCAGCTAACTTGTGTAGTCGCATTAAGATGACTTTGGCAAAAACCTTACCAACAATACTAAGAAGAGAGATGCCTCTGTAGCTATTGCAATCACTTCTGTCTCCTTTATTTTTGTACAGTGTTACAATCTTGGCATCTCGCATGTCTTGAGGAATAGTTGTCTCTTCCCAGCACTGGCACAGCATCCTATGCAGGGGATGTAATAGTGTGCTCTTACAGCATTTGATTAAATCAGGAGGAATCCCATCACTGCCTGGTGCTTTGCCAGAGGCCAAGCTATCAATGGCCTTGCTGAGTTCCTCTAATGTTGGTTCGGCATCCAGCTCCTCCATAGTTGGCAGACATTTGACAGCATCAAGGGCTGCAGGTGTAACGGTATTTTCTCTAGCATAAGGCTCAGAGTAGTGCTCGACCCACCGCTCCATCTGCTTACCCTTATCGGTTAGCTTCTCTCCGCTGATGGTTGTTACTTTTTTGGGGGCCAAGTGCTTTCTTTACGTCATACATTTGTTTAATGTTGCCTGTTTGCGCTGCGATCTGGATGCTCTCACTGAGCTGGAGCCAATAGTCATTTGCACAGCGTCGAGCATTTTGTTGAACTTTGCTTCTCGTATCCTTCAGGATCTGTAGGGTTCTAGCACTCGGTGAACGTTTGTATTCATTCATAGCACTGCGCTTAGCTTCAATGACAGGTGCCATCACATCTGATGAAGCATTAAACCAGTCATTTGACTTTGCCATTTTCTTACCAAAGGTGGCAAGTGCAGTACTTTGAATGGTGTTCCATAGATGCTCCCAGTTCTCTGTAATAGTATCACCATGCTGAGGGCTGCTGAGCACTTTCTTGAAGGTCGCAGTAAATTGAGCGATCATGACAGGGCGATATATATATTCATGTATCTTTAGTCCTCTTTTATTTGACATATATTTTAATGAACTAAGAATGTGGCTATCAACAAATTCTGCATTTCATGTCCTCATATTTGACAAATATTTTTGTGTTTACTACTTATCTCTCTGTCGCATATGAATTTCACAGAAGGTGAATATAAGGAAGGAGGAAGATGTAGAAGGATGGATGTAGACCTTTAGAAACTAGTTTTCACAGATGTGAGCTAGTGTTGAGGGAAAGAGTTAACAGAAGGGCACAGGTTGGTGTCAGTGATTCTCTCACCTTTTAGACTACCAACTCTTGTATTTGTCTGGCGACGACTAACTCTTTCTTACTCAAATCTTGTTTTAAAGAAGATGAACTAGTAGTAACAAGTAATACAATGAGGGTTGAGTATGTTTTTTCTGAACAGAACATACAATCTAATAAGTCAAACTCAGAATGAGGGGCTGAGTTACTACCGAATGTACATAATTACTTTAATTACAGTGGAAAATAAAATCAATGTTGACATGTACTTTGAAAAAAAGAAATACTAGGAAATTTAAAACTGTCAGTGTCTTTGGTTCAGATAAGAATAAGAGGCTATTTTCCTCACAGACGAAAGTTTATTCCTATGGCTATTTCTTGGAGAAGTGAATTCTAATTTTGGCCTGTTTTTTAAGTAGACTTATCTGCTTGGGCTTCTCCTGTGCATCTCAGTAGGTAGGATTTACCAACTGTAGAATGTGCTTCAGTTGAGCTACAGTCCAAGAGATGCTTTGGCTTTTCATTAACCTGGTTGTGAAGTGATGTTCAGGTGATGAATGCTTATATGCTGAAGACTGCTCAGGGTTGCTGACTTGTGAACACCGCTAGGTTTGAGACGTAAGCAGTAGTTCTCTCTGTAGCATAGAGCAGCTAGGCAGTTTACTCGCAACAATTTACAGCAATCAAAATCCAGAAACTGGCTAGGATTCTGCAACTGCGCTGTGGAAGATAATACAGGTAATCAATCTTCTGTTTTTTATACAGATATATTATCTACAGCCATTCTGGACGTTTTCATCTCAGAATGGTGCTTAATAATATTTACCTGAACCATAACGTCAGTCGTTTTCCTTAAAGAGGGGACTGTCCATTTGTTTACAAATTCCTGTCTAGCGGTAGTCTCACACTAGTTGAGTCAGTCAGGTCAGCCTTTGTTACAAGCAGACGCCTGGCCATGTGTGTTCATGCGTGACTGCATTGGAGGAACAATATTTCATTCACTCGTCCATTGAACAACATGGTTCTTCTCTCGTTCACAACAGCTTTCTTTATCACATTCCCAAAATAATTAGAATGTAGTACTTTCAGATATCAGCCAGTACTTACATCATTATAATGCATTAATAACATTCATAATACATAAATGCAAAATAGCTATTAATCTAATGTAAAGAAATAAAACCCCAATATTAAGTATTTCACACTTTACATCAATTAACTAATCCCTTGATATTAGAGTTAGCTAATTAAGCGAATACTGAGAGTTTGCTTACTGCGCAGGACTTATCAGCAGCTTAAGAAGATAGATTTTGAATAGCCTTTACTCTCAAATCACATAGACTGTTGATATTAGGAAGCTTGAGGCTTCTATTCTATAAGCGTGCATGGTCTTCCAACGGTTAACAGCAAGGGATTTTAAAACTCGGCATTTGTTTGCATGAAGTTAAAACATTTTCGTTCCCATGCCAAGTTAATTGTTTCCCGTCTCTTGCTTAGACACGTACCGAGATTTATCGAGGCGGTCTTCAGTTGACCACTGAACACGGAAATATGATACTCTGAGAACCACTGCAAATTCGACTAAGCGAATAAATCGTATAGACGTCCTTAAAAAAATACTTTTAGGTGCCTTGTAGAAGAAGACTGCATTGGGGTCGTATTGCAGGACTATTAATGAAGACTTGAAAAACAGCATTAGAACAGAACGCAGGTGCAAATATTTCATAGAGAAAACAGACAAAATGTGAAGGAATAGAAAAGTAAGGAATTTTAAAAGAATATAGACAAAACCTTCGAGCACTCTGTGACACTCTCCAAACAGATTTTACAGGTTCAGACTGAACTTTCCTATAGTTTGTTTTACTTGAACCAGCCTGCGGTGATGCCCCCTTCTCAGCTGCTTCAGAATCACTTATTATAGACTCGTCAGACTTGCTATACACTTCAAATTTTTGATCAGAATCTGATGAAGATTTGCTCTTTGCACTTTCACTAGAGCCTAACACAGTTTCCAACCATTCTCGGGTCTTAATAGCTGTTAAATGAGCAGGATGTTTTGATTGTAAACTGTTTCCATTCTGTGTATTTTCAGCCATTGTTTATCACTATGAAACGTGAATAGAAATTAAGCTAACACACTGAAATTCCCACCAAAAGTGAACAAAGACCATTCAGAAATGCTTAAAAATGTGTTTGCTTCCATCCTTGATAAAGTTCTGGTCACTTTAAAATACTGGATCGGAAAAAGAATAACAATTAGTTTGTGTCTTGTAAAAGATCTTACGTCTAGAGGAACGGAACTGAGCATCTTTAAATAGACGTTACGTACTGAATCAGGAGCCGCGGTAGCATAGTGGTTAGTGCACTGGCTTCCTAGCGCAGTGGTCTATGGTTCGATCCCCAGATGAGGCGGGAATATTTTTAGACCACAAACGGCTCCTGGGTCGACCCAGCCCCAAATGGGTACCAGAGCAACTCTGGGAAGGTTAAGGCGGCCGGCGTGATGCCGACCACATCACCCCTAGTGTGCCGACGGTCAAGATAATATGGGCCTAACACCATATTCCCAATATGCCTCAATGGGCGTGTAACGGGTTCCTTTACCTTTACCTTTTACGTACTGAATCGGTTAATAATCTTCAATGGGACTCCATATTCACTCATCATTGTTCAAAGTGGTTCTCTGTCTACACTGCCAAATACCTTTTCATATTCCGTAAATCTAATGTAAAAAGATACTTTCCATTTCAGACTTAGTTCCACTATTATCCTCAATGTGGCATTCTGATCTGTACAGGATCTGCTTTGCCTAAAACCTTTTTGTTCTCTACTCAAAGACTCTTAAGTTCTTGAGGATGAACCTGTTAAATATTTTTCCTGGAGCGAATAATAAGATTATTCACATTTAATTAATGCACTTGAAAATCTTTTGTAAATGTCCATTCTAAGGCAGTTTGACCAGAGATCCTTCTTTCCTTTCTGGTGGTATTTCTTCTCTCTCCCAGATAGTTCCACAAAACAGACTGAACTTCTCAACAGACTGGATCCATGAAATCCCCCAGACTTCCAGCCAGCAATCATGGACCTACAAATCAACTGTGAAAAACCAACTAAGGAAGAAATAAAGAAAGACATAAAGCCTCTAACAGAAGGAAAAGGAGCTGGTCCTGATGACATTCCAGTAAAGGCTATCAAAGCAGAAATGGACACCTCTACAGAGATGTTATACAAATTACTGTGTCAAGTTTTTGTGGTTACAAATTGTCTACAGGATGTGGGGGTAACAGGTCACATGACCAACCCTCCTTAGTCAGCTCTTATGACATGCTTGGAAGATAACAGTGTTAGTTTTCTTTACTCCCTTAGTAACCCTTAGTAACTCACTGGTGTGATAAGCCTGGAAGATAACAGTGTTAGTATTCTTTACTCCCTTAGTAACCCACTGGTGTGATAAGCCTGGAAGATAACAGTGTTAGTATTCTTTACTCCCTTAGTAACCCTTAGTAACCCACTGGTGTGATAAGCCTGGAAGATAACAGTGTTAGTATTCTTTACTCCCTTAGTAACCCTTAGTAACCCACTGGTGTGATAAGCCTGGAAGATAACAGTGTTAGTATTCTTTACTCCCTTAGTAACCCTTAGTAACCCACTGGTGTGATAAGCCTGGAAGATAACAGTGTTAGTATTCTTTACTCCCTTAGTAACCCTTAGTAACCCACTGGTGTGATAAGCCTGGAAGATAACAGTGTTAGTATTCTTTACTCCCTTAGTAACCCTTAGTAACCCACTGGTGTGATAAGCCTGGAAGATAACAGTGTTAGTTTTCTTTACTTCCTTAGTAACCCACTGGTGTGATAAGTCTGGAAGATAACAGTGTTAGTATTCTTTACTCCCTTAGTAACCCTTAGTAACCCACTGGTGTGATTTTTTGATTTTTTTTTTGGCGTACGCCCGCTAATATTCGAGGCGAAATCTCAGGTTATTACTATGTCTAACCTGACATTGATTTTACGTGAGTATCCCTTTTTACTTGTACAGAGACAGGTGTCCCTCGCCATTCAGGCAAATACTCTCCGATTTCGGAGAAACCCATTGCAGCTAGGTCGGCTCAGGAGCCTCCAATCCCTGGTCGACAACACTCCTTCAAATGTCCTCGCCAGGTCTCCAGTTAATCCAGTCCAATTCCCTGTCAACGAAAAATCCTCAAATGCCGTCGCCCGGGTTTGATCCTGAATCACCCGGTCGCCAGAGCGGTGTTGTAACCACTACGCTAGCGCGGCTCCACACTGGTGTGATAAGTCTGGAAGATAACAGTGTTAAAATTCTTTACTCCCTTAGTAACCCTTAGTAACCCACTGGTGTGATAAGTCTGGAAGATAACAGTGTTAGTTTTCTTTACTCCCTTAGTAACCCACTGGTGTGATAAGTCTGGAAGATAACAGTGTTAGTTTTCTTTACTCCCTTAGCAACCCTTAATAACCCACTGGTGTGATAAGTCTGGAAGATAACAGTGTTAGTTTTCATTACTCCCTTAGTAACCCTTAGTACCCCACTTGTGTGATAAGCCTGGAAGATAACAGTGTTAGTTTCCTTTACTCCCTTAGTAACCCTTAGTAACCCACTGGTGTGATAAGTCTGGAAGATAACAGTGTTAGTTTTCTTTACTCCCTTAGCAACCCTTAGTAACCCCCTTGTGTGATAAGCCTGGAAGATAACAGTGTTAGTATTCTTTACTCCCTTAGCAACCCTTAATAACCCACTGGTGTGATATGCCTGGAAGATAACAGTGTTAGTATTCTTTACTCCCTTAGCAACCCTTAGTAACCCACTCTTGTGATAAGCCTGGAAGATAACAGTGTTAATATTCTTTACTCCCTTAGCAACCCTTAGTAACCCACTGGTGTGATAAGCCTGGAAGATAACAGTGTTAGTATTCTTTACTCCCTTAGCAACCCTTAGTAACCCACTGGTCTGATAAGCCTGGAAGATAACAGTGTTAGTATTCTTTACTCCCTTAGTAACCCACTGGTGTGATAAGCCTGGAAGATAACAGTGGTAGTATTCTTTACTCCCTTAGCAACCCTTAGTAACCCACCGGTGTGATAAGCCTGAAAGATAACAGTGTTAGTATTCTTTACTCCCTTAGCAGCCCTTAGTAACCCACTGGTGTGATAAGCTTGGAAGATAACAGTGTTAGTATTCTTTACTCCCTTAGCAGCCCTTAGTAACCCACTGGTGTGATAAGCTTGGAAGATAACAGTGTTAGTATTCTTTACTCCCTTAGCAGCCCTTAGTAACCCACTGGTGTGATAAGCCTGAAAGATAACAGTGTTAGTATTCTTTACTCCCTTAGCAGCCCTTAGTAACCCACTTGTGTGATAAGCTTGGAAGATAAACAGTGTTAGTAATTCTTTACTCCCTTAGCAGCCCTTAGTAAACCCACGGTGGGTGATAAGCCTGGAAGATAACAGTGTTAGTTATTCTTTATACTCCCTTAGCAGCCCTTAGTAACCCACCGGTGTGATAAGCCTGGAAGATAACAGTGTTAGTATTCTTTACTCCCTTAGCAGCCCTTAGTAACCCACCGGTGTGATAAGCCTGGAAGATAACAGTGTTTTCGTATTCAGTAATACTCCCTTAGCAGCCCTTAGTAACCCACTGGTGTGATAAGCCTGGAAGATAACAGTGTTAGTATTCTTTACTCCCTTAGCAACCCTTAGTAACCCACCGGTGTGATAAGCCTGGAAGATAACAGTGTTAGTATTCTTTACTCCCTTAGCAGCCCTTAGTAACCCACTGGTGTGATAAGCTTGGAAGATAACAGTGTTAGTATTCTTTACTCCCTTAGCAGCCCTTAGTAACCCACCGGTGTGATAAGCCTGGAAGATAACAGTGTTAGTATTCTTTACTCCCTTAGCAGCCCTTAGTAACCCACCGGTGTGATAAGCCTGGAAGATAACAGTGTTAGTATTCTTTACTCCCTTAGCAGCCCTTAGTAACCCACTGGTGTGATAAGCTTGGAAGATAACAGTGTTAGTATTCTTTACTCCCTTAGCAACCCTTAGTAACCCACCGGTGTGATAAGCCTGAAAGATAACAGTGTTAGTATTCTTTACTCCCTTAGCAGCCCTTAGTAACCCACTAGTGTGATAAGCCTGAAAGATAACAGTGTTAGTATTCTTTACTCCCTTAGTAACCCTTAGTAACCTACTGGTGTGATAAGCCTGAAAGATAACAGTGTTAGTATTCTTTACTCCCTTAGCAGCCCTTAGTAACCCACCGGTGTGATAAGCCTGAAAGATAACAGTGTTAGTATTCTTTACTCCCTTAGCAGCCCTTAGTAACCCACTAGTGTGATAAGCCTGAAAGATAACAGTGTTAGTATTCTTTACTCCCTTAGTAACCCTTAGTAACCTACTGGTGTGATAAGCCTGAAAGATAACAGTGTTAGTATTCTTTACTCCCTTAGCAGCCCTTAGTAACCCACTGGTGTGATAAGCTTGGAAGATAACAGTGTTAGTATTCTTTACTCCCTTAGCAACCCTTAGTAACCCACCGGTGTGATAAGCCTGAAAGATAACAGTGTTAGTATTCTTTACTCCCTTAGCAGCCCTTAGTAACCCACTAGTGTGATAAGCCTGAAAGATAACAGTGTTAGTATTCTTTACTCCCTTAGTAACCCTTAGTAACCTACTGGTGTGATAAGCCTGGAAGATAACAGTGTTAGTATTCTTTACTCCCTTAGCAACCCTTAGTAACCTACTGGTGTGAAAAGTCTGGAAGATAACAGTAAGTATTCTTTACTCCCTTAGCAGGTGGGGGGGGGGGGGGGTTTCCCCTCAAGAGCGCCCGTGTCCAGCGATCTTTATCCTCTCAAGACTGTGTGGGGTCCCTGCTTCCGGGTCTTCCCAGTAAAGTAGAGGCAGTGATATGTGTCTGTGTCCGATAACGTCATGTGACAGTGGTAGAGGCTCGGTCGCTGCTACGCCATTAATGAACAAAGCCATGTCCTATCGAGACTGTGTGGTCCCGGGTCCGGGTCCTCCTAGTTAAGGTGGGCAAGAGCTTGTTTCTTCTTGGTAATGCAGCTTGGCAGTTGTAGAGGCTCGGCGCCGGCTGTGCCGATCCCTCGATACGTCTTGGCTTGGAGATATAACCCCCTTTGCAGGGTAGAGAACCACTTTTCTCAAGGCATTGCACATTTGCCATCCGACAAGAGGTTCCCTGGGGTTGCAACAAAGCCCACTGATGACTGGCCTCTCTGCCAGTCATCATTGTCTTCGGAGGTATAACCCCCTTTGCAGGGTAGAGAGTTATCAAACCTCGAGGCAGTACAATACACACACGCCAAAGTGGGCCTGGTGTACCCTGTCTCGAGACTAGGATGCTCCCTGGGGTTGAAAGAAAGCCCAAAACACACTCCCAATCGTCTGATATGTGTAGATGCACGGCGGGTTGCGTCCCAATCGTCTGGTGTCGCGATTGGTGGCTTCCCGGTCGTGTGACAACACGGACCAAGTGCAGAAGGACGGCGGTAGCACAGCCACCGCCGTGCCGGGCTGTCTGCACAAGGGGCAAAAGAGTCTAGTCACTCGCGCCCTATGGGGATATGAACCAACCAACCAACCAACCAACTCCCTTAGCAGCCCTTAGTAACCCACTGGTCTGATAAGCCTGGAAGATAACAGTGTTAGTATTCTTTACTCCCTTAGCAGCCCTTAGTAACCCACCGGTGGGTGAAAAGCCTGGTAAGATAACAGTGATAGTAATCTTTACTCCCTTAGCAGGCCCTTATTAACCCCACTGGTCTGATAAGCCAGGAAGAATAACAGTGGTCTAGTAGTCTTTCCTCCCTTTATCAGCCCATAGTAACCCACTGGTCTGATAACCCAGGAAGATAACAGTGTTATAGTATTCATTACTCCCCTTAGTAACCCACTGAATGAGGAGAAGTAATATGCTTATAAGGCACAAGAAATAATTTTAATAGGAGGTCAATCATTTAACTCACATGGCTAAATCTAAGTTTTAAATCAAGAAACTAAGTTTTACGGACCTGGCCTTTAGCCCAGATTTTTTCCTAGTAACTGATTTTAGAAAACTTAGGAATGACAAAAACAAAACCTATAATATTTTGATATTCAATAGAAATTGAAT
This sequence comes from Oreohelix idahoensis, assembly GCA_024509875.1. Lineage (NCBI taxonomy): Eukaryota > Metazoa > Mollusca > Gastropoda > Stylommatophora > Oreohelicidae > Oreohelix > Oreohelix idahoensis. The sequence continues at coordinate 704 of JAMPIV010003217.1, read as the reverse complement.
TCTCATTTAAGTTAATGACTAACTGCTACAAGTGACTATCAATATGCCTTGTTTTACAGTAATTGAAAACAAGCAAGCTGCACAAAGAACTAATTATTCCAGTTATTCCTCATGGTTACCACCGGAAGAGTGATTTTCATTTAGCTTCCGAGTTTTTTTGCAAGAAGCAAATAAAAAAGGCATATTTATCTTTCTTCAATATGGCGCACCAAGAAAGACATATTCCCACCATTTCCTTTTTTAAAACATGTTTACAACTTACCTTTGCAGCATCCAGTCAACTAACCTTTTTATCTCCCCAAGTGAGTCCAATAGGCCTTCACCAAACACACTGCCAAGGTCATCCTGTCCTGTGCCATCTGCTCTAGTTCTTTCCATGTTTTCCTCAACATAATTTTCTCACCTCTGTTTCAGCTCTCTTCTCCATGTGCTTTTGGTCTACCTCATGCCTCTCTTCCACTATGGGGATTCCAGAACACGGACTGCCCTTGTAATGCTATCAACAGGTTTCTCAATGTGTGTCCCATCCATCGCGCTGTAGCAAAGTTTGATTTTGTTGCTGGGGAGGATTATGATGGTATCCTAAAATAATTGAAATCGGTGTCAGCATTAACCGAGTTAGGTCAAGCACCATGTATGTCCCTGAGTCAAAAAGATATGATGGAACGAATTAATTTGCAGGGAAACCTAATGCTAACCTTCCC